>OU015747.1:141275597-141289851 GCA_907169655.1 Acomys percivali
GTCAGAGAAGGTGTAGTCGAGCCTCACAGTCAGAGAAGGTGTAGTCGGAGCCTCATAGTCAGAGAAGGTGTAGTCACAGCCTCACAGTCAGAGAAGGTGTAGTCGAGCCTCACAGTCAGAGAAGGTGTAGTCGAGCCTCACAGTCAAAGAAGGTATAGTCGGAGCCTCACAGTCAGAGAAGGTGTAGTCGGAGCCTCACAGTCAGAGAAGGTGTAGTCACAGCCTCACAGTCAGAGAAGGTGTAGTCAGAGCCTCACAGTCAGAGAAGGTGTAGTCAGAGCCTCACAGTCAGAGAAGGTGTAGTCGAGCCTCACAGTCATAGAAGGTGTAGTCAGAGCCTCACAGTCAGAGAAGGTGTAGCCACAGCCTCACAATCAGAGAAGGTGTAGTCGAGCCTCACAGTCAGAGAAGGTGTAGTCAGAGCCTCACAGTCAGAGAAGGTGTAGCCACAGCCTCACAGTCAGAGAAGGTGTAGTCAGAGCCTCACAGTCAGAGAAGGTGTAGTCCGAGCCTCACAGTCAGAGAAGGTGTAGTCACAGCCTCACAGTCAGAGAAGGTGTAGTCAAGCCTCACAGTCAGAGAAGGTGTAGTCACAGCCTCACAGTCAGAGAAGAGGGTTCTGGCCTCAGATGCAGGATAAGAAGAGAAAGAGGCCCCTTACCTAAAAGTGGCTCCTGACTTGACAATGGCCTCCGGTATTGTGTGGTCACATAGATGGAGGCTCAGAGAAGGCCAAAGCTCCATGGAGGGTGGAAAGTAAAACAAGAAAACAAAAGGCAAGCAGCAGTTCTTTCCCAAAATGGCAAATTCTACCCAGCATTCCCCTGGTTCTATTTCCATGCCTGAGGCCTAGGAGCCAGCCTGTGTCCAGAAGAATCCTGCTCTGCCGATGCAGAGCCCTGCATGAGAAAGAGGAACATCGCTCTGGGGCTGGATACCATAGCCTTTACCCAGACTCCTCCTGGTGCTCCTCTGGCCATCAGGTGTGTGGCACTCTGTGGACATCTGCCCCACCCCTCAGGATTCTACCTCAGCCCAAAATTCTGCACTGAACCCTCACTATACTTCTGACCTAATAATCTCTTTCCCTCTAATTACTCTCTATTCTCTCCCTAAAATTATCTCCCCAAAGTAGATGTCACACATACAAGCTACCTGGGAACCTTTACTGATTCCCCACAATCTAGAGTGGGACATTGTTATCTGGTCTTAGTTACTTTGTGGGTTCTTCTTTTCCTGCTCTTTATCCCTCCAGTTTCACCCCCATCACTAGATAGAAGAGAAAGAAGGAGGGCAGTAATACTTGAATTGATTTCTTTCTTCTTATTTCTTTGAGCACGATAACTAACAAACCACAACCAACCCCTCTGAAAAGTTCCCAGAATTTCCGTTAAGTCACACAGTCACAGAAACTCTCTGTAGCTGGCGAAACACATCTCTGCACGAGCACGAGGCAAATCACAGTCAGCGGCGGCAAAGCCACCCCACATCCCCACACAAGGGATCAAAAGGAAAACTTACTCTTATAATATTTCTTTCTTTTAAAGAAACCAGCATTCCAGCGTTGTCACTACACAGTGTCTCATGTCCCAGCATGGCCTTTGACCTAGCCCACCTCTCAGCTCCACCCACCTCTCAGCTCCGCCCACCTCTCAGCTCCACCCACCTCTCAGCTCCATTCGCCTGGCCTTCCACAGTGCACAAGGGTCTCATTTACTCACGCTCATTCATTCTTTCTTTGTTTCCTTTAATTCATTCTCTCTCCTCCCTTTCTCTCCTTCCCTCTTCTTTGTGCTGTGCCCAAGCCCACCTCCATTTGTGTGTCTCTAGGAAACTTTCTTCTCCTCAAACAAAATATATGGGGGACGGAGCGCTGTTTCTCCCTGAGATGAGACACCAACATCAAGATGGCATGCAGGCCGCCCTCTCACTATACGTCACTCATTCACAAACCCCACCGGGATGCCACCTTGTTATTTCCTGTGCTGCCCTTGAAAGAGCACCACCAAGTGGCAGCCACCCTTTGCAGCGGCAGCCTCACGCTTCCCTGATGGACTGAGGGTTCCAAGTTCGATTTAGAAAGAGTTGACTTTACAGCCCTTGTCACTCGCTGACCCTCCAACGCAAGGGCCTGACATGAAAACCTCAAGATGAGCTGAGCAGAGTTCAAATCCTGGAAAACCCAGGTCACCTGGGCTGGGGGAAGTGCGTGCTCTGCACTAACTAGGAACAGGAAGTACCTATCTGTGCTCTGACTACACCTGCCAAAGGGCTGAGCACATACATACTGAGGTGTGATGGACAGGCCCAGGGGACAGGGACATCACCACGGGCATGGGAATAAAGGAAGAGGGCAGCACAGGACTACCTCAGCTTCTGCTAACTGCCATGTGCCACACGCTGGACCTTTGCCCTCCCTCCTGCTGTACAGCTGACTGAGGAACAGCCTCTTAGTGTCTCATCCCATTTATCTTTTCAAAAGTCCTCTCTCTCTCTCTCTCTCTTTCTCTCTCTCTCTCTCTCTCCAACCGTGTGTGTGTGTGTGTGTGTGTGTGTGTGTGTGTGTGTGTGTGTGTGTGACCTTAGTACATGTGACCACGGAATCTAAAAGAGAATCTCAGATCCCCTGGAGCTGGAATTATAGATGGTTTGCACACCGCTACTACAAAAGGAATCAAACTCAGGTAAGAGCAGAAGCACACCACTTTCACCCACTGCGCCATCTGTGCAGTCCACCTCATCACAGTCTTTATAGCTGTGTGACCACCAAGGAATGCGCTAGTGAGTCGGGGTATGGCAGCAACCCAAGCCTCTAGGAATAACAGAAAAATAATTACAAGAGACAGCTGAGTACCAATTCAGAGTTTTTGTCAACTTTGCCTTCTGCAATGTGGGATCATCACACTAGAGCACAGTGAGAAACAGAAACCCAACCGCGTTCTCGCACAGCACAGAACTTGCACCCTTCCCCCTCTGCAGTGAGAACCCACAACAGGCCACCTGACTGAGACCGAAGGCCGCTTAGTCAGAGACACAGCCAGGACGGCATTCTAAGATGCTTTACTGTATGCCATAATCTTCAAGAAAATAGTTTGAAATGCCAGGCTCCATTACCCTCAGCATTTATGAAGCAGAAACCAAGTCTTTGAAAGAAAGGACCAAGTGTGTGTGTGTGTGTGTGTGTGAGTCCAGGCAGAGTGGTGAGAGGGGCCCTGGGGAAGAAGGCCCTGTTCTTTAGCACTGCCAGCTTATGAGCAAGTCAACTCAACCAAGACATGCTGCACAGGGCCCTAGTGTGGTGTGACTGACCACCCACCCCGGCACATGCCTGGCAGAAGAGAGAGTCCATTCTTGCTTCCCACTGACCCTGAAGTGCACGCAAACAGGAAAAGTTGATGGGAAAACCCTAAAGAGTTGCAGCTATTTAAAAGCAGTTAATAATGCTGGGGAGATGACTTAGTGGCTAAGGGCTTGCCACACAAGAGTGAGGGCCTACATTCAGACCCCTAGGACCCACATAAAGCCAGGCGCAGTCGAGCACAGCTGTACCCCATGGCTTCTGCATTGAGGAGGAAGGCAGAGACAAAACTCGGAGAAGCTTGTGGACAGCAAATCGGAGCAAGTGGGAGGTGAGGATACCTCTACACATGCCCAGACACCATACAAACTGAGAAGGTGGAGGGGAGAGATCACCAAGATCCCAGGGAGCCCTTGGGAAGAACAAGGGCCACCAGAGGGAGGTGCTGGCCCCAGGAACCCCACAACATGATGATTATTACCAAGAATGATTCACATGTAAAACTGCCAAAAAGATGGAGCAAGTCCTCATGCAAAGAAACAGTAAGTACCTGTAAGTCCCACAGTGTATACACATATCCAAACATTACATCGTATCTAATAAATAATACATAGTTACCTTTCAATTAAAATAAAACATAAAAGTGTTCCATTATTACTGTTAAGAAGTCAGTTGACAATATCCGTCTCAAATAATATGAAGTCATGTCACAGCGTCAGCAAACATGAGGGCTTTCTTGGACATCATCCACTCAGCTACCTGAGGGGTGAAGTCAGTGATGTTCGTATCATAGTGTGAAGCACTGGCCAGAAGAGCAGAGCCCAGTCAACACTGGGGATTCCAAGTAAAACCACAAAGCCACGAGGAGAGGAACATTCTAGTACCAGCACGTCTAAGTGCAGGACACCATCACTTACAACGGCCCAACGGTAGGTAAAACAATACAAAGCAGCCAGACAGATACACGGCTAAGTCAAGTGTGGTAAAGCCACAAGGGAGCACTGTTAGAGATGGACAGCCAGCCAGGCTGGGAGCACAGGTCACCAGGTGAGTCACTTAACCAAATGTGACACGTACTCAATGGAGTAAGTAGAGCCAGTCGTTAATAGGAGACAGAATCCACAGGATGAAGAGCTCTAGACACAGTACTCCAAGTAAACCAGACACAGAAACACAGCCTCCCATACCCAAGCCATGAAGACAGGAGCTGGGGAGAGGGCGAACCAGCAGCTACCGTGGAGCAGATATGGTTTTGGCTCAGGATGACAAGATGGTTCTGAAGAGAGACAGCAGCAACGGATGCACAAAGATTTAAGCACGCTAAATGTCACGCCTGCATCATATGCCTAAAACTAACTGAAATGGGGTTAGAGAGATGGCTCGGTGGGAAAAAATGCCTGCTGCACAAACATGACAGCCCCAAGTTCAACTCCCCAGCTCCCATGTGAAAACACAGGCGGCACGTACCTGTAATCCCAGCAAGAGGGAAGACAGGATTCCTGTGTCACAGCCACTCTGGTTAAGCGAGAGATGCTGCCTCAAAATATGCAGTGGGGGAAAACCAAGGAAGATGATGTGCTGGCTGGGTTTATGTCAATCTGACACAAGCTACAGTTGCCTGAGAGGAGGAAGCCTCAGTTGAGAAAATGACTCCATAAGATCAGGCTATAGGCAAGCCTGTAGGACATTTTCTAATGATTGATGAGGGAGGGCCCAGCCCATTGTGAGTGGTATCATTCCTGGGCGCCAGCTGAGCAAGCAAGCCTTGAGAAACAAGCCAGGAAGCAGCATTCCTCTATGGCCTCTGCATCAGCTCCAACCTCAGGATCCTGCCTATTTGAGCCCCTGTCCTGACTTCCTCCGATGATGAACAGTGATGTGAAAGTGTGAGCCAAAGAAGCCCTTTCCTCCCCAGGCTGCATTTTGGTCATGGGGTTTCATCTCAGCAACAGAAACCCTAACTAAAGCAGATACCTAGTGTTGACTACCCCCTCTGTCTCCGTCTCCGTCTCTGTCTCCCTCTCTCTCTCTCTCTCTCTCTCACACACACACTCAAAATGACAAAAATGGCAAAATTTACTTTTACTCTAGTTTAAAAAAAAAAAACCAGATCAGAAATACTAAGCAACACTTTCTTCTATGGTTTTGACTCTTCATATTCCACCCCTCTACTTGAACCAACAAAATACGAACTACAGCAGAAGCCAGTCTCCCACCAGTGGAGCTCGGAGCATATACTATTGCATGAAAGACCCGTAGCCATTGTCTTAGGCTCACTTCAAAAGGAATTCGTGTCCACCACAAGTGATGTGTATATAGCAAGTGCAAGCTCCAATCCAACATGCAGAAAGAGAAGTAGGGCTGTGGAAGACTGCCGTGGCAACCGTTTGTTTACGCTGCTGTCCTCTGAGTCTAAGGGCACAGGTCATATGGAAGGGCAGGGCCTTCACCCCCACTGTCACTCCTGCTCTCACGTCACAGGGCACTTCTGGAAGGAAGTTCTGCACTGGCAGGCTCTGACTGCTTACAGACTTCCTACCGACCCACACAGGAAGTCCTTGTGTCTCACCTGCATGAGTTCCTGTCATGAGGCCAGGGGTTGGTAAGCCAAAGCCAGTTCCAGGGACTGATGTCATCTTGACTGAGGTCTGATCTTGGTGACCTGCTATGTCCCAACCTGGTGTTGTCGCAGCCCTTCAGCTGGGTTTCAGGTTATAAGGGGACAAAAAAGGGAAGAGGGGGAGTCAAATAATAAAAAAAAGGAAAATGCTTGCACATTTCCTGTGTTTCAATAAGCATTTCTGCTTCTGCTTATCTTGATGGGAGACCTGGCAGCCAGCAGATGGATGCTGCGATGCCCTTGGGAACAGAAAAATCCAGGGGCTGGAATGAAGCTCAATGGGACAGCATTTGCCTAGCATGCAGGCACAAGGCTCCGCGTCTAAGCTCTGATACAATAAACACAAACAAAATACAATGGCAACAAAAGAACAGAAAATCTCAATGGTTTCTGGTGGCCTCTTGCTTGTAAACAGCCCTATTCTGTAATTTGGATGAAGTTTGACCCATAGACATTAACACTTGTAAAGCACTTATAATTTTTGGCAAACAATGTGGTGGCAGCTGCACCACCTCAGCAAGATGAAGGAGTGGTCTCAGAAAACACTGGAGACAGGTGAACACCGGATTCTTTCCCAGAATAACAGGAGCTCAGCTCTGAGCATCACCTTGCTGAGTCATCAAACAGGACATCTTCTCTGTACAGATGCACAGCTCTCACAGAACACAGCTCCCTGTACAGCAGCCCAAAGGAAGACGAACACAGTAGGACAGCAGGACAAACCGTCTACTTTGGATGAGAAAGAACAGGGGAAAAAAACAAACCAACTCTTCAAATCAGCTATAAATGAAGAAGTCATACAAGGTTTAGCCACATTTATTTGCATCATGATTGCTCAGACTGTGAAGCTGACAGTTTGGGGAGATAAACGCCCCTTCCCTTTTTTGCTGCATGTGTGTTAGCACAAATAGGAAAGCAGAATCCAAGTGGATAAGCAGAGAGGGAGCAGGGAGAGAGGAGCTGGAGGACAGGGGTGCTGCTCCCATGAGCCCCTCGGAGTTAGCAGCATCGGCCAGCAAGTTCAAAGCTGGCAAGAGTGTTTTTCCTCACAGGTAACCTGGGCCCTGCTCAGTGCCGCGCACTCCTTTTCATTCTGTGGGCCCACTGGTGACACTGTTCACAGAGCACATTTAGTGTGTTATTCGGCATATATGCACTTAATCCTGTAAACCCATCTTATTTAGCAGAAGCACCGTTAGCTGCCACTGACAGGCCCTTCCCTCATGTAAATCTTCCTTCTACACGTGCAGAAGTGTTCACGGGGCATTCTCATTTCAGTCATGCCTGCAGCACCTGCAACCCTCAATGTAAGTTACGTGACATCTCAAGAAAGGTATGTACACAGCAGCTGCTGGCAAGGTTAGCGAGTCTCCTGTCCAGACAGCAAGTGTAAGTGATTCTGTTAGCCTCTTGCCCCATCACTTCCTCTGAGGTCCTTGCCCCATCACTTCCTCTGAGGTCCTTGTCCCAAGGCTGTGGTGCCCCAGCTGTAGGGTGACGGAAGGTTAGCCACTCCTGGAGCCCTGTCTCGTAAGAACACTTCACATGATGCTCATCTTGTCAGTTCTGCCCAATCCACGGGGGTGAAAAATGGGTGAGATTTGATATCTTCGACCCCAGCCACTCCGGCACCCAGACGCTCCATAGGGTTGAACTGCAAGAGCTGAAACAAAAGATTCTATAAGTGACAGAGCAATGGGAGGAAAATGAGCCTGAGCAAGGGAAGGGCTTCAGGATTCATGCAAGTGGTAAGCGAGCCGTCTACCGGCAAGCAGCTGTCTGGCTGTGGGCTGGTGGAGCATCCCAACTGAGTGGCAAGCTCTTAAACATCTGCAAGCATAGCCCTGAGTAATCCGGGGTTTCCCTCATCCTCAGGCAGGGAATGGGGTCAAGAGAGACAGCTACTTTCTTCAGGACTCAAAGTCTAGAGGCTCCACAGAATCTTTCAGTTCCTTAACAACTACAACAAACACATCAGAATGACACATTCTCCAATCTGAACAAGCAAATCTATGTCCCCTAAACAGCTTTTTCGGGAATGGTTGATGCATTTGATGAGGTGATTTGATCCAGTGAAAGACACTTCTTCAGAATTATGTATAAAATAAGTATATAATGTCATAGGCAAGCAGATTTTTAATAGTGCAAACCAGGAGCAATTGTGTACAACCATACAAAAGCCCTGGCATCCTGGAGAGTGTGGCTGAGACATTCCCGCACCCTCAATAGCTTTACTAATAAGGACAATTTATATACTACATAAATATCTACTTTCAAGTTATAAACCAACAATCTTTGATCAATTTAGTCTAGTGCAAGGCCCAGTCCAACTCTAGGCTGCACTGAAGAGCCTGGCAGTCTGCTCTGTGGCATTTGTGGTACCCCACTACCTCAGCCCCAGGCGGCCACTGTGAGCCTGTCCTTTCGGGCCATTGTACTGGGTGCAGTACTAAGTAACCCTCTGCACTCTTCCCCTCACTGAGCACAGTGACTGTGGGGCCCAACCCTCTGGAGGAGGCACTGGCCTTTTTTCTGGTCAATATTCCATATTTCCTCCACTGCGTGCTATTAATCTACCCACTCACTAATGGGCCTTCAGGTCCCCCAGTTCTGGACTATAATGAATGGCACTGCTGTTAAGAGTCATGTATGTTCCTCGGGGGACACAGGTTTCCACTTGAAATCATTCCTAGGACAGGAAGTGCTGGGTCACAGGGAAACTGCTGCCCTTTCCCTATGCATGGCTGGACCTGTCTTCACACCCATCAGCAGTGAGCAGGGGCTCTGGGTTTTCTGCCTAAGCAACTTCTGGTCTTTACTGAAAGCTGCTCTAGAGGGCAGCCTGTGGTGGTTTTGGTCACACTCCCTGGAGACTAATGACCCTGAGTGTGGCAGTACCTGGCAGCTATTCACAACAGTCTCTGCTGAAATAGCTCACCGGCCACCCATTTTCACACTACGCTGTCTGTCTTGCTGGGTGACAGGAGTTCTTTATTCATTCTGAACACAAGTACAGACAAGCAGGTTGCAAACATCTTCCCCCAGCCTGTGACTTGTTTTCACTTTCTTCATATCTTTGAAGTGCTTATTTTTTAATTTTACTGAAGTCTACTTTATCAATGCTCCTTTACAGATCGTGCCTTTGGTGTCATATCTAATTAGCTCTGTGCAGCCCAAGGCCATGGGTGTTTTCTTTACAGGTTCTACAGTTTAGCTCTTCCACAAAGGTCTCTGAGCTACTTTGAGTATATTTTTGCATATGGTGTGAAGTGAGGGCAGGGGCCTGTGGCTCAGCAGGCGAGGGCTTACTAATTTCCAAGCACTTGTATGAGGCACACTGCTGCTTTGATGCTCCCGGCCTGGAATGACTAGCTGGCTTACGCAGGCTAGCGTTAGAAGGTGTTTGGCTGGCCGGGGCATCTCTGCCTTTGTGAACACTGCAGCAGACAGTGGCCCTGACTCACCCATCTGTTCCCAAGTTATGATTTACCTTTATTCCCTTCCTTTCTGTTCCCTCACTTGTTTCTGTTTCTTCAGTTTCCTCTGGGTTTACTTTATTTGATAGCTCCTTTCTGTTATGTATTTTTTATTATTATTATTATTATTATTATTATTATTATTATTATTATTATAGTAGGGACTCACTCTAGAGCCCTGACTGGCCTTGAACTCACGCAATCCTCCTGCCTCAGCTTGCCAAGTGCTGGGATCATTGATGTGTGTCCCGTACCCAGTTCTTTTCAGTGCCTTCAACCGCAGGCTTAGACTCTGAGACAGCTGTGTAAAGGCGGCAATCACTGGTGCAGCTCCCTCTACAAGCCCTGGGATGCTGCTCTTCTCTACTTCCACTCTGTTACTGCTGTACTGTGACTTAAAATTTCTCTGTTGACCCATAAGCTACACAGATGTGTGTTGTTTAAATTCCAAGTATCTGTGAATTTAGTCAGAGTTGGAGAGAGGCTTTTTGCTTTGTTTTGTTTTGTTTTTTGAGGCAGGATCTCCTGTAGCCCAGGCTGGCCTAGAACTTTCTGTGAAGCCAAAGATGACCTTGAACTTCTGACCTGCCTGTTGTCTACTATAGACTGACAATTCCTTTGCTATGGTCAATGTATGTTGTTGGATTTCAACCTTTCTAATCAGTGGGATTATCTGAGCATAGCACATGGCCATCCAGGAGGCTGCTTTCAATGAGTGTGATGACCATGTGCACACCACAGCCACGGTAGAGCCTTCCACCAGCACTGTCACGCGCTCTCTGTGGCTTGCTGGCTTCTGTAACAACCAAGGTGCGATATGGAGGACTCCATTACTTTGCTGAACTGGTTTTCCTTTTGATTCAGCACTTTCATGCACTCTGTGGCCATTACTAGTTACACTTTGCTGTGCTGGGCTTGATCCTACTGAGATGAGGCCAGTCTCTAGCAAGCTGCTCCACTGTCCACTGTGCTGATGCTCGGCATCGCTCCAGCCCTCAGGTACTGTGTGCATGGCTTACCTTCCTTTAACCGATTTCTTTAACTACTTGTATCTAACTCCAGGCTGCCTCATGCACTTTTCCAGGAACTCTAGTGGCCTTTTGTACAGTGTATGCAGACACACACTTAGAATGTCCCCAGGGCTCTTTTAGTAGTTGCTATAGAAACCACACAACTTAATTGGTCATTATCTACTTTAGAATAGTACTAACTGAGTACCAGGCATGAGATCTCTCCCACCACGGCCCAGCTCTGTCCCTCAACTGTTGCCAGGTCCAGTCACCCTTTGTATCCATGGGGTCCGGTTCCACAGCCTGTATGATATCAAGACCCATGGGTGCTCCAGCCCCTGGCCATATTCAGACAAGTCTAGAAGCATATTCTCCCATACATCATCTCAGAGGACTTTGATCCACAACTCTGTAACCATTATGCAAATAGCACTGCATTGTGTAGAAAGGTGACAAGAAAAACAACATGCACATAGTTTTTCTTGTTTTGCTTTGTTTTGTTTTGTTTTTAGGCAGGGTCTCATACTGCAACTCAGATTGACCTAGAATGGCTTAACAGGTAGCCCAGGCTGGCCCTGAACTCATGGTAATCCTCCTGTCACAATATTCCACACACTGGGATTACAGGTGTGTAAGACCAGACAGCCTAGAATTTAAAATACATATACATTTGATCTGTTGCTTAACCCTGCAGGTGAAGAATGGGCTTACACAAAGAGCTGTGTGTATATTTTATGTAAGTATACCATAAACCCAACAGTGTCATCTCATAATTATTACTACATAGTCTGTATTTTTTTAGAGAGGTCGGGGAGCTAAGTGGGGAAAATATTTAAGCTTTACAAACTTCTCTCTCCCGCTGCACTGTGCACAGCATCCTCAGCCCTGTGTCCTAGCCTGTGCCGTTCCCTCCACCCTGACACAGTCCCTAGTTCCTGACATGTACGTCAATGGCTGGGAGCTATTTCAACATTCTTTATCTGGAGGTGTCTTCATTTTACCTTTTATGAAAAATAATTTTTCTGAATTATTGGCTGCTGATACTTCTCTTCAATACTACGAATGCTATTCTGGTGTCTTCTGTTCTCTATTGACATGAGTGTTTCTCTTGCTGGCTTTACATTTTTCCTCTTTGTTTTCACCTTTCAATAGTCTGCCATCAGTGTGTCTGGATATGACTCTCAATCTTCTATGCAGAGTCTGCTAAGAAACCAGGGGCATTTTCAGCCATTATTCCTTCAAGTGTTTTTCCTACTTTTCCCAACCCCCTCATCTTCTGGATCTCTTGTTTTATGTACATTTGAGAGGAAAATATTGCCTCACAGATCCTCTGGCCCTGACCACTGTTCCTCACATATTTGGGTCTGTTTTCAGACTGGGTCACTTCCTGAGCCTCCGGACTCTGTTTCAGATGTGTTACTGCACCCCTCCGCCCCTCGCCCTGAGTTCTGATTTCATTCAGTGAACTTTTCAGTCTTAAGGCTTTAACTTGGTTTTCCGTAGGTTTTCATTTTGTAACCTATTTATTTCATTGTTGTGACACTTTCCCTTAATTCTTTAAACATAGCCTATTTTAATGCTCTGATATATTATACTAACTGGTGGATGTCTTGTTAAACCCTGAAAACCAGGGCGGTCTCAGAGATACCAAAAGCAATCTAAGCTCACACCTCCATAAATACATGGAACTGACTAAATTTAAGACAAAAATTAATAGCAACAAGTTTCCGCCTTTCTCTGATCCTACCAATGGGCCATGCTCATCTGAACATAACTGCTGATAAGTCCTTCCTGCCCCAAACTAACTTCCTAATGGTGCTAGTGCAGTGGGCTCTGCTAACCTGCAAGGTCAAAGTACTAGCCAGGAGGTTGGTTCAGTTACCTGTTGAACGAGTGAGCGAGCCTCTTCAGAAACACAGTCTGGCATGTTCAAAGTAGTGTGCGTATTTATTCCTGCTGGGTGGCATTCCACCAAGGTCTGAAACAGTCAAGCAGGTACATTTCTTACCCCACATCACATCACAGCCTGTTCTATTACAGGACACACGGGCAGCAAGTACAGAGAGGTGGCACCATCTGAAGTGGAGGCAGAGCCAGCAAGAGTGTCACCAAGGCGGAATAGGCCAAAGGCTGTGCACCTACAGAGACCTACATAAGGCACAGCCGCAGTGCTCAAACCACAGGCTTGCACAACCATCTCTTCTCCTTCATTACTGAGGGCCTGGATCACAACAGAAAACCTTAAATTACACGCAAACTCCAAAGAGGGCTGGACAGCTCTGAAGTAACTAACATCTTAAGACTCTCTCTAGTGTAGAGCTTCTTGACCTCAGTGCCTTAACATATGGGAAGTGGCGTTTCACAGTTCGGCGGCAAACCCCAGCTACCACACACTCCACGGCAGTCTTACCCTGCCAATTCACACACTGAACAGAGCAGGCCGGTGCATCTCCTCCGGTTTCTTCCCAGGAGACAACAGGCACAAACTTCTGTTAAGGTCCATTAACCTCAAGCATCACGGTTAGAAGTTACTAATCATAGAGAGTACACTCCATCCCAGGCCAGAACAGACAGGGAAGAGGTACAGTACTGGGGGAGGATGTTGCACTTAATGTCAACACTAATTTCTAAACCCTGAGGCTTTAGGCAAGAGCCTTAAGGAGTCTGGGGGATCTAGCACATGCCTGTCACAAGCCCCACAGATGTGACTCTGTTAGAGCTGTGTCATAGCCAGGGCAGGGAAAGAGCTCCCTGTGGCATCATAACAGAGTCTTGCCATCAATTATTCAATGTCACATGATTTTTAAAATCATATTCTTGATAAATTTCTCTGCCTGCTTCTGACACTGAAGCTCTCCTCAGTTCCTGACCCGGCGGCTCGGAGTCGGGGTGGCATCTGGACAAGAGCACCGGGTGTCTAGGTCACTGCATACCTTGCCAGTGAGAAGTTCGAAGAGGACAGCACCCAGGCTCCACCAATCACAGGCTTCCGTTTCTTCTGTGACTGCTCCAACCTCTAAACACACCAAAAAAGGTTGATATTAAAATTCCAGAGGTCAATTAAACTTTCAAAATTAACATGTATTAGCAAGGTGACCTTGTTAATGCTGAGAGAGCAAATACTAAACACCCCTGGGCTTTCAAATCCCTGAAAGTCGCTTCTCTCTTTGGTCACCTACTGGGGTTGCATTTTTCCCCGACACAGTCATACATTAAACGGAGACATTTGTTCTTCGGTTGACGGAGGGACACCTTCAAGACACTGTGCTCCGGCTGCCTGAAACGACCAGATCAGCACTGTTCCATCTTTCATATTCAGGGAAGCACAGTTGATTTCCCCTTTCAAACTGTCTTTTGTTTTAGAAATAAAGACTCCTTGTAACCAGAAGGAACTTCAAAAATCACCTAAGCCAATGTTAGCTACACTGTTGGAAGTCAGGGTGAATACCTCATCAGTGTCACATAATAGCAGGTGACAGCCCAGCCTCTCCCTTCATTTCTCAGATCTCCCACTGAAGAAGGAGTGTGTGAAATGCAAGCCCAGGTATTCTGAAGTTTAGAAGAATTATCGTTTAAAGCCACAAATGGAACTGCTAGTTTAGAGGAGCCAGAAACTAAAGTCCAACCTGTTCATTCCTGCAGGAACCTGAGTGTCGTCGTCCAGGTTGCTCCAAAATAAGCAGCAACTCCACAGCTCCCACCACAGCTCCCACCACAGCTCTCACCATAGCTCCCACCATAGCTCCCACCACAGCTCCTATCAACCACAGCTCCCACCATAGCTCCTACCAACCACAGCTCCCACCACAGCTCCCACCACAGCTCCTATCAACCACAGCTCCCACCACAG
>OU015747.1:141310672-141320969 GCA_907169655.1 Acomys percivali
CTCTCTCTCTCTCTCTCTCTCTCTCTCTCTCTCTCTCTCTCTCCCCTCCATCTCTTAAACGTTGGTGAAAGTACAAACACTTGTGACCCTTCAGGTCTCCTTCTGTCCTCTTTAGAGTATGCTCCGAGCTCAGAGACCCATGCTAATACACTAACATTTAAGATCAGCCCTGGCTTTCACCTGTGATTGTCACAGTCTTTTGACATCGGTAACCACTGTGTGAAGCTGTGAAGGTGAAGCTTGGATTTCACTGGAGAGTCCAAGATGTTGGAGGTGCCAGAGTCGTGGGCCACCTGCCAAGGAAAGCTGCATGCAGACTAGGTATAGAACCAGGCCAAGAGAGAGAAGTGTGTGCAGTCAGCAAAGCTGAAAAGGGGTGGGGATTTGAGGAGCGCTTTGACATCAGATGTGGAGACTGAGTTTGGAGTCTGCTCTGCTGGTTTCTGCTCTTGCTTTAGTCCAGTGTTTCCTCAGTGTCTTCTCCTCCCTTTGGAATGCTACTGTATATTTTGTGCCACTGTATGATGGAAGTATGTGATCTGCTTTGTCACTTTGATTTTAGAAAGGGTTACATTTAAGAACTTACCCTAAGTCCCAAAAGAGACTTTGGACTTTAGATTCTGATAGCCTATGGGAACTTTTAAAATTGGATTGAATGCATTTTTGCATTATGATATGGCTACAAGCCTATGGGGGTCAGGAAATAGTATGTGGTGATTTGAATAAGAACGCTCCCCTCTGCCATCAAACATTTGAATGTTCAGTTACCAGGTAATGGAACTGTTTGAGAAGGATTAGAAGGCTCAGGAGGTGTGGCCTTGTTGGGAGAAGTGTGTCACTGGGGTTGGGCTTTGAGGTTCCATAAGCCCATATGAGGCCCACAGTCATCCTCGCTCATCTCTCTCTGTCTTTCCCCTCTCCCTCCTGCCTCCCCCACCTCTTTCCCTGCTGTGTGTGGATTAGGATGTAGCTCTCAGCCACTGCTCCAGCACCAAGCACGACACCAGGCTTCCTACCATGATGACAACAGACTAAACCCTGAAACTGTAAGCAAGCCCCCAGTTATTTGTCTTTCTTTCCTTTATAAAAGTTTCCTTGGTCATGGTTTTTCTTCACAGAAATGTAACAATGACTAAGACGCCATCCATAAGGGTCCTTCAGAATTTATTATTATTTTTTGGAAACCTCTTTGTACCCCTTCAACAGGCAGCATGCATACCTTCTCTGTGTCATGTGACCATTACTCTTACATTTCCCCCCTCATGGTTCACAGAGGGCAGGTCTTCCTAACTACAGGCAGAGAATTCTACCTAGCACACAAAACACAGTTGATAAATACTTATTAAACTCAGCTGTAAATGGATGACATCTTTATAATGCTTTTCTAAAGCTTTCAGTAAAAATGCCTGTTAAGTACAAACTGTATGTGTAAAGGGTCATACACTCTTCCTAATTTATAATTCATATATGGTTTTACCATAGAATTCCTAGCAAATGCCAAAGAGACTAGGAAAAGAGAAGGCACAAAAGCCCCAACACCATCCGTACTCTTAGGACCTAATGACAGACACTTCTAGGCCATTATTTTATTTTCAAGCTTTTACTCACAATTTGCATCATTATCACAAATATTTCCATGAGAAAATGAGTTTAATGACCTTGCAACCTGGCCACACAGTAGGTGTAGAACACAGTTAAACACTCCTTTGTTAGTGGATATTTGTGTTGTCTCTAG
The DNA here is from genome assembly GCA_907169655.1 of Acomys percivali. Classification (NCBI taxonomy): domain Eukaryota; kingdom Metazoa; phylum Chordata; class Mammalia; order Rodentia; family Muridae; genus Acomys; species Acomys percivali. The sequence continues at coordinate 141,312,408 of OU015747.1, forward strand.
TCTTTTCCTGGGAGAATTAAAATGAAAACCCACTTGCCATCTCTAAACACATTGTTGGGACAGAAGCCCAGAAGTGTGAGTGCTCAGTCAAGAAAGGTGACTCCGTCAAGAAAGAGAAGGAACTTTGAGAAAAGTCTCCTGCAGCCTAGGCTGGCCTGAAAGTGAAAGGTAGCCAAAATGACCCTGAATTTCTATCTCTCTGCCTCTAGCTGGTGCACAGGCCATGGGATCAACACCTGCACCTGCGCCTGGGGAGCTCGTCCTGTGTGGGCCGCTAAGACACTCTGGCAGAATCGCCCCCCCTCCACACACAACGGACAACTCAGCTCCTCACTCCACAAGCTCCTGTAGTAGACGCTAGCAATTAGCCACTATATAAAATCATCATGGCATCCTGTTTAATTTCCACTGTTCTCACTACTAGGTAACAATTTTAAATGTGAGTCTTGGTACCTTGGTGGAACCTTCTGGGCTCATACAAGCCCCCTAACATGAATTACAGAAGCTGGGATTCCAGGAGGGCAGGGTCTGGCTGAAGCCCTCCAGCTTCACCCTGGGGCCAGGTCAGCCTTGCACCCTGTGTGACACAGAGCTAGGTGCTGGCCACACCCTTCCTCCACTGCTAAGCCATGAGTCACAAAACCAGAACACATTATTCCTACAACCCTGAGTGTGTTCTGTTTTCTTCAGAATCAACACTAGCAAACTTACACAAACATCAAATATCATTATGACAAGAGCATTAACCTAAACAACTGTTGTTCATTAAATCTCAAATATAAATAGAAAATACCTAAAATGTTGATCATTCTAACACATCAAAAATATAACTGATATTTTCTATGTTCCTTTGAAGCATAGGAAATTGCAGTTATTGAGTCATTCTAAGCTATAAAATAGTAATTTGTAACATTTAATTAAACCCCTCTGTCTCTCATTTTAATTTATTGGTTTTCAACAAAACTACACAGTAAATGTGTGGGTTTGCTTAAGCAGAATTGGAACTTGGATTTAACACAGGTGATATTATATAGCAGTGGTAAAAATCACCTTTAACCTAGAAATTCCCACTTAAAGATATGTGCCCTACAAATAATGCTTCAAAACAAAATAAAAAATGCACAAAGATACATAGATGCAGGTAACAGGACCAATCCATATACCGAGAACATAGGAGGAGTTACATCATAGGAAATGTGCAGAACCACTCTGCAGATCCTCAAGTAAAAAGCAGGGCAGCATCTACAGACATGCAGGGCTCGCCTCATGCCTGCCACCCTAAGTGCTATACACATGTAGCTGTTTAGTCTTTTATCAGTCCTACCAAGTGCATAGTCACTATGTCTCTATTTTGAAAAAAAAAATTGAGACACAGAAGGCTAAGAACCATGCCCATAGTTATGGAACTAGTAACCCTGAGACAGCACTCACATTCGCATTGCCTATGCCCCACTCTGTATGCTAGGCTGGCTTTGAAGCTGCTCTAATCCTCCTGCCTTAACCTTCTATGTGCTGAAATTATGGGTACTACTACACCCAGAGTATATTTTCTTCCAAAAGAGAGGAGGAAGGAAGGGAGGGAAGGAAGGAGGAAGGAAGGGGAGGGGAGGGGATAGGAGAGAAGGGGAAGGAAAGGAAGGAGAGCGAAGGAGGGAGGGAGGGAGGGAGGGAGAGAGGGAGGGAGGGAAGGACAGAAGGAGGGAGGGAAGGACGGAAGGAGGGAGGGAGGGAGAGAGGGAGAGAGAGAAGGAGGGAGGGAGGGAGGGAGAGAAGGAGGGAGGGAGGGAGGGAGGGAAGGATGGAAGGAGGGAAGGAGGTCTCACTTTGCAGTCTATCTAGCCCTGGGTAACCTGGCACTCACTATGTAGATCAGGCTGGCCTTGAACCCACAGGTATTTGCCTGATGGTGCCTCATGAGTCCTGGGATGTGTGTGCTGCCACACAGTACAACATGACCTTTTATAACGCAACTCTATGTAAGTTCAGAAAGGTGTCCAATGTACATTGCTGAGACGCCAAGCAGACTAGAAGCAGCATGCTAGATCGCCTCACATTAAAACACAAAGCAGAAGAAGTAGGCACGGTGGCACAGACATGTTACCTCAGTACTATAGAGGCTGAGGCAGGAGGATTACAAGTTCAAAGACATCCCGGGGCACAGAAGGAGAGCCAGGTCAGGGCATCAACACGAACAGGAAGGCTCTCATCACATCTACAGAGCAGGGGCCTGTGTGCTAAAAGTCTTAAAGCTCAGTTGATAAAGACACTGGTAGAGACACGCCTTCGTGATGCTCTGCTCTCATAGCTGTGGCCTTGTGATATGGTCATCTCTTCTTCCCTGAGAACCTTCCACACAGCGAGCGTTCTGCTAGTGGCCAGGCTGTATCTGAAGAACACTCTGTAACACTCATCTTAGTAATATTAACACTTACAGCCTTGACGCTTCCTCAAATAGAGTTAAGAAAATCATTTAAAAAAGCAATAGCCACTTGAAACCTGTTTTCTGAACTCGTGCTCTGGACACAGGGCCATAAGCATCTAGGCAAGCACAATACCGCTAGGCTTCTTCTGCAGCCTTCCGGAAGCCACCGCTGCTGTGCCCACTCCCATTCGAGTGTTAACAAACCCCCAGGGCCGGGAAACTGCTCAGTCACAAAAGTGCCTGCAGGGGCCTCAGAGGGAAGCTGCGTGTGGTGGTGAGTACTTGGAGGGTCCCTGGGGCTTGCTGGCTGGCCAGACCAGCCTCCTGGGCAGACTGCAAGTCAAGTAAGAAGCCCTACCCCAACAACACAACATGGACAGCTTCTGAAGAACAACATCTACAGTTGGCCTGTGGCCTCCACAAGCATATGCATGCACATGTACATGCACACACATAAACTTTACATGCTTACACACTATCTCCAATGCATATGTCCAAAACCGAAGCTTTGTTTTCTCGGACTCAATCTATTCCCCACTACTTGCCCAATGGAAGGCCCATTTTCCATGTTTTGAGCCAAACACCCTAGAGTCCTGCAAGGTAGAATCCTGTCAGTCAGTTCTACTTTCAAATTCATTCAAGTTCAAACAACACAAAGATGAGTATGGGCATAGACATTCCGATACTAACAGCATCCTAGCAGCAGCAGTGACACTGGTGTGGTCTGGATGTGGCCAAAGTGTGCTCCCACAGATGACAGGCTCTAAGCTTGGTCCCCACTGTGATGCTGCTAAAAGATGGACACCTTTGGGAGCAGTGCCAGCAGGAGGCCACCAGATCTCTGCGTCTCACCCTTGAGGAAGGAATGCATGTAGTTCTCTTGGGACTCTATGCTTTCTCTGGCTTTGTGCCCCATAGTACTACCTTGGTCTTATACATGTGCCCACTACTGTGCTACCTTGCACCAAGGTCTTCACAAGGACCAGGCAGGTATCATGACCCTGAACATCATTTCTTGATAAGGTGCCTAAGGTGTCTGTTCAGAGCAACAGAGGGTGGGCTAATGTGAGCACTGCCTGGGCCAACCTCCAAGCTGCTCTGTTCTCCTGCCTTTCCTCATTTGGCCACCAAGCTTCCATTTTCTACAAATAGGTAACGTGGCCCTTGCGTCGCCATTGCCCTGCTTAGCACCCCAGCCACTGCTCACCCACTGAGTCAGGTGTGGGTGGCTAAGGGATGCCAAGCCCCGCCACAGCCCTGCCACAGCCCCGCCACAGCCCTGCCACAGCCCTGCCACAGCTCTGCCTTCCAGGTCCTGCTGCTTCTGCTCTCCCCACTCTACTCAGACACCATCACCTGGCTGCCGCTCGCCCACCAAGCACACTCCTGGCTCTGGGCTTGTGTGCTTGTTTTATCTTGCCGAGGCATCTTTCCCCACAAACACACGCTGTTCCTTCTCTCTCATCAAATGTTCCTTTCTCAGTATGGCTGCCACCAGTGAGAACAGCTCCCCCATCCCTTGACGTTCTGCTGCCCCAGTTTTCTCCATCTGCGTATCTTCTCCTGTGTGTGCTTACTGCCTGCCCCATCTAAAGCACCACGTGGGCTCCATGCAGCCAACACTTCTGCTTTGTTCACTGCCCCAGACAGCGCTCAAGAAGCTTCTAAGCGAATGAAGTAAACACAGAGAGCGGGAGACTCACACACATTCTAGCTAGCTCTGTAGGCTCCAGGGAGCCGAAGCTGTGAGTCATAGATCCTCAAAGCTCGGCAGAACTGTCTGCACTGTCAAAGCATCCTGTCTGCAGTTATCTCCTTGAGGGGGGCTTGCTGCAGTGCACGTGGAGGTGGGAGAAGAACTTAGAGGACTCAGTTCTCTCCTTCCACCATGTGGAACTGCGACACTGTCTCTACTCCTCAAGGGAGTACACAAAGGATGGTAAATACACAGCTAGGAACCAGTTCGCTCCATTGCTTGAGCCAAACCTGGGAAACGCACAGGTCCACAGGACCCCGACGACTACGCCATCTTCATTTGCCAGGACTCCACACCAGCCTCGCTCTGCTCTCTTCTGAGCTCACTGCAGCCCATATGAGAAGGCTAGTTTTTGTCAACATAAACCTAGACACGTCAGAGGAAGGGAAGACCACTGTGGGTGGGGCCACCCCTGGGCTGGTGGCCCTGGGTTAAATTAGAAAGCAGGCTGAGTGAACCAGCAAGCAGTATTCTTCTTTGGCTTCTGCTTCAGGTCCTGCCTTCAGGTTCCTGCCCTGACGTCCCTCCACAATGGACTGTAATCTGAACATGTAAACCAAAAAAACCCTTTCTTCCCCAAATTGCTTCCTTGATGGTGTTTATGACAGCAACAGAAAGCAAACTATGACACCACGTCCAGAAAATAAGGAGTGACCTTTTTTATTTTGTTTGTTTGAAATGAGGTCTCATGTGTCCTGGGCCGGCATCAGGGGTGACCCTCTCCCACTTCTGGGATGAGTGTCTCATATCACTACAACTGGCTAGTGAGTGAGTTTGTGAAGTGCAGACAGCTCTTACCCTGCAGGGTCGGACTCCCGCCTGCTTCTGCACCGCAGCTGTCTGACCCCGCCACACCATAGCCACAGTCTCCTTCCCTGTTGTCACCCTGTCTCTGTGCTTGAACCTTATATGCAAAGGGTAGGGATTTCTGTGACTCAACTCCTCCTAAAATGTCACCATTTCTGAGTGGGATCCTTGATGGTGTGACTTTGAGCAGTCCCCTTACCGGATCCCCTGTGTTAAGGAGCAGAGTGGTGAGCCCAATTGGCTCCAGTGCTTTGTTGCCTTTTGTTTTTCTTGTTTGACAGGGCAGGCTCCTGTCCTGCTTTGTTCCCTGGAAGGCCAGCTTGCTGTGTAGTGCACATTCAATCAACTGCTAATAGCAAATGAGCTGAGGCTCCTATTTGCAAGAACTTACTTAACATCATAAAAACTTGAAGCCACAGACATTTGACAGGAGAGGCATCCCTTCTAGGTTTACAGGTCATGGCAGCCTACCATCGTGTTTCCATTTAGCCAACACCAAAGGCTTGGTCAAGGCAACCTCCAAGAGCAGGAGACCGGGCCCTCCCCTGCTTGTCTTTAGAGTGCCATGGCACTGGCCCCATCCCCTGTCATGTCTTAAGAGCACCGTGGCACTGGCCCCATCCCCTGTCATGTCTTCAGAGCGCCGTGGCACTGGCCCCATCCCCTGTCATGTCTTCAGAGCGCTGTGGCCCTGGCCCCATCCCCTGTCATGTCTTCAGAGCGCTGTGGCCCTGGCCCACCACATTACACCAGCATCAGCCACGATCTCAGCTCTGAGCGGCAGAAAGGAAGATGGCAGAAGGGAAACAAGTGTAACGTGGAGAACCAAGAAGAGGAGGAAGGCAAGCCACAAACAGCGGAAGTAAGCGGGGGGGAGCTCTGCCACAGATAATCTCCAACATGAATAATCCACACTGGGTAATAGAATATTGACCATAATTACATTCATCCTACTGACCTTGTTCTAAATTATTATGGATTATTACTACGCAAGTTATTTTGTTCCACACCAGAGGTGGCTGTATTTCGCTATCAGATGACATGACCTCTAATTCAATAATGCCTGTAATGCGCTGGTATCCTCGGATAAAAGCTGTCTATAATGTCTGAACAAAGGTGAATTAGTTATCCAATTCACACACGCAATTAACTCTCTTAATACCTGCGAGCCCGTGGAGCCCCTCTGAATTTCCTATTAAACACTGCGTGAGGGGGTCTTCCCTCCTTGTATGGTTATCCTGTGCAGGCTTCGTAACAACAGCATTAGACTTTCCTGCCCCCACCAAAAATCTTGCATTAGTTATCACAACAGACCTCATTCCAGAAGGCAGCGCCTCTTTTTCCTGAGAAAAAGGTATTAAATTCAAATGTTATGCCTACTAGTAAAATATCATACTTCATTCGCAACATAAAAGTAAGGACACTTTTATGAAGAGTGGAAAATAATTTAAATTCTCTTCATTATTTTAAGAACTCCTGCTTAAACACCAACAGGCAATCTATATCATGTGAATTTATATTTACATGTTGTAGTCACCTAAATAAAAGATTTATTTAAATTCCAGTGTGAACAGGCAACACCACACCAGCAGAGCACCTGTGCCACCTGTTCCCTGAGGCGGCCGAAGGCGGCGCCCATGCCTCTGCTTTGTGCTCACGTGCGATGCCAACGGCTGTGTGCATGAGACTCAGATCAGAGAACGAAGCAATGTCAAATGTTAAGCAAACACCCTTGCCTGCCCTCTGAAGGAAGCAATTAATTAATTCTGCAGGGGATGCTTTTTTAGTCATCTAGAGTAAGTGTAGCTTTTTAGTACAGACAAGGGAACAGAATTAAGTCTCTAAATAAAACCCAGCTCTCTCAGCATGCACTCACAGTAAAGTTCCCGTGTCAGTTAATTTCATAGCAAAGTGCACACATTAGGATGTCCAACGGTTCAGGTGAAAGAAGCTGGCTGGTTATCTGGGTTTTCCATATCCCTCAAAACTCAGAGCAAGGAGGCTGAGCAGGAGCAGGGACACAGGTTGTCTCTCTCTGTGCTTAGGAAACGACACAGGTAGCACAGCATCACGGACACTGGCATGCAGGACAGGGGGAACTCGTCACGCCCACAACAACACGGCCAACCCACCTTGGGCATGCTGCAGCACAAGGAACACTGACTCCTCTGAGATGATGTACGTGTGCAGACACACCATGTTGGGCACACCGCGGGGGATGATGGTCTTTCGGCTCCTGCTGCACTCACTGCTTTTCCTTAGACCCTGACAGAGAACAAAAAGGTCAGTTGTACCCACAGTTGCCTTTGGAGCCTGCTGTGCTCAGTATTTATCAACCAAACTAATCTATCCGAGTTACTCGGGGCTTCAGAGAAACCACTCATCTGCTGCTCTGTGCCCCTCTGTCCCCAGAGGCTCTGCTGATGGCAGCTGGCGTGAGTCCAGACAACAGAAGATGCCACAAAGCTGCCATTAAAATCAATTACGTGGGTCAGTGTTTTTATTAGCGATGCTCTCAAACTAAGTCATCAGGATGACACACGGTTATTTCTCTGCGACCTCTAAGTTTCATTTTCCTTGTGTCTATCTTTAAGGCAGCAGCCAGGCCAAGTTACACTCTCCAGACAGCAGATGTGTCCTGGAGGAAGCAGTAACTTTTAAATTATTTTCCAAAACACTAACAACTAATCTCTAAAAGGACAAGATTTGTGCGGGCTCCAGTGTTACCCTCTGATTTTAAAAGCTAGGTACATGGCACTGGGTGTGGTGGCATGGAATGTTCATACAGAGAGTGGCCTTCACATGTCATGTGACCTTCTGTCATGCCTGATCAGCAGGAGGAAGTGGACGCTAAAGGCAAGATTCCCTTTGGATTCCATGGGACTGTATAATCAGGACATATTTAGAATATATGCTATCATACACTATTCCAAAAACAATATGAAAACTGAAATTATTCACTTAATTATGTACTGAATTTGCACAAAGGACAGGCCAGGACACAGTTATCTTCTGTGTACTCGCGGAAATTTCCGTGCTTGGGAGCTGTAATCATAGCCCAAGCGAGCCCTGTGTGATCATTACGGAGCAGAAGAGCATGTCTGAAACACTCGGTTCTTGAATGCATTCAGATTGCATACTCTTTAACATAAAACTCTTAAAATGGAATCTATACCGTGTGAAAGACAGAAGCATAAAAAAAAGAAAGAAATATAGATCACCATAACATAAAATAGTCAAGTGTCATGCAAAAATATTTTCCCTTTTAAAAGCATGATTTTTTGAAAGTCAATTTTTAAGTTCACTAAACATACAAATGCTACTTACTTTTAAAATGAATGTCTGTTCTGTCCTTGTATCCATTACAAGTAAAACCTATGTAAAAGATAAGCAAAAACCTTAACAAAATATATTAAGACGTTAATGCTTTAATTTGAGAGGCTGAGTTTGGGTGATTCTTCCCAAAATTCTAATTTCTGAAGACTTTTTTTAAAAATATAAATCAAAGGACCCAAACAGCCTTGTCCAAATAGATTTTATTACAATTTCCTTTTCTAAAAATGCTGCAGCATAGAAA
>OU015747.1:141321369-141334901 GCA_907169655.1 Acomys percivali
TAAGAGCACTGACTGCTCTTCCAGAGGTCCTAAGTTCAATTCCCAGCAACCACAGGACGGCACACAACCATCTATGATGTGATCTGGTGCCCTCTTCTGGCCTGCAGGTATACATGCAGGCAGAGCACTGTCTACATAATAAATAAATAAATAAACAAATAAATTAATAAATAAATAAATCTTTTTTTAAAAAAAGAAAAAGAAAGCCCTAGGCACACAGCTAGCAGGTTCAAGTCTAAAAATAGAGAAAGTGTGAATGGAGCTTGGAAAGGAAGTCAAGACCAAGGACTTATATTTGAACACTCCCCACAAAGACACAGCCTCAAGGCCTGAGAAGGGCCCCACTGGAATTGCCTTCCACAACAGGCTTCAGAGATGTCACTCGTGGAATGCTCAATCCCAAACTAGTGGACATCTCTACTCAGCCGATTCCGAAGGTAAGAAAACAACTGTGAAATGTTAACCGACCCTGTCAAAAGAGAAGGGTGAACCCTGAACACAGACAAGCAGCTCCAGGTGCCTCCTCTCTGGCTGCTAGTCTGCCCTGCACGTGTGCAAACAATACTATGGAATTTAGGAAGCTACACAGACTTGGAATACTGTAGGAGGCTTTAAAAGCAACAAGAAGAAGAAGGACACAACAAAAAAAGAGTGGTTCAGGTGTGAGAGACAGAGAACAGGAGCCACTATGAAGGACTGAGAGAAAACACTGGGGAAAGCAGCAGGAAATCACAGGTCACCATCAGTCAACTGCTCGAGACAGAAGCCAGGCTGATGTGTGTAAAGCAGGAGTGAAACATGGGAGTGACAGATCTCCCCTGAACCCGACCCCCACAGCATGGAAGTACACTCCACTCATACCCCTGAGTCTGAAGGTGAGTCACCCAGCGGTCTCCTCCACGGACAGCCATGGGCTCTGTGCGGGCATCCGTGCTCCTAGCATCTCCTCTGGTTTTACATCAACTTACCACTCTTCATGTCACTCCCCAGAGAGCCAATCGTGTTTGCAAAGACACATCCACATGGAATGGAAACTATCTCTCCAGGTAAAAGGTAAGGCCAGCGAACTTCTTCTTACCAGAAGCTGCCTGCCTGTCAGAAGAGAATACACCTGCAGGAACCCGGGGGCAGGGGTGAGTGGGGGGTCCACTGCTAGTCTCACTCAGCCACGAAGCATGAAGCGGATCTCACAGAAGGCCAGGTTAGGATGGACAAGCATGGCAAGAAAGCGGCAGGAAGATGCCTGATTTCTTCTCCAACCAAGTTTGCTTGCAACTCAACAATGTTCACATTGAGGTAATAAACACAAGAACATATGTGATTCTTTTTTAAATGTGCCCTTTGACTGTCAATTTCTCCCAAACAGGTGTTGCCTAAATGATTATAAATTGGCCTCTGGGTACACCTCTTCAACTGAGCCGTACAGGGCTGGTGATAATATAATTAGACCTAAAAACATCAGGCTGGTGAGTGCTCTCCATCTGTTTGGCAATAATGTTTAGTTAACAATAGTCTTTAAAAGAAGCACCTTCAACATCCATTCTTAAAGTTATTTATAGTGCCATTCTTAACACGACAGCACTCCTGCTAACAAGAGCTTTAGCCACTTGGAAATTATTAGCCATACGGATGTACACAAAGAGAAACGGCTGCATTTAACATCTGTATCTCTTCACGTTTGTGCGCTGCAGCCTCACTGAAGTGAGCCCTTAATGAACAGTGGTATAGCATCACTATCATAGCTGCACGCACACAGATCATAAGGAGCCAGACATGTTTTTAATGCCAACAGCAGGCCAATCAGTAATGAAGCTGTCAGCATAAAGGACAAAATAACAACGTCTTTAACCCTCAAACTGAATTTGTTCATTTGTAGACTCAAGCGCAATTTAAAAACTGCTTATGGGTTTGCTCACCTTTGTAAAGACAAAACTCTAATTTGTACTAATTTGATACAATTGTCTTCCCAATAAAAGGCTCCTAAAACCATCTTTTATTCCATGATAAAACAAGTACTATTACTAACACTGTCATGAAATAATTACCTTGGACAGCATATCTTACTGAAAGAACACAATTAACATAGTTCTCTCTTTCATTCTTCACACTTACATATCCACACTATATCAGCATATGGCCTAACGTTATTCCATCTTCGCCCGCAGTAATACAGACAATTACTTGAGGGAGTGGGGAATGGAGGGGAGGGGCTTACGTCATTGACCAAGCTCATCCGTGCTTCAGTTCCACCAGGACCATGACCCTTGCCTGCTCTTCTTTCATAACATAAGGAAAAGTCCCAGGTGGTTACAGGGACTGTAAGCCAGAGCAGGAAAGATCTAGCTAACCATCACATACATGCAGCACCTGGCAAAGACTGGGAGAGGTCTGGAGCATCAAATGATGGTTTTAAGGCGGGGGGCGGGGGGGAATCCTGGGAAGACAAAGGAGAAGAAAGATCACCATGAGGAGGAGGGAGAGAGACCCGAGGAGGAGAGGAAGGCCGCCATAGGTCAGATGGAAGAGAAGCACATGGCCGGCGTGGATAGAGATTTGGCCCAGATGAAGAACATTAGCAAGTATATGGGATTATGGGTGGGAGGTAGCTTGATAGAAGTTATTGAAAACAGATGGCATAGGGATGCCATGCCTGCCCCACTATGGGAGGTAGTTTAGAGGATTAATATTTGCCCTGCCCCAGGTGAACTAAAGCTATTTTAAAATATAACAAGTGTCAGTGTCTTGATTGATCACTAGCCCGGCCTACTGATAATACAGATTATTTTAAAACAGTATTTAAGAAAACAAAATCTGAAGAGAAGACACACATACCACCACCACCACCACCACCACCACCACCACCACAGCAGTGAAAAGTGAAAGGGTGATACAAGCTATGGAGGGAGGGCAGCTATTGCCTAGTCCAGAATCTTTTTTAGACATTTAATTTGAATATTGATATCACAAGTCTGGAAGTCTGAAGATTTAGCCAAATAACTTGGAGGGAAATGCTTGCCTCCTTTTGATAGTAATTTGTATGACTCCATAATGTTTATTACAGCCTCAGGATCGTCAAGTTGGGCAAACACAACCCAGCCCTGAACTGTGTCGCCATGTTGCTACTTATGTTGTTGGCTGGGTATGGTCTGAGTCAGCATTCATCAAGCTACACCGCTGGAGCGCACGTGCGCACACCCTCACACACCTCAGAAAGAAAGAACAATAAACTACAGGAAATTTACAAACCATTTATCTCACAGTTTTGGTGAGAAGATGGTGCTATGTGCTATATTCTCTTTTGAAAACAAGCCACAGGTGGGCATGGTGGCACACGCCTTTATTCCCAGCACTGGGGAGGCAGAGGCAGGTGGATCTCTGTGAGTTCAAGGCCAGCCTGGTCTACAAAGTGAGTCAAAGACAGCCAGGGCTACATAGAGAAACCCTGTCTCAAAAAACAAAAAAAAAGAAAGAAAAAGAAAACAGATCACAGTGGCCGATTTGTAGTGATTTCTGTTGGCAACACTAAAACACTTGCAGAGGGCTCTCTGCAGCAAATCAGCAGCACCAAAACTTGGCTGCCTGGTAACATGACGGTGACCACGTACTCTCCATGATCTAAACCACCTCAGTTTGTGTTCTTTTTTTCCCCAACATAATACTTTTATTGATTCTTTGGGGATTTCACATCATGTACCCCTATCACATTCACCGTCCTCCCACACATCCTGTTACCTGCCCCAGCAAAAAAGAAAAAAAAGTCTAAAAGGCCGGGCATAGTGGCACACACCTTTAATCTCAGTATTTGGGAGGCAGAGGATCTCTGTGAGTTCAAGGCCAGCCTGGTCTACAAATTGAGTCCAGGACAGCCAGGCTATTACACAGAGGAACCCTGTCTCAAAAAACCAAAACCAAACAAAGAAACAACAAAAACGAGGAGGAGGAGGAGGAGGAGGAGGAGGAGAAGGAGGAAGGGAGGGAGGGAGGGAGGGAGGGAGGGAGGAAGGAAGGAAAGAAAGAAAGAAAGAAAGAAAGAAAGAAAGAAAGAAAGAAAGAAAGAAAGAAAGAAAAAGAAAGAAAGAAAGCCTTATTAGTGTCGTCTATATACTCACTGGGGGCGTAGTCAAGCTGAGTCCTTCTCCTCCCAGATCCCAGCTGGAAATCATCTCCTGTGGAGGCCACACCCTGTCTAGGCTGTTACTGTTTGGCGGCTGGGAGGCTGTAGGGGTTGTCACTGAAATCTTCCATGTTGTCTTTCTCAACTGTGCCCCTGAAGTCATTGATAACACTGCAAGAGCGGAGTACGTGCTCTTTAAGAACCACAGAAGCATGGACTACGGACGTCCACGTGGTTTGTGCTGCAGCTGCATGGGAGGGCCCCATCCAGGTCCACAGCCCTGCTGCTACTAGAAGCCCTTTCACGTCTGTGCTGATGCCATCTGCACGACTGTTAGCCCCATGCCTACTGTTCCAAAGCACCACTTACAAAAGTCCTCTACAGAAAATGGGCAGGTCACCTTTGACACCAACCCTCCATGCGTCACAAGCCATGATGGTGCTCATACTGGGTTCACAATGCTGAAACCATGAGATGGGGTGGGGGGAGGGGGGTACTCAGCCGGAAATGACACAGGAGGAGCACGCCATAAAGGCAGCCAATCACCTTTGCCTTCCCAGAAGTTCTCTGATGAGAATGGAAGTTATGCAACTCCAGGCCAGGCCATTCTTGCCTCCTCCTAAGGGGCTGTTTCAGTAACAAATGCGCCAGACGTCTAGGACTTATGCACAGTATTTCTAAATTTCTTTAGACGGATTCAAATCTTCCGTGTGCTAGAACTTCCCAGCACAAGCACATAACCCACAGAGGCTCCTGTGAACTGCAGGCACAAGCCACCTGCTCCGCCACACAAAGAAGAGCAGGCTCAGGGCAGGCTGAGTTCTTCAACCATCTATTTAATCCAGAAATATCTTCCAAAGCAGAAAGCGGCAAATCAGATCTACCAGAACTGAGTGACGTTAACACTCAAGATTTACAAAGTCTTAATGATTAAAACTCAAAATACCTTAATCTAAAGTGTACAAACATCTGTGCCTTCTAAAGGCCCCTCTGTCACCCTAATCACCTAGCTACTGCCTTGCTCGGCTGCTGCCAAAATCAAACTGGGACAACAGGGAAAGAGCTGATGGGAGGCACAGCAATGAGAAACGGAACTGGTAAATAGCTGAATTTCTAAGAAAACAACTAATTTCATTTTCTTTAAATGCCCAGGCAGCTGCAAAGGTTTTCGTATGCTAATTTCCTAATTAGAAGGTATTTAGGCGGTGAAAGCTTTCATGTGCACTTCTGACTCTTCATCACACATGAACTCCCAACTCAGCTCCCGTGTAGCTGGTGGCGGCCTGAAGGTTCGCCATCTGCTGCTCCCAGAGTCACGGCGGCCACCTTCCGAACACACGCATCAAAGCCCAGAGATAAGAGACTAAGAAATCCTGCCTGAGTCAGCATAAGGGAGATGGTGAAGCCAGAGGCAGGCATCGGGCAAGCTCCCAGAAAACACTCACCACTGGGGGTTAGCATTCACACAGAAGGCACCCAAGGTCACTGCCATTGCAACAGCCGCATGAAGGGCAAGAGCAGCACCAAGGGGCTGTTCTCAGCCATGTGTGATGGGTTTTCTCTTTACTACAAAGCTGATCATACTAAAAACCAATCTTATTGAAAATAAACCTGTTCTGAGTAAGCTGAAACGTAAGACTTTGGTTGTCTGCTCAGTTTCTGAGTAATCATAATAAAGGCATATGGTTCACACAGTCACAAACAGTGTGTGCTAGCAAAGGCCTCTCTCCTGAGCTCGTAAAGTCCAAACACTCCCCAAGGAAAGTACACTCTGAGACAAGTTTAACAAAATCCACAAAATACCAGTTAAAAACCTGATGTGTGAAGACTCAGAGCACCTCTCCAGGTGTGGTGGCATGTGCCTGTTACATGCCTGTTACAGTACTGTATGCCCAGTAGGGCATACATGCCCCAGCAAACCAGTGTTCAAACAGCTTATGGTGCTCACCATAATTTTTTTAGAGATTAACATTTTTAATTGTAATAAATGGCTAAAAATAAAGCAAATGTTTTCCAGAGTAGCTTATCTTCTAAGAAACACTAACAATCATGTTGTTGCCACTGGAAGGAAGGTATCCTGGTGCTTGGAAAATGGATTTGCAAGCCCTTAGGAAGCCAAGGCAAGTAGACTGCAAATTCAAGGCTGGTCTAGAAGGGACAGGACACACGGTCACCTGCTTAAGGTGACAGCCACATTTAGCTGCCAGCACATACAGCACTGTGGTGTCTGCTCAACTATAACACTGAATCTCAAAAACATATGCATCTTAATGTTAATTCATCAATATATAATGTTCTTTTTTTTATCTTTTAACCATAGTTGGAAAAATATACAAAATAATTTTTAGAAAAATAAATAAATAAAATGGTATCAAAAGCATCTTCTAAATGGACCTCAAAATGGCAACTGGAGACTCAGTTTGTATTAATTCCATTTTTTTTTAGATCTGCATTTATTTTATTTATGTGTATGGGTGTTTGGCCTGTATGTATATATGAATGAGTGGTGCCTAGGGAGACCAGAAAACGCATTGCAGGCTTGCCTAGAAGTTGATCTTAAGGAGGCATTTTCTCAACTGAAGTTCCCTCCGCTCCAGCAGACAGCACACAAAGTCATGAAAAAAATCGATGTTGTAAAAATTAAAAAGCATCTGCTCTGCCAAAAACAATGTGAGCACAAGCCATGGCCTGGTACCCAAACACACACAGACTCTTCAAATTCAGCACTAAGAAACAAAACCCAACTTCCAAGTGGGTCAAACAAGAGTGGAGCTCAGGCCTGCCACCATGAAGCCAGCCAGAAACACGACAGATGTTGTGTGTTCTCACATCAGGAGCAAAAAGCAAATGACCCTGTAGCCGTCACCTGCAGAGCGCCTGCAGAGCGGGGCTCAGGGGCTGGGATGGGGATGCGTAACAAGTAGCTGTATAGTTCAGAACAGCTTGTAGAGCTTCACGTGGAGGTACACCAACCAACTACCCTGCCCACTGCACATGGCACCCATGTGTCCCACAAATGGAGCTCAGTGGTAAAGGGCTTGCAGGGCAAAGGGTAGAGGGATGGCCAGAGGAGCAGGCTCTCATTGCAATGAGGACGCCTAAATGACACCACCGAGGCAGGCACAGGTCATTACATAGCTCTACAAAGACATACTGTAGACAACAGCAAAAAAGAACCTTAATATGAATGAAGAGATGTTAAAAGTAAAATTCTTAGGGGCTGCAGAGACGGCTCAGCAGTTAAGACCTGAACTGGGTTCCCAGGACCCACATGAGGCAGCTCACAACCACCTGTAACTCCAGCTCCAGGAGGTTCCAGGCCTATCTAGCCCCTGCAGGCCCTGCACTCATATGCATATACCAACACACACACACACACACACACACACACACACACACACACACAATTTTTTAAAACACAAGAAACTTTTTTTTTTAATTTAACTATGTCAGCACAGATCTGTGAGTGAAGAAGCCCTCGGGGTCATGGCATCAGGTAGCGTTTGACAGAAAAAGGAAGCAGGGCAGAGTGGCTCTGACTGTTACAGTTCGGCGTTTGCCTGTTTGGAACATGGTCTGATCAGCTGGCCACCTGCAACTGACTGGAGCTAAGCTGCTGTGGCCGGCCGAGACGTGGTAGGTAATTTGTTATAAATTGTATGTGATAGTTTGGACTGTGAACACTTGCCTAAGGCTCATGTATCTGAAGCAGCTCAAAGTGCTGTCTGGAGGAAGTGGCGCTTTCAGTAGGAAAGGACGTCCTGATAGATGTGCTGGGCTTCTCTCCTTCTGGGACCCTCTCTGTAGTGTGCATATGGTGGGGACAAATGCTAAGGCCACCAAATCTGGCATTCCCCTGAGTTAGTTCTAATCAATAACTCAGAATAGATGTAGGTGTGCACCCTTCCCAGAGTGTGAAGCACAAGTGGGCTCTTAGGGTACAGACTATGAGACCCGTCGGAGGCTGCGTGCTGCGGTACAGACTGTGAGCCTGTCGGAGGCTGCATGCTGCGGTCTTCTGGCTGATGGTGCAATGCTGACCAACCTCCAGGAGGCTAACCTACTGTCTTCTCAGATTACCAGCTCTTTGAACAAAGCACAGATTGTAGATTCAAGTCTTTCCTGGTTTCTTTCTGCGTGAGGGGCAGCACAGGCCACAGGCCAAGGAGCAAAGCCAAGAGCTCATGGGTGGAACCCATTTTGGCTCCAAAACCATGAGCCAAAATCCACCCATTTTCCCTGCAACTGAGTACCTCAGGGATTCCGTCACAGCACAGGAGCCACACACACTGTGAAGCTGGTCTTTTGGTTAATTTATGCTCTCAGGTTGTAGCTCTTCGGCTGAAGTAAGAAATGTGGCTTCTGTCAGGTTGATACCAGAGGAAGCTGTCGTGAGAACGGCCATGCAATAGGGGAAATCTCTCTACTTGCCTCTCAACTTTGCTCTTAACCTAAAACTACTCTAAAACTGGTCTTTATATGTTTTTCTCTTTGTTTACAAGTTATTTGTCCAAATCCACAATGTCTCACACCCTAAGACAGGAAAAAAATGTAGATTATTCTCCGGTACATAACCCAGGGACCATTTCAACTACGAACAGCCATTTAAAATCTCCCCACTCCCAAAGACCAGATGTCAATGGCTGTCCCTCAGTCACCTCTAGTGGGGGATGAGGCCTCAGTGAACAATACTCCAAACACAGGACAGTTTTGGTGAGCCTGTTTAGATCCGAGGCCTATATACCTATTACTTCCTAACACCTGCTTCCACAAGACACGGTGCGTCATAAGGAAACAGGATATAAAGACAGCCGGGCTGTGTAGGGGACAGCGAGCTAGGACAGCTAAAGAGTGAGGAACACAACCGCTCAGCAGGCTCTTCCTGGATCTGCACACATCTGTCTTCTGGTTTTGGTTGTATGTTTTCTGTTTTTGTAAACAGCTTGCCCGACTGCTCCAGAGACGGCAAACACTGAAACCCTGGGTCCGCGGCCCAAGGTCAGCCCAGGCCATTCAGCTCCACAGTGAACCGCTGTTCACCCTGCTTCTCTAGGGTGATTTCTGATGTCTCCTTGAGATGGCGGCTTGACTTTGTTAAGTTAAGGTGAAAATTAATTCTGCTAAAACTATAATCTATTCTTGTATTTCGCTTCAGAGCCCTGTTTGCATCTGCTGAGAAAACCTAATATCCCTCCACAGATATGCCTGAACTAGTGTGTAATGCCTAGAAGCTGCAATGAGCCCCCAATGCAGCAGTCTGCCCACACCGCTGTCTACCGTCCACTGGTGAGAAAAGGCCCCATGGGCCAGTCAGATGCTCACTCACAATGGTAAAGGGCACACAGGCACTCTTCGCCCAAATAAGCTGCCTGGGAAGCCTGATCGCCCTTTTCAGAAAAAAAAAAAAAAAAAAAAAAAAAAAAGTAATGCCTCAAAACCAAGGAAGTTCTTAAACCTATTATTTTCATGAGTTTATACTTTTATAGCAGATGAAGGCAAAATTTGGTACTGGTTAAAGTATAGCATCTTTATATAATCCAAGAGGTGTAGTCTAGGAATGCAATGTGCTCTTAGTGTCCCAGCAGTTTAAACCTTATAAAACACAAAGGCGACACTCGTTGTCAGATCAACCACGCACCTGCCAGAAATCCACAGGTTTGCTCTGTGGGAGCTATGACAGAGGGGGAGGGGATGCGCTGATGGATGCCGCAGGTGTGCACAGCTCGGCAGATCACTGGAACTCAGAAAGCACATTTACTGTCTCTTCCTGTTGCCTCTAAAATTACTCAACGAATAGGCTTGGCCATCTGAGCAAGCTAAGGCTTGTTGGAAGAGGCACAGAAAACATCAAAATCTACTTGTACAGAGCTGGGCTTAGTGACTCCTGCCTATAACCCCACACTTAAGAGGCTGACAAAGGACTGCCTTGCTGAGTCCCAGGCCAAGCTGGGGCTGAGTCCCAGGCCAGCTCAAGCTCAAAGGGAATTTTTAAATAAGAATTGAAACAGTGAGGAATGCAAGGCACGCCTTTAGCCCCAGCACTGGGGGCAGAAGCAGATGTACGTCTGAGTCCATGGCTGGCCCGGTCTACACAGTGAGTCCCAGGGCAGTGAGAGCTATTGCTTCAGAATGAAAAAGAAAAAGATACATAAATAAAACTAGTGCACACAGTGGACCGATGTTACAGCATAAATTAAGGCACAAGAGAACACAAGCAAAAGAGATGTAGATAAAACCGTAGAGGAAAGCAAGAAGAGCCTTAAAGAAAAGGCAGAAATTAAAAATAAGAGTGAGCCAGGTGCAGTGGTGCACGCCTTTAATCCCAGCACTCAGGGGGCAGAGGCAGGTGGATCTCTGTGAGTTCGAGGCCAGCCTGGTCTACAGAGTAAGTCCAGGTCAGTGATCGCTTACAAGGCAGAAAGCAACACTGGATGTCTTCATGCATCAAATCCAACAAACAGCATGGTAATACCCACTGTGCCGCCCTGGAAGTGGCAGGCACCCCACAGGAGACGGCGGGAAAGCCTACACCCCCTGCCACTGTGCAGCCTGCCAAGGAGCTGCTTCTCTGTCCACACAGCAGCAGAACAAGGCTCATCGCCTGTGAGTGTGCCTGAGATGGACACTGACGTCAGCCGAAGCAGGACAAAGGACAGGCTTACACAGTGGTCAGGACACTGCTGCCTGCATGCCCAGTGGGGCCCTAGACTATTGCTGCTCTTACATCGGCTCCCTATGCAAGAGCCTGCAGAGCCTTGGGCTGAGAAAAACTCCCTACAGAGACTGGCCCACATGAGATCTAACAGAGTATCCCCACTGAGAAGCAGCAGCTATGCCCACACATCCACATTCACAAATGAGAAAGGCTCACAGCAAAACACGTCTCTGTGAATTTAGTTAGTCCTAGAACTCTGGGAACAAAAAGAAAATCCTATATACCTCCACAGAAAAACCGCGAGAGAAATCTGGTCCCACTCAAAGGCTTGGTGGTTGGAAAGTGGCAGAGGAGGCTGAGAAAGAAAACGTCTGAACTCTCATAGGCAAGTGTGAGCAGGGCAGGAGGCAGGATGCCAACACTGAAGAGCAAAGAGAAGCATCCAGAAGAGGCCTGAGGACCCGGCACTGCAGGAAGATCTGGGTGCCTGCACTTCAGGCTTGTTTTGCAGTCTGTCAGAGGGTCTGGGAATTTACAGTGACAGGAGCATAGAAAAATGAGGCAATTTATTTGCCTGAGGGAAAAAATTATACAAGGAAGAGCCAAAGGTATTGAAATAGGCTGAAAGTTAGGTCTGTCTAACTTTAATCGAGATAAACACTGAAAAAGGCACACATAAAAATGAGGCTAATCAAAAGATACTATAACCTGCCTGAAGAAGTAAACTACAGCTGTGGAAAGGGTGGCAGATATGACCAGATTAGGTGGGAGACACAAACAGGACTTGGAACAGCAAATGTTCAAGGCCTCCTTACACACTCCTCCAGCTGCATTAGCATCAGATGCCCACCTGAGTCCCTCCAGCTAGACAAAGAACCATATGTCAGATGGCACACCTGTCCCTTCACATAACAGGTGCCTGCCACCTGGCAGCATTCAACAAGTATTTCTTACATTGATAAAAGGCCTTGAGGCTAAGACCCTGTAACAGTGCATCACGTGTGGACCACGGGATAGGTCATGCCCCTGGTCTTCCTAAATATGAGATTACATAACCTAGGCAACATGAGACTGTTCCCCTTACATCACAGTTGTTTGGGGTCCTAGTATAAAGCTGCCCTGGTAGCCTTAATTCTAAAAACACATTAAGAAACCGAGTCCTTTGGAACAAAAAAACCACTCTATAACTGCAATGCATCAAGAATTTTGAAATAGTATACTAGATAGATAGGCATATCTTAAATACAATTAAAAGTGTAAACGATTGAATAATCAAAGCACAGAATACTAATATTAACATAACTAAAACACGTGTCTCAAACATACAGTTGCTCCAATTCCCACATAGCTCTACTACAAGGAGTTTCTGGAAACAGCACACTTAGATGAAGCTGCACTGCTGCGGTCTGTACAAACCCATGGGTGAGCGCCTTCCTCTCAGCGGTGTTCCTCAACTCACCTGACAGTGCCAACATGATCAGCACAACCTGGCACTCTGAGAAACGCTGCCACAGCTCCTCACAGCCATTCTCCAAGCTCTCATCTAAAGGAACAGCCCCAGGTCATGTCACAGCATCCACGTTGCTTCATGCCACGGGCTACCCCAACACTGTTCCCAGAAATGCTTCTGTCTACCATGACTTCTCCCAGCATGCTGCTCTTCCTACACAAGGCCTTGTATGGCTGGATACTGATGCATCAGTGCAGAGTGAGTCAACCCCCAGGAAGCAAATTCTGATAGAATTCTATGCCATCCTCAAGCCAACTATCAGCTGGACAAGTTAAGCAAAGTCCACTACACACCTGTGTATGGTGGGGATCTGAAGCCAGGGTGGTGATTCTGTACCTCAGAAAACAAGCAGCCTAGGGCTGGTGAAATGTTCAAATGGCCTGAACGTTGTTAAGAAATGGCATTATCCGGGGCTGGAGATAGGCTCAGCCAGGAGAACCATGTACTCCTCTTGTGAGGATCCAGGTTCAATACTCAGCACTGACATTAGGCATCTCACAACAAGGCACCTACATTCACATGCACATACTTATCCATGCATTTATTTTATTTTACAGTGGAGGAAGTGGAGGACATACGTCTGTGCACCCCATGCATTCAGGAGCCCACAGAGGCCAAAGGAAGGAATCAGATCCCTGGAGTTAGTATTATAGGCAGTTATGAGCCACCTATTAAAATGAGTAATGTGCCACCATGTGGGCGCTGGGAAATAAGCCTAAGTTCTCCGCAAGAGCAGTAAGTGCTCTTAACTACTGATCCATCTCTCCAGCCCCATAATCAAAATGTTAAAGTAACAACTGAAGTAATAACTATTAATCAGAAAATTATGAAAAACTGTTTTCTCCACATTTGGAAATTAAGACAGCCATATCAGGCAATTTAGAGAGGTGAGAGAGAAGAGAGACAGAGAGAGAGAGAGAGAGAGAGAGAGAGAGAGAGAGAGAGAGAGAGATCTCCTAGTATATAATAACAAGCCTACAACAGGATTACTCAGAATTATCAACATAGACCAACCACTTTGTTATGCTGTAGAACTACAAAGGAGCACAAAAAGCCCCCGTGATTAGCAAGACTCTGATCCCAGAGCACTGGAGGCAAATCATGAGACAGAGGAAGGACAGCATCATTCTGATCCAGCAGGCTGATATGTGGGCACCCAACCCCCAATCAGACTTTAATATTCAACAAATCAATCCCACATAGATTTGTTGAATGTCACAGGACCAAAATACAGAGAGAAGGCAACATGTGGG
>OU015747.1:141349099-141360820 GCA_907169655.1 Acomys percivali
CTGGGGAAGACTCTCTCTCTCAGTAGGCACTCGTCTGGGGAAGACTCTCTCTCTCAGTAGGCACTCGTCTGGGGGTGCGGATTTCCCTCACCCATGTTGGGATGTCAACTGGGCTATCACTGTGCAGGTCTTGTGACCTTAGGTGACCATGCTCTTGAGATTCCATACTCTTGACGCTTCCCTGTCATATACAGAAGACACCATCTACTAACAGAGTTCCTGGTCCTCTGGCTCAATCTTTCTGCCCTCTCTTTCACAATGTTCCTACACCAAAATATACACACCAAAAATGGTGTAAGAAAAATGCCACATGCCTTCGAGCTGATGTCACACACAAACAACGCTGTCTTGGGCCATGGTACCCATCACCCACTGCTCTTCACATTCTAGGTTCTATTCATCAAGCTCCAACTCAAACCTCTGTTTAGCATCTTTGGCTCACCTTGGGCTTGACCCCGCTTGTTAGGCTTCAAACTTGGCTCTATTCAAAGCAGTGAGCTTGTCTCACACACTCACCTGAAATTCACAAGAGGTATGGAATACACAGCTACAGCCATATACAATTCCAATCTTATTTTGTTATCAAATCACTGTTTTTTAAACTTTTGGCCTTTTCTGTCACTTTCTAGGCAGTCTCCATAGTAACAGAGAAACAAGGACTGTAAGCCAGTGCTAAAATGGACTCCTGCTGCTGATAGTGGGCCACTTCCATGGAAACTAACAAGCATGGGAGGAAGCCTGGGAGGCTTCAGAATGTACTTTCCACATACAGATTCTGTGATTTCCCACATTTGTCCCCTTCAAAGGCCATGGTGACTGACAAACAGCAGGCATGCACAAAGACTGGCCCTTGAGAGAGCTGCTGCCCAGGCTCTATGCAGTGGACCAGAACACAAAGCTAGAGCTGCAGATCTCCACAATAGCTCTAACTCATCATATTGCTCACAAATATGCTTCAGACAGACAGGCATTTTCATTAGGCTTTGCCACTCAAAGGAGAAAGACTTCACTGTACAAGCCTGATGGCTAATCTAGCTGTCAAACTGACTGGGTTGGCTTTTAAACACCTAGGAAGCTGATGAGCAGATTTCTGGATGTCTGTGAAGGTGTTTCCAGAGATGACTGGCACGTAGGGCAGAGAGCTGAGATGGGGAAGGGCTGCCCTGAGGCTGAAAGCAGAAGAAGCTTGCTTGAACAGCTCCATCCTTCCTCAGCAGAGGGAGCTCCCAGCCTCTAGAGCCTCCAGCCTAGGGTGCACTCCCAGCAACTCACGCAGGACTCCCAAGCAAAGGCCCTGGCCTCTATTGCCCGAGCCATCTGGTTTATTGGCCTGGGTGGCTGCTGCTTTCCCAGGCTCTCCAGCCTGAAGGCAGCACTGTGCATGCTCAGACTCTGGAGCATAAGCCAGTAGCAGAGCTCATAGTCATACATGCAGCCCATTGGCTGTCCAGGGCTGCTGGAGGACCATGATGAATATGGCCACTGTCCTGTCAACAACTTCAAGTGTCTCATCAAAGCTGAGATAAATATAAAAGGAAAAGTCAAAACCTGCACTTCCCTGGACGCCAACCCTGCTGCTTTACAGAGCGCGTGTTCTCCGCATGCTAGCCTATGGGAACACTAAACTATGTGAGAAGCATGGCCACTGGGCACCTCTTCACTGAATCACACTCTCATTATAAAAAAGTTTATTTCTTACTCAGACACTAAGATCAGCAAGTAATAAATGGAACCTCACGAAACTCTCTTCTGTCAATAGGATAAAGTGACAGCCTATAGACCGGGAAAAGATCTTCACCAACCCTATATCTGCCAAAGGAGAGAGAACTCAATAAACAGCAACAAACAAATAACCCAATTAAAAAACAGGGTACAGAACTAAACGGAGAATTCTCAACAGAGGAATCGCTAATGGCTAAGAAGAACGTAAAGAAATGTTCAACATCCTTAGTCATCAGGGAAATGCAAATCAAAATGACTCTGAGATTCCATCTTATATATCTGTCAGCATGGCTAAGATCAAAAACTCAACAGACGGCACATGCTGGCAAGGATGTGGAGCAAGTTTGCACCCCCATGCAGGTGGAGTTGCAAACTTGTACAACCACTTTGGAAATCAATCTGGTGCTTTCTCAGAAAACTGGAAACAACCTAGATGTCCCTCAACTGAAGAATGGATAAAGAAACTGTGGTACATTTACACAGTGGAAAACTACTCAGCTATTAAAAACAAGGAAATCATGAATTTTGCAGTTAAGTAGATTGAACTAGAAAAGATCATCCTGAGTGAGCTAACCCAGACCCAGAAAGACACTCATGGTGTGTACTTATTTATAAGTGGATATTAGCGTATAGTGCAGGATAAACACACTACAATCCACAGACCCAAAGAAGGGCCCAAAGAGAGACACTTGAGTCTCACTGAGAAGGGGAAATAGAATAGACAGAGGCTGGGGCCTGGGTGACGGGTGGGCGGGATGGGACAGGAGGGATCCATGGTGGGCAGGACAGAGGGATCAAGTACTGAGAGAGAGAACTGGGTTGGGAGGCATCTCTGGAACAAGCTACAAACCTAGGGCAAGAGAAGCTCCCAGGAATCTATGAGGGTGGCCCTAGCTAAGACTCCTCAGCAATGGAGGATGTGGAGCCTGAATAGGCCATCTCCTATAACCAAGCAAGACTTCCAATGGAGGGATTGGGACACCAACCCAGGCACAAAACCTTAGACCCGTAATTCATCCTGCCCACAAGCTGTGCAGGTGTAAAAGATGGAGCAGAATTTGAGGGAAAGGCCAGCCAATGACATGACAGGGAGCCCACCCCCACACTATTAATGATATTCTGCTATGATTGCAGACGGGAGCCTAGCATAACTCCTCGAAGAGGCTTCACCCAGCACCTGATGGGAGGCCTCCTCTTTTCTGAGGAGGCTAGGAAGGGGGTGGGGGAGGGGAGAGGGAAGGACTGGGAGGAGACAGGGAGGGGACGCTGCGATCAAGATGTAAAGTAATAAACAACAACAAAAAAAAAAATAGGGAAAGGGGTTATTTCTTCTCTTTCATAACTAAAAATAAGAGCTCAGGATAAGAAATGTTTTCTTGGTTACAGAGGTAACATGAGACTCTACGCCTAAACCAGGTCTGTTACAGTTTGGGGGGGGAGGGGTGCTCCAAAGGCCTAAATGCTGAAGCGGGGCCCCAGCTGTTGAGTGCAGGGCTGCCATGCTCCTGAGGCTCTGCAGACCACAGGTGGATTTACCATGTGACTGCACTGCTGAGAAGTGACAGAAACTTCCAAAAGTGAGGTCTAATTGGAGCAAACAGGTCACTGGGCTGGTGTTCTTGGGGGCTCATCTTGTCCCTAGCGGATGTGAGGTGAGCTGCCTTGTCAAGGCTCCCAAGTCACTGCTCTTCCAACTTCAGGCCCAAAAATTGGATCCAGCCCACTTGGACGACAGCCCTGACACTCTGAGCCACTTGTCCCTCAGTGGTTTCTGGCACAGAAGGGGAAAGGAAGTGAACTTGAAAACTGACTGTCCTGCTTAGGTAGAACAAGAGGAAAAAGTGTGAGTAAGCAACAAAGAACCATAAGCTTGAGATGTGCAGGATCTCACAGCAGGGTGGGGTCAGGGATCAGGACTGCGGGTGGCAGGCGCAGACATCAGAGCTCACAGCTACATCCTTACTGGGAAAGGAACACAGAAGGAATACAGAAGAACCTAGTCCAGATGCTGCATTATTACACACACACACACACACACACACACCTACATTTTGATATAATTGTAAAAAGCTGTCATAACAGTATCAACATGAGAAAGATGGTTCTTGAAGCGAACCATCATCTTTCACATGCCTTGGTTACCTCAGAATTTACTTGGGAGGCAGAGTCTTTCCTCCTCAGTGTGCCTAAGAGCAAAGGGCACACTAAGTCGAGCCGAAGACGAAGCCCAGTTTCACACCCGCATCAGAAGCAACTCTTCCGCTCCACTCTCCTCAGCCACCTCCACTCTCAACAAGAGGAGCTCTGACTGCAGGACTGGCCAGCTCAGACCTCTCAAAAGACAGGCGCCTGGATGTGTACCTCCCGGCGTTCCTGAGACTTTCAGGGAGTGTTAGCCAAATGTTCACCACACACACAGAACGTCACCACACACAAGGCCCTCCTGAGCACATCCCACTCATGAGCTCTCCTCCTCTGCCCCGGCAGGGCCCGCACAGCTGCCTCACGCTTCCCTGGGCCTTATCACTCTAGCAAGGACATCAGACCCATCTCTGCACTGCCGTGAGTTTTGTTTGTTGTTTTTTCTTTGCTTTTTCTTTTGTTTTTGTTTTACAACTGGGTCACATAAAAGAATGTTCCTATTTAAGATGGCCTTGGTGGCTGCAGTTTTTAAGTGATGATTGCCTGGATTTAATGACGCTTTGTTCTTCGCAGGTATAGCCTACCATTTCTGCCTTATGTGAAGTGTTCTGAGAACAAAAGGCAACCTTGAATGAAGGAATGATTTATGCATCTGCACGTCCTGCAGGAGATGAAGGCACAGCACCCGGGTATAACAAGAGCCGGTCACTGGGTAGCCTGTACTTTTGTATTTGTACTGAGCCGACCCCTACCAATGTTGTTCTCAAACCCAGTTGTTAGGTGACCCCAGAAGTGAGAAGTCAACAAAACAGTTGAAGTCCTAACAGTGTTCACCGCCTCCGTGGAATGCTCCCCGCCCGTGTCCACTAGCAGTTTTCCAGGCTCAGTGTGCGCTGGAGCCGGCAACAGCAGGCCCAGTGTTAACCACACGTGCAGCCTCACGCGAGGACTCAACTATTTCTCCCTCATCTTTACCTTTTCTCTATTTTTAAAACTTTAAACAGGAATAACCAAAAGATGTTCACTTCTTTTGAAACATCATTGCTGGCCACATGTCGTATCCCACACCTTTAATCCCAGTACTCAAGGCAGAAGGCAAGTGGATCTCTGTGAGTTCAAGGCCGGCTGGGTTGGGTCTCTGTATTTGCTTTGGTTTAAAGACTATGCTGGCCTATGATCTTCCCAAGTACTGATACTCTAAGTATGCAGCACCTCACCTAGCTAACCTCAAGCCTCAGCCCCAGAGTGCTGGGCTCCTGAATCAAGACCCAAACACCAACATTACAGGCACATGTCACCTCACCAAAAGCTGGCTCTCTGGCCGGTCCTGATCTATCCATTTGTTTCAGTGCTAAGACTGAGCCTGGGAACTTGAGTATGTCACACATATGCTACACAGGGCCACACACTGAACTATATCCCCACCTCTGGTTTAAAAAACAAAACAAAACAAAACAAAACAAAACAAAAACTCTTGCAATTCCTAAATTTCTACTGTTCTTATGCTCTCAAGTCAAATAGCTTTTAAAGGATGGGGAGAAACACTAAAGCCCACGTCAGGAGGAACTAACTGGCCCCGCACGTGGCAACAGCGGGGGCTGAGGCAGGAGAATTAGGGGTTTGACATCTGCAGCAGGAGAAGACACAGAGACAGAGCAAGGGAGCTAACAGGTCATTCTGACAGAGAAAAGAGAATGAAGACTGCGAAGGAAGGAGGGCAGCTGGTAAGAGAGCCTGCGGCCACGTGGAGGGAGGAGGGAACCAAGGCCAGCAGCAGGCCCCTGACCTCCACAGGAGGGCGCGCTCACACCCACATATACAATTAACTAATTGATTAGCTAAAATACAAAAGGATTGTTGTGCTTTGTAATATGGGCTAAAGATACAAGAAAAGTTGAAGTAAAAATCATATGAATTAATATCTGACTTTCTGGTAAATATAGAAAAATACCTGACTTCCCAGAGCCTTCTGCTCCTTCAGCTGTGCGGCACATCCTGATAAAAGAGGCAAACCTTGAAAGAGCCAACCCGACAACTGTTTTCCTTCTTGTCACTTTATGTGTGGGGTGTTGGTCCTGCGTGCATGTATGGCTACCATATGCATGTCTAGACCAAGAAGAGGGCATCAGATCCCTTGGACCTGGAGTTCTAGAAAGTTGAGGGCCACCATATAGGTCCTGGGAACTGAACCTGGGCCCCCAGCAAGAACAACAAGTGCTCCTAGCCAGAGCCATCTCTCTGGCCCCAACAACTGTTTTCTTTTTTTCTTTTTTTTTTTTTTTTGGTTTTGTTTTTTGGTTTTTCAAGACAGGGTCTCTCTGTGTAGCCTTGGCTGTCCTGGACTCGCTTTGTAGACCAGGCTGGCCTAGAACTCACAGCGATCCACCTGCCTCTGCCTCCCGAGTGCTGGGATTAAAGGCGTGCGCCACCACTGCCCGGCAACTGTTTTCTTGATATCATATTAATCTACGTTAGTTTTCCTCTTACAGCAAGTAAAATAAACAAGGGCTGCAGTACTTTACTCTTTGCTATCCTGGTTATTTACGTTGTGTGTGCCATGGTATACAAGGGGAAATCGGAGGTTTGCTTGCATTAGTCAAGTCTCTCCTTTCACAACGTGGGACTCAGTATTGACTGAAGTCATTAGGCTTGTCAGAAATGTCTTAATGCTCAAAGCTACCTGGCCAGCGCTAACATCCTCCTTAAAAACCAAACTGCCTTGGTATCCATCAGAGCCAGAGGCACCAGCTCATCTTCCTGGAGCCACTTTTACAGGAGGCTGTGCCTCTCCCGCTACAGCAGCTCAGGCAGAGCATCACCCCTGGACTAGACTGCAGCAAACAGAGGGATCTTTCTAGCAGTGATCTCCTCAGGAAGGACGTAGCTAGGTGAAACGCTCTCTCTTCCATTTACTCCTGGCCCTCGCACCCACCCTTCAGGAGAGAGGCCTGGCTACTAAACTAGGTTCCAGCAGCACTGTCACCTGAGTGCTGTCCCAGAACCTTACATACAGAAGACCCTTCAGTAAAACAGACTAAAGAGCCAGTCAGTGGTCCACCCTTATCCACAGGGACTACTGTCAGGACATCCAGTGGACATCCAAGCCAGCATAAAGCTACTGCAATACCATAAACAGTCAATCTGGCAGCCAAGACAAGCTCTAAGTGACTGACGGCCAGGCAAGATGACAGAAGAGACCAGGACTTGGCTTAGAAGGGCACGTTTTTATACTTGCTAATTGTGGCTTTCTCCAAACTGGAGCGGGGGGAGGGGGGGGGACTGTACCCCAACAGCTGGGAGTGCCTCTCTCACCCCTCCCTGTACCTGCGTGCCTTTCTCCTAAAAACCAACAAATGCATAAGACTGTGGGGCTCTTCAATCCAAGTGGCTGACATGTGCACAGAGGGACCCTAGCAGAGCACAGGACTAAGCAGCATGGGTATGCCAAAAAGGGAAATGACATTTTGACATAATTTTGCTTGAAACTGTCAAAACAGTATCAACAAAAAACTAAGTATTCTAAGTAATTACAAACCACCTATAAGTAGGATAAAGTCTACCACCAATTTCTCGTACCTAACAGTCACAGTTGTGAAAGACATCTTTCTTAGCTGTTTGTAAACGCACAGAAGGCGTGCCCTGTACCTGAAATTCTCTGAATGACGCTCACTTCTAAGGCCACTCACTGCAGTGCAGCAGCTGCTGAGGACACACAGGTTCACACTTCCAACGAGAGCCCAGAGACTGAACTGAGCAATTTACACACAGCAGAGTTTCACGGTGAACACAGGACAAGTGCAAGTTACAGATGACGATCTCCGAGCAAGGAAGCGCAGAACACGGCCTGAGACTTCCTCAAAGGGCCCAAGAGCCTGTGGTGCTAAAACCAGTCGCTTTCCACTTGGGGTTTTGGCTTCATTTAATTTGACTTACATTATTCCTGGACATTTACATTTCTTCCTGTCTTAATCGAGGATTCTTTAGTAATCCTGGGATTAACCCAGTTTTCTGACGTGAACATTTATAAACTGTTGCTAAAGCTATAAAACCATGCTAGGGCTGAAGGCAGAGGTCGCCTGCGCAGCCCTCGGGAGTTCTGTCCCTGGCTTGTGCTGCACAGCAGCTGTGTCTCACACAGATTCACATGAATGAAAATATTTAGATGAGAAGCCACCCACTTAGTTTATTTTCCATATGACTTTCCTGTAATTATTTTGTAAACTGTTCACACAACAATACATAAAAACATCTGCAAAAACAGGTAATTAATGTGTCAAGCCACACTAATGCATTTTTATGGTGTCCATGCTTCGTCAACTGTAATTATAACTCTTTTTTAAGCAGATGATGATGTGTTTGTTGCCATGTGCAAGTGGTGATTTCAGATGTTCTGTTTCCTGCTCATACCATCTGAATATAAAGCTCCACAGCTACTTTACCACATCAGTGCTTTACCTAGCTTTTTGCTGAAACACGAAAGCAGTGCTCTTTTTCCAAGCTATAATTTCCAGCAAACATTTTTGTCATTAAAATGTGAAACTCTTAGCATAAAAGCTGACATGAAAAGAGGGAAAAATTCAAGGAGCACACAGAGCACACACTGGTAGACTGCATCTTGACTTCCTTTCTCTGGCTGTGACCCTCTAGGAACTCCAGCACTGTAGCCCATAGGAAACAGACAGCAAAGCCTCCCCGGGTCACAGGCAACAGCTTAAAGGCTGCTCTTCTGCATGGTGCAGAAGCCCCGCAGCCCCGCCCAGTGCACAGTCCCAACCCCGTCTGTTCCATGTCAGCTGGCCCTGCTGAGCTGACCCCTGGGAACCACAGCACCCAATCCTGTCCCTCAATAATCAACCACGGACAGACAGTCCTGATCACCCAAGGCACGTGACCTCTCACGCTCTGTTTCCATAGCTAAATAAATCTAAAATTACGAAAGAAGCCTAACACTACACAACTTTCTCCCCATCAGACACAGAACAACAGTATAAAGAGCTGGGTGTGGTGGCTCACCCTACAATCTCAGTCTTGGGGTAAAGACCGGAGAATAGGGAGTCCACCACCACCTGGGCTACACTGTAAGTTCCAGGCCAGCCTAAGCTACACACAAAAAAAGAGTCGAGCCAGTGAGGTGGCTCAGTAGGTAAAGATACTTATTTCCAAACCTGGGCACCTGAGTTTAATCCCTGGGACCCAAAGGAGGAGAACGCTGTCCTCTGATCGCCACGTTCACACAGCACACAAATGAGCAAGTGAGTGCACATGTGCAAGAACACAAAGTGAGCAAACAGATATACATTTTTAAAATAAATAAAAACCCAAATGGGAACGCAAAAGCATGAGCATTGCAGCTCTGCACTTCGGTGATCTGTTGATCTGTCTGTCGGAGGCAGGGAACATCCGACGCTGCATGTCCAGACCTAACTAGTCAATACAGATTTTGGTGACAGCTCCTACGTTCTTCAGCAAGCTATTACTGTGACATTGCTTCTCCTGAGTGTGGGTGGCCACGCACACTGGGCCACAGGAATCTGTCACCATCCTGTTTCCACAAAGATCAGAAATGGTACAGCCAAACAAATGATGGCTGCCCAGCTGCTGAGCCTGGACTTGCAGTTAGAGGGACTTACAGGTGGACTCTGAACAAATACAGCAGCTGTGCTAGAGCAGGAGGCATGACGTCATAGGAGCAAATGTGCTGCAACCAACAGCGAGAAACAGGACAACCATGGTATGTATGCCCCAATACACTCCTAAATATTCCTGGGATCTTAGAAGTTGCTAATTCGCATATCAGAGAGCTCAGGACCTACCCATCCTCACAAATGGGCGGTGGGAGACGCGCGGAGAGCCTCACCTGTGAACACGGGTGTTAGGCAGCACATGCACGGCAAGCTATGACCAGAAAGTGACAAATACCAGAGCAAAAGACAACAGTAGCAAACAGCCCCGAGAGGCTAACAAGAGCTGTGGAGTTGCCACAGAATCCAACAGCGCTGAAGAAAACAGGGAACACACAAAGAACGGGGAAAACATGGTCCAATGGGAACGCTGAGTGGGCCCACACATACCTACATCTTAACAGGCAGAGAGAAGTAAAGCACCTACTACAGACACGATCAGGGGCTGCAAAGTGCTGGAAGAACTGAAGAATAAACTAAAGAGCAGACTGTGCTAGCAGCACAAGGAAAGGCTAGGTGGACAGTCACTGAGAGTAACTAGTAAGAAAACAGGAACCACAGAGGCTTAAACACCTGTGGAAATTCCATTACTGTCCACAGAACCCAGTCTACATAATAGAAAAGAAGAAACAGGCAAAATTACCCTGCTAGACGACGTAACAGATGAAGATGCCCAAACTTCATGAACACTGATGTGCACATGCAAAAGCACGGACACCAGTGGCAGACACCAAGGCCATAACATACGCACCAGGAACAAATTCAAAGAGACCAGAGCTAGGGCTGGAGAGGTGGCTCGGAGGTTAAGAGCACTGACTGCCCTTCCAAAGGTCCTGAGTTCAATTCCCAGAAACCACATGGTGGCTCACAACCATCTATAATGAGATCTGATGCCGTCGTCTGGCATGCAGGTGTACATGCAGGCAGAGCACTGTATACATAATAATAAATAAATCTTTAAAAAAAAAAAAAAAGAAAGAGACCAGAGATAACACTCAGAGGTCAAACACCCAAACAAAAGAGAAAATCCACCCCCTCCTCCATCCCTCTGGTTTTTGCTGGTTTGTTTGTTTGTTTGCTTGCTTGCTTGTTTCTTCATTCGCTTGAAGTAGATTTTTGCTATGTAGCCCAGGCTGGTCTTGAACTTGAAGCAATTCTCCTGCCTCAAACTACTGAGTGCTGGGATTACATGTGCAGTAACTGTAAAACCACATTACAAGGCTCATTTATCTAAAGATGAAGCTGATGTAAGAGGAAGAGGAAGGGAGTGAGCAGGAGGGAGCTCCAGGGAAGCAAAGCATCTGTGCATCTCTGGAATTAGGATAATCTTACCATGAAGTAGACACTTCAAACTAAAATGTGTATTTCTGTAATCTGCAGAGAACCTTCAGCAAGAACTCAAAAGTCGTGCAGCCTTAAGGAGAGATGAAGTAGCATTATGGGAACAATCTATTTACTACAAAAGAAGAAAAGTGACACCACAGCAAACATCAGGAGGGCTGACATAACTCCAGCTACATTAACGCAGTCAATGTATGAAGCAGAGATGATGCCACAGCTGGATTAAAAACAGATCCAACCGTCCCTTGTTTACAGGCAAGACACCCTGATTGCAACGAACACACAGGCAAAGGACAGAAAAGGCTGCGCTGTGCAAACCATAATCCTGGGCAGAGTAACTGTATGAATACCTAACAAAATGTACTTCATGAAAAAGTAGCACAAGACACAAAAACAGTTTATAATGTGAAATGCAAATTAATCAGAAATGTAAGAATTACCACCAAAACCCCAAAATAGAGAAAAAAAGTTACCAAAATAAACAGATAATTAAGGAAGATTAGAGACATCTCAATAATGGTTAAAATAGAGACAGAAAATGATGTTCAAGTATTGAACAATATTTTAGCCAACCTAAATGACATGGCACCTGCAGAAGATTCTAGCCTACCACGTCAAAACAGTTAGGACTTACAAGCCCACAAAGTAGTCTCTACGGCAGACTGTGTGCTGGACACAAAACAAGGCCTGCAAAGACTCACACTGCACCTGACCACTCACGGCCACAACACTTAAACTCACACTGCACGTGACCACTCATGACTACCACAGTTAAACTCACACTGCACTGACCTCTCACCGACCACCACAGTTAAACTCACACTGCATGTAACCT
>OU015747.1:141385819-141403408 GCA_907169655.1 Acomys percivali
AGACCAGAGACTCACTGCAACGGACATTTACAAGTAAAGCTGTTTAGGCAAAAGGGTAGGTACACTGTGTGACACACCAGGACACACTGCAGCTTCCACTGCAAGATTTTTTTTTTTTTGGTTGTTTTCTTTGGGGGAGGTTACAAGAGCCGAGTGAAGACATGGAGGGACAAGGAGATGAGTGGGATTAGGGCGCATGGTGTGCAATTCACACACACACACACAATCAATAAAAAGTTCAAACAAAAACAAGCAAACAAAAAATAAAGTAAGCACGCATCCCTGTACCAGGAAAAGTGAGAGAGCTTAAGATGGAGCTCAGCTCCTCCTGCTTGCACAGCCAGCGATCGTGAACTGAGCCATCCCCACCCCACTCAGCACTCTCTTAGAGGACGTAGCAAAAGAGAAGCTGCCCTACGTAACATCAAATGACTGGTCCCTGTCAACGCCCTCTTAGCATTCTTAGGAAGACCAGAGCTCAGGGCGTCAGACAAGCTCTGCAAAAGTCAGAAGCACCTCTGGGATCCTGAGGGCAGTGGAGACAGGGTCCACTGGGTGTGTTTATTATTTCCGAGAGCCTGGGAGGCTGAGAATACAGTAGAGCAGAAAGTAACCCTGTGCGCTCACCAAGAACGTGAAGGAAAGGACCCAGACGCCCAAACCACACTCCTCCACATGAGAACGCCAGTGCTCAAACACGGCAGTGAGAGCCTGAGAGTACTGTTAGCATTCAGGATCATTCTACGGTTTAAGTCAACTCATAGAAGACTTTAGATGTGATGTGTCACTTCTAAGACAAGAGCGCACAACGACCTGACTGAAGGGCACTTGCATGAGCTTGCATGGCTGGGTCACCAGCAGCTGGTATTATAAAAGAGTGACTAAGGAAATGGCAGAGTGCGCTCATGGACAAGTGGCCCAGGGTTCTCCCTGGAAAGGTCGAACATCAAGGTAAGCACAGCACGGCAGTGAGATGCACATCGGGAGATGCCCCGGTCCCAAGTCTGACAGAGCAGTAAACTTGCAAGAGCCCAGTCACCTGGAAGTGGCAGTAATTAAACAGAACTGGGATTCTAAAGGATATCTTGCGCTATCATCTGGCACATAAGGAGGGAACAATTAATCATGAGACGTACATAGATAGTTCTCTTCTGAAAGAATTGAATTCTAATATTCTTCCTATAAGGGAAACAAAGATGTCTCAAAACCCATGAGGGAAATACTATAAACTCTTTTTAAGGTGTCTTTCACTAGATACCAGGCCACCCCAGAGAGGATAACAAACAGAAATGAAAAGAGAAGCAAGGTGGTCCAGCAGCTTGCAGCATCAGGCCCTAGTCTATTGCTGTCGCTTCAATGCTTGTACTCACTGAGCAGGCATCATGACTTTACAAAGGTGAGATGCCCTTAACTAACGCTGGGTCAGGGTAAGGGTCAGAGGTCCCTCCGCAGACTCTCACTCACACCACTCAATGCCTCCTCAGCATGAAGTGTAACTGCAGCTACTGTCATGTAGCTAGAGAAACTGCCCTACAAATACAAACACTCATACGAGTAACTTGGCAGTTTCTTCAACAAGGATAAATGGAATTTTCACAGGGATAAGCAGGCTACCTCCTGGACGTCCTCTGGATTTCTTCGTGAAACAACCTAAAACCAAGCACAGACAGAAACAGCTCGTTATCAAATAAGATTTCACAGCTCTGTAATTACTCTCAATAGTATCTGCATTAAAATTCCATCTGTGGAAAAGAAAATGTATGCCATACCAGCTACTAAAAATGCAAGGCATTCTGCAATAGTAGAAGGTCAGGAGAAGAGCAGTGCACATGAGTCCACGCACATCACTTCCTCAAGAAAACACCCAGGCCTCGAGCCTTGCACACTGTAACTCTAACAGGCTCTCTCCCATCTCTCAGACCCCACCCCCAGATACATGTGCACTCATCTCTGCACTGTTCCCTTTGTGGTGAAGGAACTGAACCTTGTGCACACTGGACAAGCATCACCAGAGCTACCACCCGAGGCCTCTTGCACTCTTTCTTATAATCGGGTGTGAATCCACAATTAGCACAATAGCATTTCAACGTAAAAAGAAAAAAAGACATCCAGAGTATACAACACATTCAATATCTGTGAGGAGTGACCACTGGGTTCCTAATGGTGAAGAAGAAAACAAAATTAAGAAGCATTTAAATACAAGGGTCATTCTCCTTTTCTATATTCTGTGATGAGGGGATGGGCTGGGTGCAACATCAGTGTCTGCTTCATAGTGTGAGGCCCTGAGTTCATACCCCACAAAACCACATCAGTCCTCTGATCTAAATAAAGAGAGAGAGAGAGAGAGAGAGAGAGAGAGAGAGAGAGAGAGAGAGAGGGAGGGAGGGAGGGAGGGAGAGGGAGAGAGAGCGCGCGCAAATTCTTTCAGGCTTCTCTCATTACAAAGGTCAAAAAGTGCTGGGTAGTATGGTGGCGCACTTTTAATCCCAGCACTTGGGAGGCAGAACTTTGTGAGTTCCAGGCCAGCCTGGTCTACAAAGAAAGTCCAGGATAGCCAAGGCTACACAGAGAGACCCTGTCTTGAAAGAGCAAAGCAAACAAAAAACAAAAGTCAAAAAGTCTGATATATTATCAAAACTTCAGAAAGGAAAAAGAAACAGTATTCTAGAAAGGAAAAATCTCACATTAATTTAGATTATACATCATCCATCTACTTAAATATATAATTAATGACCGTGAGGCTACAATGGTGTACCCTGAAAAAGCACAAACACATTAAAATGGATGCTTATGGATAGGAGAAGAAAAGGATTTTCATCATTGCTGACAACATATCAAGAGCTGGAAATGGAGATGAACTCAGTAGTCTGGGCATGGTAGCTGCTCAGGAGGCAGAGGCAGGCAGATCTCTGTCCTGATTCCCCTTCCCCCCTTCCTCTTCCTCTTCTCAGCCTTTGCTTCCCTTTCCTGTCCCCCTCCTTCCACTGTGAGCACCCTGCTTCCAGGCATGTCTTCACTGCCAGAAGAGTCTGCACCTGTGCTGACTCAGCGCAAGGTATTCTGCCAAGGAGGAAAGACGTGTGTGTGTGTGTGTGTGTGTGTGTGTGTGTGTGTGTGTGTGTAGAGAGAGAGGGGGGGAGGGAGGATGTGTGTGTGTGTTTGCAAAGCATTCTGCACTAATGATTTAGTTCATTCCTTCCACAACCTTTAAGACTATTCATTGCAAATGAGCGAGTATTAAAAAAGAAAGAAAAGTGGGTTAGTGTGTGTTCACCTTTCCCCTCTCCGTGCTATTTCTAGCAATAACTGAGTTCACTTCTTTCCACAAAGTCCTGTCACCATTAGGATTTATTATTAGTGTGTTGACTTATCTATCAAACCCCACTGCCTACGGGGTTGCCACACAGGGGGCAAGGAAGAGCCCTGGGGTCTTATCTCCTAGGCTACTTGCATGAATATGCCATCACTTCCCAAACCCATGGCCAACCTCAACCACTGCCATCCCAGTAAGGGACTCTGTACCCGAGTTACCCTCCTGCGCGCAGCTTTAAGAAATGGAACTCAGGTAATCAAATTTATTCCTTCTCAAGTCTCTGATGGAGTGGAAGACCATGTAGCTTAGCTTTACAATGAAGCTTAGCTGCTTAGGGGTTAAGATGGTTTTAGGTCTAGATAGATGTTTTAAGTTGGTAATGACAAGATGTGATGGAGATTGATTTACATTCAGAATTTTAGACGCACCAAGATAGAAAAGATGTTTTCTTCAAGGCTGTCAAATACAAATAGCCAAAACACTGAGAATGTAACATTTACATAATTCCTGATTGTGTTATGCTTCTTCTTGCTATAAGTAGTTTATTGTATATTGTATATTGTATTATTGTGTAATAATATAAATGTATATGTAAAAATAAAAATGTTTAATTAATAATAAAAGAAAAAAAAGAACTGGAACTCTGGGGCTGATGAGACAGCGCAGCAGTTAAGAGCACTTCAAGTTCAGTTCCCATCACCCACATCAAGTGATTCACAACCACCTCTAACTCCAAATCCAGGAGTGATATCCTCTTCTGGCCTCTAAGGGCACTCACATACATGTGACACACACTTGTACATACACACTTACATACAACTAAAAATTTAAATAATTTAAGGAAAACCTTAAATACACAATGACTGGAATAACATGAACTGAGTCCAAATGTCTACTTTTAGCAACCATTTTTTTATCATTATCTTGCATGCATGTGTGTGTGTGTGTAACGTGTGTGTGTGTGTGCATGTGTGTGTGTAACAAGTGTGTGAGTGTGACAGGGTACATGTGTGTGTGTGTCAGGCATGTGTGTGTGTGTGTGTGTGAGACAGGGTACATGTGTATATGACAGGTGTGTATGAGAGAGATAGGGTGCATGTGTGTGTGACAGGGTGCATGTGTGACAGGTGTGTGTATGTGAGACAGGGTGCAAGTGTGTGTAACAGGGAGATCAAAAGACAACCATTGTCAGTTTTCTCCTTCCACCTTCATATGGGTTCTGAAGCTGGAGCTCAGGTTGCCATCCTCCACCCACTGAGCAGCTCACCCACCCTCTAACAGGGCCTTCTGAGTCGTTCTCATCTGTCATTGGAAAGCTGATGAAAAGACTGTTCACTGCAAATACAAGCAATGCACATAACCATGGCGAAACTCTTTACAACATTTAAACACATTAGCAACTGCAAGAAGGATGCTAAAACAAACACACTGCAAACTCACTAGGCTGCTAAGTGCTTAGCGATATTTTTCTGAGGAGCTTCCATGCTCATAAGGGTCAGACAACAAGTTCCACAGAACTTGGAAGATGAAGCTGTGACTCCTTTGACTTAAAGGTCACAGTTTCCACTGCTAAGACTTTCATCACCAAATCATCCTGAAAAAAAAAAAATCCCCCTACAATGCTGCCTCTCAAGCATGCCATGGAACCACAGTATTCAGAGAGAGTTCACAGCATATCCTTAACCACCCTCATGCATCCATCCCTAAGGGACGGCAGGCATACAGTGTGGTGCCTCCCAGGGGCATCAGGCAACTCAGCTTTTATTTTTAGGCTGTGGGGTCACTGTGATCACCATCACTAACCTAACACCTAAAATCTGGGACACAGTGGCATGCTGCCAGCATTTGTAGCCAGACC
The DNA here is from genome assembly GCA_907169655.1 of Acomys percivali. NCBI lineage: Eukaryota > Metazoa > Chordata > Mammalia > Rodentia > Muridae > Acomys > Acomys percivali. The sequence goes on from OU015747.1 coordinate 141,390,991, forward strand.
CTCAGTTCGCTCCAACAGTAAATTCTGAGTTTAGGAAAGCAAAGGGCTTTCCTAACAGTGGTTAACAGTGAGGTTAACCATTTCTACTGCACTGAAAATGGAATGCTTTGCTTCAGGCCCAACATTGGCACCTGGATGCACTCAGAACAGCCAAGAGCTTAGCCCCCCTACAACCCTACCTTTCCAGAACACAACTCAGCAGTCCAGACACCCCAAATGTATCATGCCTCCCAAAAAAGAAGCCAACCAGGAAGAAGCAGCAGCAGTTTAGCACACTGAGAAGCAGGGAGATGAGCAGGGAGATAGAGCAGGGAGATGAGCAGGGAGATGAGCAGGGAGATGAGCAGGGAGATAGAGCAGGGAGATGAGCAGGGAGATGAGCAGGGAGATGAGCAGGGAGATGGAGCAGGGAGATAAGCAGGGAGATGAACAGCGAGGTGAGCAGGGAGATGGAGCAGGAAGGAGCTCTGAACTAAAAGCACAGGGGTTAAACAGTGGCTCCAGCTGGGTGTTGGATGGGGTTTAATTTTCTGCCACTTCAGTGTTAAGCCAAAGAAAGAGCCACCTAAAATCCTGAATCCACCAAAACACTTTGCAGTGTCTATGACACAGAGGCTGGAAGTACAACATCCCATCATCACCTGGCAGCCTGAAGAACTCCCCTAGACTTCTAGGGACCTTAGTGCAGGCACCCAGGATCTGTGGCTTTGACACAGAAAGAACTTCAGAACTAGTCTATGAAGCCGAACTAGAGTTTAATAGAAATGTTTTCATATACACTTTAAGCACAAAGGATAAGAGATAAAAAACAAAAGCATTCAGAAGGACAGACAGACACATCCAGGAGCACAGTGTGGACTTCTCAAAGAGTCAGAGAAAGTAAGGGTATGACCCCTCAAGGAGACTTGTAGAGCAAATAGAACTTTGACAGGGTTTGAAGTTACTATCTTTACAGGGTTGCCAAGAAACCTAAGTGAGCTTGCTGGGTAGTCCTGACACCCTAAACCAGACAGGATTATAGCTGATAAGTGAAAATCCAGCTCTCAGGGACACAAGAGGTTAGGCTATCTCCATTGTAAACTAAGATAACAGTTTTGTTTGAGATTCTCCGGCAAAGTCTAAACCAAGGACTAAGGCTCAGTCCAGGCTTACACACACTGGGCCTCAATCCTAGATCACTGTTAGATGAGACTTAACTCTGCGTTGTTAGCTATGCTGGAGTTCTGGCTCCTTAGCTTGTCAGAGACTTCAATTCCACTCCTGGGGAAGAGGGGGTCATTTCCTCTCCCGGATCTCCACAGTGTCCTATCTTTCTGTACTGCTTCACGTTTGCGCTTATCCCAAGATAACAGCCATACTCTGTAGTCTGGCCTATCTCAGGCCGTAACAGTCAACACATCATACCAGTGAGTCCCCCAAATCAAATGGGCATTAACACATTTTATCTGCTTCTTAATAAATACTACGACATTCCTTAAAAAGTCAACTCAAAAGTATTTTTAGGAACTGAACATGTGGCTTGGTGGTTGAACGCTTGGCTCGGGTGTGAAATGTCCCCCATGAACTCCCATGTTTCAGCACTGGGCTCCCAGGGGTGAGATAGTAGTAGGTGAAGCCAGCTGGGAGAAGCAGATCAGTAAGTTAGGCCTTTGAAGGTTATGCATGCCTCTGTGTCAAGGCCAGCTGGTTCTGGCCTACAAGGTTGCAAAGGAATTCTTCTACCTCATGAATCCCCAGCACAGAGGAGCCCTGTCAGGGCTTCCCTGCCATGGTGAGTAAGTCTTCCTCCCCTAGGCTGTTCATGTTGGGTGTTCTGTCACAACAGTGAGAGAAATCACTAACACACCTGGCATATGTGAAAAGCAGAGGAAAAGGCTCACACCACATGTGCACACTATAGACGTACACACACACACACATTATTTCAGCTAGTTACCATCCTAACATTTGGAATCACCATCTCAGGCATATGCAAAGGAGTTGCCTTTTCTCGAATGAGCAGCTACTAGAAAATAAAACTACAAAAACTATTCAACTCTCACCACTGTATTTCCAGAAACTAGTCACAGAAGGATGCTCAACATAAATTTTAAGGAGCTAATCCTGCCCACACTTTGTTTGTTTGTTTGTTTGTTTGTTTGGACAGCAAGCAGGATTTACTGGTGGGTTAGACTAAGGAAGGGGCAACACAGTGTAGGACTCCTTGAGCACAGGGCCTAGTACATGTCCTCAGGACCAAGGCATCCCACAGCCAACTGAGACAAGAAAATTCTGGGCCCTGAGTTCACCAAAGGCATCACTATTAAATTGGGTAATACCCCACTTCTTCGAGGCCGAGGTCATCCAGCAGCCAGGAATGCGAACTTGGCCCTGTAAGGCCTCAGTCACGTGTCCTCTGTTCTGTAGCTTGATGCAAGTAGACACAATGACTGGCCAAGGTGAGCCCTGGGACTTCTCAAAGGCACCTCCACATAACTGCCTACAGCCTAGACCAGGAAGGGCTCCATGTGAAACACAAATGTCCCTTGGAAGGGGCTGATTCCAAGGTCCCTTCAACAATCCAGACAAGCAAGAGCTAAGCACAATGCTATTTGCAGACACTCACTACACAGCAGGCCCCACATGAAAGGGGATTGGAGGGTCCTGAGCAACCCACTGTACCCACGTCATCTCACGGCTACTGCACCATCAGGACTAAGCTCAGAAAGTAAAGTAACAAAGTGTTACAGTTCAGTACAACATGAAATGCAAAGATGACGTGACAGGGAGAGCCGTGCCCTTTTTATTTTCATGCACACAAATTTCTAAAAGTGGTAAAGGGATGACAGGCTGTGACACTGTGAGCTCGTGACTCCCTGTGGTGATCTCGTATACCAAATGCCACATTCATCAATGTAACATATACAGCCTTGGCTTTCAGACATTAACTTTCAGGAAACCAATAATTTTATATGGATGGATTGCCATCTTTAAATTGCATCTCGCACACACACACAACCATGACACTGGCAGGATGATCAACCACTCCAAAGCGTTCAGCTCCCATATATAATTGTCTTACCAAAGCCGACCCCCATCTCACTGTAGCACCTGCCTCTCAGCTCCTCTCTCCCTAGCCTGCCTGCAGAGATGCAGGTGTCACTGGCTGGCAAGATGTGGGCCAGCTATCACCTGCCAGCCAGGTAGTCCGGACCCCAGAGGTAGCACCTGCATAAGCCATCATCAGGCGTTTTACTCTTTTCTAGTTCTCCTCGAGAAGACAGGCAACAATGGGACAAGTCTAGGCGCTCCACTCTCTAGTGGGTTTTCATGAAATGTGTAAGTACTATGGGCTGCATGCCTGTGCCCCTCCAACTCATAGGCTAAGCCACCCAGCCGGGATGCATGCCTGTGCCCCTCCAACTCATAGGCTAAGCCACCTAGCCAACAGTGTCTTGTTATGAAACCTGATGAACACAAACGGACGAAGAGAGACAGTGAAGGACAGCAAGATGGCTCAGTGGGTAAAGGATGCTTGTTGCCAAACTTGATAACCTGAGTACAAATCCTGGGCCTCATGGCAGCGGAGAGGACCAGCTCTTTTAAGTTGTCTTCTGACCTGCATGCTGACACATCACACAAGCAAGCAAACAAACAAATGTAGCAAAATATAAATTTTACAAAAGACAGAGGAGCAACTTTCTACATTAAAAAACCCCAATGGCAGTCGGGCATGGTAGCACATGCCTTTAATCCTAGCACTCGGGAGGCAGAAGGAGGTGGATCACTGTGAGTTCGAGGCCAGCCTGGTCTACAAAGCGAGTCCAGGACAATCAAGGCTACACTGAGAAACCCTGTCTTGAAAAACAAAAAACAAAAAAACAACAACAACAACAAAAAAAAAAAAGTCAGGAGAAAATAAAGCCTCACAATAAAACTCAAAAAATATTTGCCCAAGTTGTTTTTCTCCTATCAAACATTACTAATCACAGCACCAAACTACAGCAAACTATTTCCCAGCCAAGGTTCAAAGAAAATGAAAATTCTGAATGCTATGAAAACTTGCAGTATAAAACCTGAGTATCTGAGATGTCAATAAACAAATTTACATTTTTAAAAAAATGTGTTTACTAAAAGTTCAGCATCTGAGAGTTTTATGCTAACCAGTGTTAGTAGTCAAAAAGATGGATAGAATAAAACCAGACACTGGAAAGAACAGGCAAATTTGAGAGCCATGAGTTTTCAAATATTTTAGGTGCCATCACTGGTAAAAGCAAGGAGGGCTCAGGTGGGACACCCACAGAATCTACTAGGGCTTTAGGGGGGGGGGAGCAGGGGGGGGGGGGGGGTCGGGGGGGGGGAGCTGTCATTCAAACATTCAAACGCAAACCCAACTGCCTGATTACTAGTGACAGGACAAGTAACTCACCTCTCTCAGCAGCACCCTGCAGTAACAGCAGTACTCACTCCTGACAACTGTTCAAACCTCTGTGTTTACATCAAATGCTTAACTCACAGTAAGCACCACCCAGTATCTGCTGTCAAGACTCAATAAATCAGCTACGCGAAATGAGGACAGACGGAGGCTCAGCTTGAAACTTCAGGTTATGTGCAGGACTGACAACCTCACAGCACTGCTCTGACAAAGAGCTAAACAAACGCACAAGACTTGTTATTTTTAATTCATTAATCCTTCTAAAAAAGATCTCAGATGAAAGTGTTCCTTTGTTGTCCAATATGCAATGACTCTGACTCTACTGGAAAATACAGATATGCCTTCTCAAAGCTCAGTCAGGAGCAAGAGACACAGAAGACATTTCTCATGTGGCATCCTCAAGGGAGTGCCATTTACCTGACTAGTTCTCCTGAGGAAAGATGTTTTTCTTCTTAAGTTCCAAAAAACAATAAATATTTTACTTCATTTATAATGTTAGGCATAATTATTTTTAAAACATAACTTCACATCGGTCCTTAATTTAAAAAACAAAATTGAAAAGCATATAAAAACTCAGGCTGACAACCCTGACGATGACCCTGACGATGACCCTGACGACCCTGACAACCACGGTCCAGCACAAGAAAACTGATTCCCATAAGCTGTTCTCTGACCTCCACATGCATACCACGGCCCACACTCATATACACACATGCACACACAAAAATAGATAAGGAATGACACAGATATAGATATTTTAATAGATATTTATATTATTTATGTGTAAGTATTTATATATTTATTTTAATATATTTTATGTAAGTATATTGTTTGTATTTTATATAAATAATATATAAAAATGTTGTTTCTATAAATGTATCTTTAAAATACCTATACATAAATATTTTTTATATAGTTTTTAAAACTCAGGCTGTGGTCACAGCTTAGTGGCACAGGCTCTCACTTCTTTCTGAGAGACCCCAGGTTTGACCCCTAGCTCTGACAACAATCATAAAAAAAATCTGTTAGCATTGTAAAAGCCACAATCTGTAACATGAGCAGTAAATGAGGACAAACACTTAGAAGGAAGTCAGTGTCAGCAATCTTCAAATCCTTGACCACAGCAACAGGCAGCACTCAGAGCACGCGCATGTAGGGACATCTAAGGCATGTGCTCCATCGCCTCCTCACTTGTCCGGTAATACTGTAAATCTGCAGACAATTGCCATACTCAGGGCTTTGGGGCAGCTCCGCAGACACCCATACCCTCAAGCCTTTGTGAGCTTCATCGCTTTCTTCCACCTCCAACACCCTCTCCTTCTCCCCTCTCCCGACCTGGCACCACCTGAGCCGTAGCCATCTGTCTTCTGAACCCCTCCAGCTCTTTGCTGTCTGTGGCACTAAATATTGTGCTATACTGCTATGCCTGTTTAAGCCCAGAAGCCAGGCGTGGTGGTGCATGCCTTTAATCCCAGCACTCAGGAAGCAGAGGCAGGCAGATCTCTATGAACTCAAGGCCAGCCTGGTCTACAAAAGTGAATCCAGCACAGCCTGTCTTGAAAACCCAAAAAGAAAAAGAAGCCCATAGCTCTCTCTTCCACACCTCACAGTGCCAAGTGCCTGGAACCACACACCCACTGTAGACAGTGCCTACAATACAGAGGGAAACACTCTAGAGAGCTGGCTGTGTTTAGGAACTATTGTTATCATTTCCCAGGGGAACAAGTAGTTTTCAAAATTCCAGCTGCAACAAAATTTAAGAAAAACAGTGCTAAATTTGGAACAGTGAACTTTTACGTAAACCGCCTCACAAAAAAAAAATTAACATTTATTTATTTGGGGGGAACACACCTTTGGTGGTCAGAGGACAGTTTGCAGTAATCAGTTCTCTCCTCCTTGGAAGTCCCAGGAATTGAACAGGGGTCTTCAAGAATGACAGCAAGCACTTTCACCTGCTGAGCCATCTTGCCAGACCAGCCTACCCTCAAGTCAAGTCAAGTCAAGTCAAATCACTTACGTACACATGCAACTCCTTCTGAAAAGGCTCAGAAAAACTCAAAGGCTCGAGGTCCAAGATGGGTAGCCTAATAGTGAAACCTACCCGAAAGCCTACCGGCCTCACAGCAGACCCTCCACTGAATAAGAGGAGACTTCCCCTCCGTTACATAAGCCACACAACACACCCACTAACATTCCCCCCCAAGGACAGGGTTTCTCTGTGTAGCCTTGGCTGTACGTGCACCACCGTGTTTTGTTTTGTTCTACTAACATTTGTGTCTGTTTCCCTCTGGCACAAGCCAACCCACTTCTGCAAATGTCATTCTAAGAGAACGTCCAAATGGGACAGAGTAGGTCATCCATCTCAAGACAGCCACCAGCATTCCACCCCAGAACGGCTGGTGTAGCCTGGCATCCCTTACCTAGACACCACCCCAGACAACCTTGGAGCTCCCATCACCTCCATCCTGGGGTTCCTATCTCCTGCCTGAGGTTCCCAACATCTTCATCCTGCAGTCCTGTCTCCTGCCCGGGGTCCCCAGCATCTCCATCCTAGGGTTCCATCTCTTACCCAGGGACCCAGCATCTCCATTCTAGAGTCCTGTCTCCTGCCTGGAGTTCCTGTCTACTACTGCCTAGGTTCTCCAGTCTGAGTCTCCATGCCCGGGACTTCTTCCTACCACCCGCCGCACCCAGACGCAGTCTGGAGCCCGTGCCCCACCCCGGTGTCCCTGTGGAAGCACTCACCCGGGCGGTAACCTTATAGACCGTGTAGCCCCTGGGGTGTCGCTGGGGCTCGGTGACAGTGTAAAAGCGAGCCAGGTCGGCGCTGTGACCCCAGGGAGAGGTCATCCTCCCTCCGCCCCTGCTTCCGCCAGCTGGGTACCATCGGGCCGCCCCAGCTATAGCGGACCCCCACGCAGCATAGAGCACCGCGACGAGGGGGCGGTGACTCCCGGGGACTGCCGCGCGGATCTCCTTCCGGATCACTACACACACTTCCGGGTCATCCCTGTTAGAGTTTGGGAAGGAGAGCCGCCGTATAGCATTTTCTCCGAGCTGTAACCTCGGCTGCTTATGGGAGCGCCCGGTTCAACCGCTATGGAGACCTGAGGCGTCCCTACTAAGTCTCCTCGTGCGGTAGCTTCCACGTCTTCTAGGATTTGCGAGCTGGTGAGAGGTTTGGGCCTCCCGCCCTGTGCTCCTGTAGAGAGTCCTGGGCATCATATAAAGCCACTCCTTCCTTCCTTACTCAGGCTGTCTGTACCTTACGCATAGCAACAGCGCAACAGCGCTCTGACAGACGCGTCCCACTTTATCCTTAGCCGAGACCTCTCGCCTGCAGCCTGTCTCGCTATACCACAGCTGCACAGCAAGCCCCGACTTTACATAGAACTGCACCACTGTTACGCCCTCTGTAAGCCTACAGAGAGGGCACCCGCAGTCTCAGGAGGACTGCTGAGAATTTGAGATCAGCGTGGGACAAGTAGTGAGTTCCAAGTCAACCTGAGCTACATGGGAGGACCTGTCCTAAAACAGACAAAATTCACTCGGTCGCAGGATCCAGAACAATCTGCTATACATAGCAAGACTCTCATCAAATAAGGTTTTCCTTTTTCTTTCTTTCTTTCCTCTTTTTTTTTTTTTTTTTTTTTTAATAACTCTCCTACATTCTTAAATGTGCATCTGCAGTGGGAGCTCTGTGGAGGAAGACTCTCAAAGTCACTACAAAGAGTCTCTAGTTTCCATTAATTGACATCCCCTGCCTGGCTTTTTTTTTTTTTTTTTTAACTTGATCAAAGTTCTCATTTCCCAAAATATTCCTTGCAATGTTTTCGTCATCCTCAGGTCTGTGTCTCTTGCTTCCCTGTTCTTTCTAGCCCCTAGCGCACTCCTGTAATCACAGCACTCCAAGAGGCCAAGGCAGACTGATCTCTGTGAGTTTGAGGCCAGCCAGATCTACAAAGTTAGTCCAGGATAGCCAAGGCTACACAGAGAAACCCTATCTAGGGAGGGAAAAAAAAAAAAGATTTTATGATATAGAGAGAGAAATACATATAGGCCGGGCATGGTGGCACACGCCTTGCAGGCGGATCGCTGTGAGTTCGAGGCCAGCCTGGTCTACAAAGTGAGTCCAGGATAGCCAAGGCTACACAGAGAGACCCTGTCTCAAAAAACCAGGGGAAAAAATGTAGAGAGAGAAGGGGGTAAGGAAAGGAGAAGGGAGAAACAGGAAGACAGAAGAAAAGGGGCACCCGAGACAAACGTTCAGTGGTTAAGATCACTGGCTGCTTTTCCAGAGGGCTGAGCGAGGTTCAGTTCTCAGCACGCAGCTCACAGCTGCCTCTAACTGCAGCTTGGACGGAGCGATGCTGTCTTCTGGCCTCCAGCGCACAGACAGTGCACAGACCTCAGAGCAGGAAAAACACCACACACATAAAAACAAAAATCTGTCCACAAAAGGGAAGAGTGACTTCCCCACCATCCCTTCCCCTTCTCACACTCCGTCCAGCCTGACAGTCTTGCTCACTGGAAAACTACTGGTCCCACTTGTGTGCTGAATCCTACCCTCTGTGGCAGAGGGGAAAACACTCTTCTAGCAATACCTCCGCTGTGTGCGTTTGCTCTTTAACTGCCAACCTCCTCTGAGCTTTTATAAACTTTTAAATTTATGTGTGTGAATGGGTTTTGCCTACGTGCATGTATGTGCACCACCTGCATACCTGGCACCCACAAACATAAAAATGAACATCACCTCAGAGGCCCCGGAACCGGAATTAAGGCTGGTCGTGAACCACCATGTGGGTTCTGGGAACCAAACCCAGGTCCCCTGAAAGAGCTCCAGGTGTTCCTCACTGCTAAGTCATCTCTCCAGCTCAGGCCTATCCGTTCTTAAGACTACCTCTCACTGAGTGATTAACCCTGAATTCACCACCCACTATGTGCCAGACATTATGCTAATTAGGCATCGAAGTTACAAAGATTGCTTCTCTCCACATACCATCACTAGCATGTAAAAAGCTAAATACCATGACAGATACACACCATGGCATGCTATAGAACACACATAATTCAGAATGGTTTCCAACCAAGAGAAACTGGCTGATACAGGGAAGACAGATGGCAGTTAGCCAGAAAGGAGAAAAAGTAGTTTGCCTTTTTCCCTGGCTTTTCCCCCTCACTGCTAACTCCATGGATGTATGCCCTCTGTCTCTTCCTTTTTTCTGGTCAGCCTAGCTTCAGCACTGTGTTCACACTTTGAAAATGCTCCAAATAAGCTTTCTAATGACCCCTCCATACCAGGGACTTTCAGCTTTTGACCGTTCTGGCCAAGCCTACACTTCCATAGCTCTTGCCTAGTGTATGAGTTCACACTGCCTTTTCTTTTTTCTTTTCTTTTTTTTTTTTTTTGTTTTGTTTTTAACTTTTTTTTTCTTTTTTTTTTTTCTTTTTTCTTTTATGCTGAAATGACTCCTTTTTGGTCTTGTAGTGGTATCTCCTTCTAAGAACCTTTAAGGTTTTATTTCTCAGAATTTTGCCTCTAGCCTTTAGTCAATTCCAGTGGATTCACAAATCAGTGTCTCCATTCAGATCTCTGCTAGGACTCAGACTACCTATGTCCAACTGACACTGAGATCGCCAGAGACGGAAGTCTGAGCCTCACCCTCATGCCCACTCTTGTTTTCCTATCTGTGTCATTATATTTTCCAGCCATTGGGAATCATCCTTAAAAACTTTCTTCACCACTGTCTCTGAGTTTGTTTAGCTAACAAATGCTACTGGTCAAAGTAGACAAACAGAAAGAGATGTGCCAGAACTGGAGCAAGGGCTCAGCTGGTAAGAGCACTTGGGGCAGGCAAATTTCTGTAAATTCAAGACCTGCCTGATCTGCAGAGCTGACCAGGACAGCCAGGACTACAGGGAAGCCCTATCTCAAACAACAACAACAACAATAAATAACATGATTTCAGTGATAACAAAAGTAGCATGGTTTTGGTTCCAATAATAAGACAAGGTAACATATCGATGCATAAGGGGTTGTGAGGCTTACACGTTTTTATACATAAGGATGGGGGTTGTAGCCTGGCATGGTGGCCCACGCCTCTAATCCCGTCACTCAGGGAGGCAGAGGCACAGGGAAACGCTTTCTCAAAAATAAAACAAAAAACAAAAAAAGAAAGAAAGAAAGACTGCAGGTTGTGCTATTTATTATATTATACAATAATTTATTGCGAATTAGTGATTAATGCAAATTTATCCTGTTCTTTAACTTGTTAAATGAAAATCTCCCACATTCACAGTTATGGAATCACACATATTTGTTTGTAGCATTCATGTCTAATTACAGAGTATAACATTACTTTTGGTGATGTGCAGAATGTAATGAAAAGCTAAAAGATAAGGATAAAAAAAAAGAATTTAAGGTGTTGCTCAACTGACCTTATTCACCCACACGTGTTTTGCACCTCATTTTCCACCTCCAAATTCTGAAAAGTATTTCAGGATAGCCTAAAATCTCTCAGTAAAAATAGCCCAGGTTGCCATGGTGATGTAGTTTTTTTTTTTTTTTTTTTTCTCTCTCCCTAAAAGAGCCTTACAGTCTGGCCCAGTAGCTCCTTAGCTCTGTTAGAAGCAGGGTCTCACTATATTGCCAAATTATCCTGAACCACCTACAAATCCCAGGCTGGCCCAGTTTTGCAATCTGCCGTCCTCTAAGTGTGTGCCTCAACTCACTATGCAGCTGAAAAAGACCTTGGATTCTTGATCCTCCTACTGCCACCTCCCAGCTGCTGGGATGGCAGGCCTGTGCTAACACACCCAGCTTAAAACGTCACCTTAGGAGTCTTTCTAGTCACTTCTGTGATTTCAAATAAGAAGTGTATATATTTGGTCCTTGTACCTGTTTCCCAGTACACAGTATTATTTATAATAAGAAAACTGCCTACAGTTTTAGTGCCTTTCTCCGGTACACAGATGCTGAAACATATGGAATCTCTTACAAGCTAAATATATTTTTTTCTGTGATGATAGCATAACTTATGACTGGGGGCTTACATGGGGGCCCTAAGTAGCCAGGGTAACAACTACATCTCAAACCTCAGGTAACGTCAATGATGAGGAGGGAAAATCTCACCCCTTCCCAAGCCCCAGCGATGAACTTAGTTTTGATTTTACCAGAGCTCTCCCCAGGGAATCAATGAGTCCGTTGAGCTCACTTATAGGGCCACTTACCCAGCAAGAGTCACCCCTTGCCGCCCAGCATGGTCCTGATGACCACATAGACGCATCTGCCTTCCCTGGTCTCTGGCCTGCATACTGTAGCCTCACCCTGAGGCAGACTTGCATACAGCACGTTTGGCACAGTGGCTGGATGCTTAGGTCAGGGTCCCATGACTCCTCCACATCTCCCTTCTGTGATGGAGTCAGCAGTCAACAAGCAGGGCTACGAGGATCTTTCACGTGCAGTCTCAGCTGAACTCACAAAGATAATGGCTGTTTGGTTCAGAGGATAGTGATGTACAGCATTTCCATTAACAAAAACTGTTGGGGGTCGGGCATGGTGGCACACGCCTTTAATCCCAGCACTTGGGAGGCAGAGGCAGCCGGATCGATGTGAGTGCGAGGCTAGCCTGGGCTACAAAAGTAAATCCACCACAGCCTGATTTTGTACAGGGTTCAGGCATGCCGTCACAACCACCGCTGAGTCTCTGTACCCAACTGCCCTCCTGTATCTGGAAAATATGTGTAGTAAATAATCTTCGTCTAGGTATGGATTGGAATGCTGTTGGACCTGAGTTTAATGCTAATGAAATAATAAGTCAAATAAGGAACATACATAATTTCATACTGATGAAAATGTGATCAGAAACCAAGTGTGTAATCCCAGCACTCAGACATGGATGTGAGATGAGGTTACTGCCAGCCTGGACTACTGGACTATATAGTCTCAGAACACTGTTCTCTCTCTCTCTCTCTCTCTCTCTCTCTCTCTCTCTCTCTCTCTCT
>OU015747.1:141403418-141416836 GCA_907169655.1 Acomys percivali
TCTCTCTCTCTCTCTCTCTCTCTCTCTCTCTCTCTCTCTCTCTCTCTGCCCATGCGAGCACGTGTGAGACTGGAGACTAGCTTTCTTCACAATTCACTAATACAGCATTCCTGGCACGTTTATACAATGTAACTACAGCGGATATAGAGAATCAACTATACCCTGAGGATAAAGTATCTCTCAAAACTAACACAAGGAGCAAACAAAAAGCCCACAAAGAACAAAACTTTCCAAGAAAGTGCTGCACACAGCTACACAAATCTACCAAGGAACCTACGCAAACAGCAACCCTGACTCGTGGTGCCCTCTGCCTCTTTTCATCCAGCATTAAGTTGTTTTCCAAGAACCCCGACTTCCACGTTAGATGTGACAGACACAGATAATCCTCACACTAATGTACAAGTGGGTTCTCTGAGATTTATTTCCCCAAAATCAATTATAAAAACCTGAGGTCAGCAGTTCTAGAGAAGCCCAGAGAACAGTATCTCCTCAACGTGCATCTACCAAGCACGTAAAAACACATTAGGTCTCAGTCGGCACCTCCTTACAGGTCTTAATAAAAGTTGTCTGGCGCTAGCTTTCTTCTGCTTTAAGAGGAGGTCGGGAATTTTGCCCTACTCGGAAATGGCGGCCCGCGCACGCTCTGCGCATGTGTGGAGTCGCGCTGCTTAAGGAATTGCCTCAAAAGGCAAGATGGCGACCCAGCCTGCGGCGAGACGCTCCTCCCAGCATGCCTAGCGGCCGGCCCGATCTTTGAGGAGCGATGGGGATCCGGCGGGGCCCAGCGAGTGGCCGAAGCTGAGGCGCAGCCACAGGCCCGGCCGTTGGGCGCTCGCAGCGAGCCAAGATGGAGACGTGGCGCTGTGTGAGGAGGGGCTACGGCCGCTGTGTAGCGGGGCGAGGCCGGTCAGTCGCGCGCGGCGGGGAGAGGGGCGGGCGGGCGGCCCCGGGCGGGGCGGGGCGGGGCGCGGAGGCAAGGCGGAGGAAGAGGGTCCGCGGCGGGGACGCGCCTGGCGGCGCCGCGGGAGAGGTAACGCGCGGGCGGCGGGCCGGCCGGGGCGGGGGAGCGGCGGCCTCCGGGGTCCTGCGGGGCTCGCGCGGCCTCCACGCTCGCCGCCACCCGCGCGCCGGGCCCGGCCTGGAGGGAGGCTGCGCGCCCGGGGGGGCGGGGGGACGCTGGGCCGGTGTCCTCCGCTCGCAAACTCCGGCCACGCGGAGGCCAACTTTCACCGCCACTCAAGTTCTCGCTCCATCCTGGGTATTTATTTTTCTTTCAATTCGTTCACTAAGAGCGAGGCGTGATGGGTCACGCCTGTAATGTCAACACCCAGGAGCCTGAGGCAGGAGGATAACGATGAATTTGAGGCTGGCCTGCATTAGACTTTGAGACTCCGCCTCCAAAAATAAAGAGTAACTCATTTGAAATTCTAAAGCGCCACAGTTCACGCTGTCTCTAATAATGACACCCCAAGGAGTATCCACAGAATCTAAGATTTGATGTACTGATTATATTTTTTTCTCTAATAAACTTTGGGGTCTTGGATATTTTGAAACCGTGTTTAATGTACCACACGTGAGAAATTACACAGTATCATTACGTAACCCGTTGGGATCTGCTAACTCTATGCCTATGGCATTTCATGCCAACAGTATTTTCTGAGTACCAGCTGTGTGCCTGGCATGGTGTCTGGCCCACTGGGCTTACAGTGAATAGAGGTCCTAGCCCTCAAAAGCTCACCATCTTACCAGAACAAGATAATGGTATAAATAGCTGTCAGTCATAGTGCAAGCTGCAGTATAGTAATATATCAAGACAGAAAATAACAACTGCAGCATCGGGGTGGTGGAGGCAGGTGGATTACAAGTCCAAGACCAGCCTATACCGCATAGTACCCCATCTCAGAAAAAAAAAAATTATTGTTGTGGTTTTTATTTTGTTTGAGATAGAGTTTCTCTGCGTGGCCCTGGCTGTCCTGGAACTCATTCTGTAGACTAGGCTGGCCTTGAACCCAGAGATCTACCTGACCCTGTGTCCTTGGTGCTGGGATTAAAGGCATGTGCCACCTCAAAAACTATTTTTTAATCTTAAAAATAACAAGTGCTGACCCAGGCAAGGAGGCAGAGGCAGGTAGATCTCTGAGTTCAAGGCCAGCCTGGTTTACAAAGCGAGTCCAGGACAGGCAGGGCTACACGGAGAAACCCTGTCTCAAACACCCAACCCCACCCCTACCCTGGCACACACACACATTAAAAAAAAAAAATTCACGTGATGAAATCCCTTTGGATGACTTGCAGAGTCAATTGCAGGATATAGTGCCCATGTTGTTCCTTTATGATTTGCAGTCAGATTGGTTTAGAGAGCAGTTTTAGACTACTTAACTTTCATATATATAGTAAAGGCTAAATCTTTTCAAATGAAACATAGCATGTAATAAGGAAATGCAACTTAAGCAAAATCCCATTAGTAGCTGTTGACAACGAACCCCAGGAAAGGGGATCGTCCTAACCCTAACATTTTGCCAGATATTGCAGTGAGGAACTGGTGCTTTTTGAGAACTAGAGAGTAACATGCCTATTAAATATAAGCTTAGAGGGGCTGGAGAGATGGCTCAGTGGTTAAGAGCACCACCTGCTCTTCCAGAGGTCATGAGTTCAATTCCCAGCACCCTCATGGTGGCTCACAACCATCTATAATGTAATCTGATGCCCTCTTCTGGCCTGCAGGTGTACATGCTACTGTATACATAATAATAAATAAATCTTTAAAAAATATATATATATATATATATATATATATATATATGCTTAGAGAGCTGGGAAGGTGGCTCAGCCAGGTGGGTGCTTCTGTCCGAGATGGGGCCTCAGTTGAATCCCCACACACCTGTGTTAAATGAGAACGGGGTCACGGTTTAACCCCGTGTTCAGGAGCAGAGCATCCCAGAACTGACCTGTTAGTACAGACATTTCAGTTGTCGGAGCTCCCACGCTCAGTGAGAGATTTGTCTCAAAATACAAGGTTGTGCATAACAGAGGAAGACCTTGCTGTGAGCCTCTGAACTGTGCACACTTCACATGCCCTTGCACACACAAAGTAATGATCCTGCTGTCCTTGGCTTTGGTTGATTCAGTGTTGTCAGCTTGGATTAAGATGGAGTCCCATAGGGGCTGGAGAGATGACTCGGTTGTTAAGAGCACTGCCTGCTCTTCCAAAGGACCCTGGTTCAATTCCCAGCACCCATATGGCAGCTCACAACTGTCTGTAACTCCAAGATCTGACACCCCTACACCAAGGCACATAAATTAAAATTTAAAAAATAAAATATTAAAAAAAAAAAAAGATGGAGTCCCATAAATAATCCTTATGCTCTTTAATTTCCCCAGCAGGCTGTATGCTTAAGAGTGAGGGAAGAATGGAAAATCATGTCCACCCATTGGTTAGTCAGGGAAGTAGCTTTGTCAAGTCAAACACTTTGATTTTTGTTTTTACCTTTATTAGTGTTTGGGAATAATTTAACTTTGATATAAAAATATTACTCCAAAATATGGTTTTATTCTAAACTTACATTCTAATATATGTGCCTATTTAACTGTTATGTTTGCTATGGGTTTTATTTTTCTGTTGAGTTTTTGGGGCTAGAATTCTATTCTGCATTCTAGCTCTCAGTTGGAGAGTGGGCTGACTTGAGGGGCATGTGGTGTCTTGGGAGCCTAACTATTTTCTTATTGAGTTTTAGAATACTGTCCATGGCTGTTTAGGGAGAGAACACTGAGGTACTGATGCTGATGGTTAAACATGGGTGCTTTCCCCTTTTTCCTTCATGTAGTTAGAAGTAAATTTAGATATGAGATGACATCTCATCTGGAGAAAATAGATTTAGATTTTGAGTACTACAGCTGAACAAAAAGTGGTACCTCAGGGACTGTCTTTATTTCTTCTAGGTACTCCATGTTTCCCTGCCCTCTGAAGAGTTTGGGGCGAGACTGGAGCACTCCATGGGAGGATCTGCAGAGGTATTGCTGGAACAGACACATTTCTGGCAGCCTGAGGTGGCCTGGACATTACTCACGTGCACCTTACCCATACTTGAGTAGCAGGCATTTCTCACTGAACTGTAGACCACCCCTTCTGTTTGAGTCTGGAACTCGATTTCAGTATTATAATTGGAGACCTGACCACCTGAGCAGCACAGCTTTCATCCATCTCTCTAGTCACGTCATGAGCTCTGACAGAGATGAGCCCTCATCTAAAAGAAGAAAACACCAAGGTAAAGGAGATGTTTATCTTGATAAAAGACTAGACATAAATGATAGGCCAAGTTGAGGGCATCCTTTCCAACCCGGAAGCCATCCTTCGTGCTCTAGAGGTGCCACTGCTGCTTCTTAGCCCGTGGCTGCTCTGCGTTAGGGTGGTGGCTTCGTTCAGCGAACCATGTCTCTGTCAGCGGAGAAAAGGACTGTAAGTATAGACGATAAGGAGACCCACATAGTCTGTAGGAGAAGACATCTAAGGCTACATAAGTATATAAGACTTACATCGTTTGTGTAAGCATTCATTAAGTAGACTATATAAGACTGTCAAAGGAAAAAATGACTAAGATTGTAGAGAACAGAAGTAGGAAACACGAAACTTAAGAATAGTTTCATGGTGACATTCTTTGAAAAGAGGCTTTGATGACAGCTTGGCAGTGGAGGTCACCGATCTAAAATATTTAAATTTGTTCTGTTTTCATTTTAATAGTATCTTTAAAAATATAAAATGATCCTTTTATTAGAAACAATCATGAATAAAGTATTACAAAATAAGATTTTAGTTTGTTAAATTTGTAGTTCCCAAATTAGAGTCTATAACTCTTACATATATATGTATAAATATAAATTATTTATTTATTTATTTATTTTGGTGCTAGGGATTGAACCCTGCACTTTATGCTAGTTCAGCCACTGAGCTACACACCCAGCGCTCAAGTGACTCAGAGTCATAGTTTCTACCTTTTACAGAGGGAGCCATATCTTAGTCAACTTTGTGGAACTCTCAAAAAATACATTGATTCCATCAACTCTCTCGTGCTGTTTTTACTTGTAGATAACTCATGTACTCCCACCCCACTGTAATCCCCAGTATATGATGAGGTATGTAAGAAGTCGGGACCGCCTTGCTTACAGACTCCACTTTTCATGAGGGTGCTTTAGAGGGGCTGTGAGGGGATTGATGTGTAGGGAGCGGATGCAGAGGAGGAAGAACTAACTGCACGTGAGCTCCTGCAGCCTTAGTGTTCAGGCTCCTGGTTCTCTGTTGCCAGAAAGTTCTCTGGAAAATCCACCTGGGTCCCAAGACAGAAATAATTGCTATAGTTACAAAGTAGTAGATGAATGAAAAACACGTGTAAGTGGAAACTAAGTCCTTGGCCATGGCACTGTATGTCTATATGTAACTGTAGCATATGGAGACCAGTGCTCCCGTGAGACGCTGCTCAGGGTCCGCAGAAGGACCCAGCTGTTCTTCATTTGCGTGTTTGCTGCTCATCAGGCCAACTCGCGCCCTCTCTTGCCAGCCTTTTGGTACTCCGTACTCTCTGGGTGGAGTGTTGGCACGCTGCATAAGATGGTAAAGTATAGGGGGCACTCCCTGCCTCGTGTGTGCTCTGCCACTGTGGCGCGAGCTTGTGGCCATCACTTCACCTCTGCCCCTTAGATTTCTAATGTAATAAACAACACCTACTTTGAATGTCAAAGATAGAACAAGATATGTCTAATATGCTATTGGCTGCAGAGTGGCCGTCAGGAGACTGTGGTGGTGGTGTTTTCCCGGAAGTGGATGGGGATGTACAGTTCCACACTGTTAACCTCTGATTGCTGCCTGACTCTCTTATCTGTCCATTCTTCCTAGGTGTTGAGAATAAGGAAAGGCTCTTCCTAAGCCATGTGTGTGACTTCTGGTATCTCACTAGTACTTTTCAATCAAGAGAACAGCAGTACTAACTTGCCTATCACGTTAAACTGGTATTTGAAGGAATTGTGTGACACAATTATGACTTTTAATTAGGCACCCCAAAACCTGCTCAGGCCTGTTGCTTACTTTCTTTGATTCATCTCTCTTCTCTGCTGTGATCACCTTGTTCCTCCTGACATGGAAGGTATATAAGATTTTGCAGTGTGAATTTATGTTGTGAAGTATGTGACAGCCAGAGATTTTTCACTGTGTCAATGGTTTTGAGATTGTCCTCCATGGAACCTAGCATGTGAACACATTGCGCCTACTCAGTAAAAACAAATGTGGTCGGGATGGACTGCGTTTCCCTCAGCAGAGATTTAATGTCCTTGTGATAGGAAAAGCAATACGGAAGGGCTCCACAAGCTGTAGAAGTTTGACAGCCACCATGTTAATCAGATAATCTGCTGGTCCTGGCTATCTAAGAAATACAATACGGACTTGTTACCAGGACATAAGTACTTAGTGGCACTCTATGTACATTCTGAACAAGGAGCTGCCGTGAGTGATGTAGACCATCTTTATAGTTCGCTGTGGTACTGACAGGGGAGGGTGCTGTAGTGGGGGTGAAAGCTTGCACATTGCATGATGGAGCCCTTCCATCTTGTTTATAGATGAAGACTTCAGTGAGTAACTAACCCATCATGCACACCTCACGTTGGTGAGTGTGGGTCTGTCAGCTGTCCGTGTAGCTCTTGAAGCTGGGATGGAGTTCTCCGTGTTCCATGCAGGATGTGAAGGGCTCGCTTACCTTGCTCACCTGGGCATGGGGCTACTGCGGCAGAATTCTGTAGTTGTCTAAAGACTTTGCTCTACTTTGATTTTGTTTCCTTCCACCTTTTTCTCTTGCCCTTCTCTTAGCACCTTCATACCATTGGCTCCTTTGCCCTTCCAGCCCTCATAATCACACCGATATCTCAAAAAGTCTACTCCTCCCATGTAGCAGGTGGCGAGTGATTGGTAACTGTCTTAACACAGCATACTCTATTGGCAGCTGTATATCGTGTCTGTATATTTTGATTATGAATACCTTGCCTTGTCATTGTAAAAACTGTAGCATATTTCCTTTTCACTCTGCATATAAGTGTGCTATTTCAGTCTGTTTCCTTTTTGGTTTGCTTTGGGAGATAGGGACTCACATTGTAGCCCAAGATGGCTTCAAACTCTTGGCAGTTTTCCTGCCTTAGCCTCTGGAGTTCTGGGACTGCAGGTACAAGCTCCATGTCCTGGCAACTGTAATTAGTATAATGTTAGGCATTGTAATCTAGTGAAGTGAAAAACCTGCATGCAGAACAGAGGAAGACGGTCTGTTGCCCAGCGCTCTTGTACACCCTCTGTGTGCTTGGCTGGCCGTCTCCACATCTGTTCTCCTCATTTAGTTTTCACTGTTGAGTCTGTACATTAACTAAATGTCACTTCCTTCTTTTCCTTATGACTTCCATGATGTTAAGCATATCCTCACTAATGTGACATAATGAGATACAAAGTCAACGGTGAACTTATGTGCTTGCAGTTTTTTTCCTGGTACTAGGTATCAAACCAACTTCTCAGATAGTGCTTGACCACTAAGGTAGCTATTACCAGCCCTTGTTTGGGGGAGGGGTGGGTTGTTTGTTTTTTAATCTCACTGCATGTAGGCCAGGCTAATCCTGAGCATTAGTCTCCTACTTCAGCTTCCCAGGTGCTAGAGCTAGATGAATGTCCTCCAGGCCTGAGAGAATACATGAACATACATGCGCACATGCACCCTCAGGAGATGATAGCTCCTCAGGAGGAGGGTCTTTGGTTACAGAATCTATAGTTTTCTATCCATTTTCATTGCTTTTTCTAATGGTACGTCTTTGCATAGTAGATGTCTACTGCATTCCTGGTTGCTGTATGCAAGGGTCATTAACCAACCTTTGCTGTTTATCTAGAGCATTCTGTAATGTCACGTTCACTTTTGTTTTGGTGTACCTATATTTCAAGGCTCATTTGTTGTCTATAATTTGTAACAGTTCATTTTGTTCTTTCTGTCTTCACTCCCCTACTTTTAACATTTTAGACACTAAACAGTGTGCCCACATATTGTCACTCACACCACCCTCCATTCATGTATAAACCAGAATTCTTAGCTACAGCAACTGATGATCCTAATACAGGATGGAGCGTGGTGGGAACTCATGTCTGGAAGCCACCTCTGGCTGCGTCTCTCCTTGCATTAAGAGTGTGAAGCATGGCTGATGGAAGCCCTGGCCAGAGCCGGCTGGGAGAGCGCAGCCACACACATCTTCTTAGGTCAGCAGACAGATCTGCAGCCACCTGAGGACAGCGTGAAGCAGTCAGGGTTATGTTGCTGTTTCCTAGGGAAAACACTGGACTCAGTAGCTGTGGGAGTTTTCTTTACGTGAGAAAGTATTTGTATACAAGAAGCTATGTGGTCTCCTTTTATTCTTACATTTTGTCCAATATATTTTAACAGGAACTATAAAGAGGAATTGGGAGTATTTGTGTGGCCATAATAAAGAAAAAGTGAAGGACCTGGAAGACAAAAATGTTGCCTCCGCATGTGAGGACAGTGAAGCCAAGTTTGACTTCTCGGTGATGTCTTACAACATACTCTCACAGGACTTACTGGAGGACAACTCGCACCTCTACAGACATTGCCGACGTCCAGTGCTACACTGGAGTTTTCGCTTCCCTAATATTCTGAAAGAAATCAAACATTTTGATGCAGATGTAAGTGTATAAAGCAATATTAGAGCTTTCACACAAAGTGTAGTGAAACGAGTGCATCTTCGAGAGCAGCGTTTGAGCGCATGCTCTTGGATACAGAGCCGCTGTTGGCTAGGTATGGCTTCCTTGCTGTTAGTCAGCGATAGAATCACCCAACTGCTGAGACTCAGACTGGAAGCATTTTAAATAAAAAATACTAGGATTGAGATTTCAGTAATTTGTGCAAAAATTCATCTAGATGATAAAATGATAGCATTTAAAGAATGCCAATTTTTGTTTGCTTGTTTGCTTGCTTTGAGACAGGATCTCTGATAGCTCACACTGGCCTCACATTTACTGTGCTGCTAGGATGACCGTGGGCTCCTGGGTTTTCTGTGCCTGCCTATCAAGGCATCTGTGCCTGAGATTGCAGGCATGTGCCACCAAGCCCAGCTAAAGAGACAGGGTTTTTTTCTTTTTTGGGGGGGGAGTTGTAAGGGGGGGTGAAGGGAAGAGTTGGAGATGCTGGGATGAAACCAGCCTCATAGAAAAGGAAGCACAGAGCTTAAGAGATGCCTCAGTGGTTAAGAACACCATCTGCTCTTCCAGAGGACTTGAGTTCAATTCCCAGCACCCACATGGCAGCTCACAGCCATCTGTAACTCTAGTTCCAAGGGATCTAACATCCTCTTCTGGCCTCTGTGGGCACTGCACGGGGCATGGTGCACAGAAATTCAAGCAAAGCATTCATTAACAAAATAAAGTCTCAAATTTTTTTTTTTAACTAAAGAAAGGACCTGAGTTGTAATGATACATGTTTGTAATCTGGCACTTGGCTGAGGAAGGACTACTCTGAGTTCAAGGCTGTTCTGGCTTATATAGTGACACTCTTGTTTTTGTTTAAAAAAAAAAAAAGCCCAAAAACTTAGTCATGGTGAACATGGGAATTCAGGAAAGATAGCCTCCCATGTAAACAATACAGAAAATTCTCTAGGAACTGGGCCATGTTGAGTGGTAAATGCTATACCATATGAATGTGGGCCATGCTTTTAAGGTGTATTATTAGATAATTAGAAATAATTTTCTTGTGATATAAAATATTTGAGAGCAGTGATTTTTTTTAAAAAATGAGAGAGAAGAAAAGAAAGAGCAAGCAGGGCAGTGGAGGCACACGGCTTTAATCCTAGCACTGTGCAGACAGAGGCAAGTGGACCTCTGAGCTCAAGACCAGCAGTTCCAGGACAGCTGTGGCTACACAGGGAAACTCTGTCTTGGGGGCGGGTGGGGGGTGGGGGGGCAGAGCATTAATTCTAAAAATAAGAAAAGGTGTATTTTCCACTTTGATTTCTACTCTATCAGAGTTAAATAGAATTCATATTTGCATCTGTGTGTTTTAATTCAAGCCACTGTTTTCTTCAAGGTGCTTTGTCTACAGGAAGTTCAAGAAGATCATTATGGGACAGAAATCAGGCCAAGTCTGGAATCACTGGGTACAATGTAACCTTTATTTACTTTAGCCAGATTCACTCGTGTAGAGTTACTTGTTATTAAAACATAAGTTTTTAAACAACAAAAAAATGCATGACATATTTGGGAATAACTTTTTTTTTTAACCGTAAGATTTATTTGTTTTTATGTATATGTTTTGCTGATATTCATGATGCCCATAGGGGTCCGAAAGAAGTGTCAGATGTCCTGGAACTGGAGTTCAAAATGGTTATAAGCCACCATGTGGGCGTTAGGAACCGAGCCATCTCCCCAACCCTGGGGATACTGTTACATTTTATTTATTATTTTACATGTATGATGTTCTGTCTGCATTTATGTCTGTGCACTGAGTGTGCACAGAAAAGGGATATCCCATGGGATTACAGTTACAGGAAGTTAAGAGCCCCAGTGGGTACTAGAACTAAACACAGTCCTCTTCAAGATGCATCCCAGCATCCCTTTGGATAACGCAGGGTTTTTTAAAGTATATTTTATTAATTTATTCATATTACATCTCAATGGTTATCCCATCCCTTGTATCCTCCCATTCCTCCCTCCCTCCCATTTTCCCTTTACTCCCCTCCCCTATGACTGTGACTGAGGGGGACTTCCTCCCCGTGTATATGCTCATAGGGTATCAAGTCTCTTCTTGGTAGCCTATCCTTCCTCTGAGTGCCACCAGGTCTCCCCCTCCAGGGGACATGGTCAAATATGGGGCACCAGAGTTCGTGTGAAAGTCAGACCCCACTCTCCACTCAACTGTGAAGAACGTCCTGTCCATTGGCTAGATCTGGGTAGGGGTTCAAAGTTTACTGCACATATTGTCCTTGGGATAACTCAGTTCTTAAAATGTGGTACCTATCCCAAAACTCAAGCAAACACTATGGCATGTCTGCTGGAAGTTTCATGCTGATCTTAAAAGGGAGAGACTAGGGAACGGTCCACCTACTTCAACAGTAGGCTTTACCACAGCTAATTTAATGAAGGCACTTCTAGAATCATTTCATCTGCAGGCAGGAGATATGCAGGATGTGCCCCCGTGGCATTCATTCATTTGGCAGGTGTTTTCTGAGGACCTGCCTACCCTTTAAACTGTTCTGGAAGTGAGAACAACACTGGTCTCAACAGCCAGCCTCTCCTTGTGGTATGCGCATGTGTGAACAGCAGCCACGGAAAGCAGATGGGGAGTGGACAAAGTCAAATTTGAACAAAGACTTGGAGAAGGTGACAATCAGGCCATACCTAGAGCATTCTAGTCAGCAGAGTTGGTGAGGGGAAGGCTCTGATGCTGACATGAATTCAGGTGGTATGCACCACAGAATTAGATGGGGGAAAGAGGAGAAGACCACCAGAATAAAAGACCATAAGGCTTTACTATCCTTGTCATGAGTAAGTTAGAGAGTGAAATCTGCCAGTAAAGAAACCTACTAGGCATACTGTTTTTGAGGTAAGTAAGGTCTTGCTGTGTGACCAGGTTGGTTCTAACTCAGAATTCATCTGCTCCTTCCAAATGCTTGCATTACAAGTGTGCATGCTCCCTCCTGACGTACAAGGAGTGTGGTGTGGTGAGCATCAGTATAGTCCCAGCACTTGGGATGCTGAAGCATTGTGACCAGGAGTTCAAGGCCCTTCAGCTATACAACAGGTTCAGGCGCAGTCAGAGAACCACGGTGAAGCTCATGGGCTAGGAGCGAGGTCCATGGCAGCGCCTGCCTCGCATGTGGGAGGGCCTGGGTTTGCTCTCCAGCGCCACCGACACCAGCAAGAGAGAGGAGGAGATTGACGCACTTTGCTGTTGTTTCCCCCCCAGACAAGGACTCTCTGTGTAGCCTTGGCTGTCCTGGACTCACTCTGTAGACCAGACTGGACTCGAACTCACAGCGATCCACTTGCCTCTGCTTTCCAAGTGCTGGGATTAAAGGCGTGTGCCACCACGCCCGCCCTGAGATTGAAGCACTCTTAAGCCCAGCTTTATCCCTAAACTTGGCTTTTTGGTTTTTGTTTTTTCTCTGTATCGCCTTGGCTCTCCTGAACTCTCTTTGCAGACCAGGCTGGCCTCGAACTCACAGCCCTGCCTGCCTCTGCCTCCCAAGTGCTGGGATGAAAGATGTGTGTCACCACACCTAGCTCTAAACTTTGGTTTTAACATGTACTAGCATCCTTATAGAACTTGCTTTGTCAGATATGGCTTTAAAATATTAAGAGTGATGTGTTTTAACATACAATCTCTTTTTAAAATTCATTCCTTCTAGGTTATCACTGTGAGTATAAGATGAAGACAGGAAGAAAACCTGATGGCTGTGCCATTTGCTTCAAACAGTCCAAATTTTCACTCCTATCTGTGAACCCAGTGGAGTTCTGCCGCCGTGACATTCCTCTATTGGACAGAGACAACATTGGGTTAGTTTTATTGCTGCAGCCCAGAATCCCACAGGCTGCCTCTCCTTCCATCTGCATAGCTAACACACATCTGCTGTATAACCCACGGCGAGGTGATATCAAGCTGACCCAGCTGGCAATGCTGCTAGCAGAAATTTCCAGTGTGGCCCATCAAAAAGATGGCAGCTTCTGTCCCATCATCATGTGTGGTGACTTTAATTCTGTTCCTGGTTCTCCACTCTATAGTTTCATAAAGGAAGGAAAGCTGAATTATGAAGGCCTTGCGATTGGAAAGGTAAGTGCTCACTTCATCTGGGTTGGGTGGGATTTGGCTGCTCAGCCCATCAGAGGGAGGGATGCTCATTGCATGGCTCTGTGAAATCCACTGGGCAGTCTACTGCCTCACTACACTAAGACATGATGACTCCTGCAGTTACAAGCAAGTGGTTTTTTTCACTTGGTTGAGTTTGTCTTTCTACTTACAAAAGCTTTCTGTGTGAAGTAATTAGCAGATAGGAAAGTGTTGAAGGCAAGGAAAACTTGAAAGCCCCCTTCACAGCAGGTGGGAGGAGTTCTGAATGCTGGATGTGGGCAATACAGTAACTTAATATTCGTTATGTAAGTCTTTACATAATGGTGGCTTTCCTTGTGTAATGCTAAGTACTTTTATTCTTCGGCTTAGAATTATGGTTTTGGTTTTTCAAGACAGTGTTTCTCTGTGTAGCCTTGGCTGTCCTGGACTCCCTTTAGTAGACTAGGCTGGCCTCTAACTCGGAGCTCCGCCTGCCTCTGCTGGGATTAAAGGCGTGCACCACCAGGACTAGCTGGAATTCTTTTTATTAGGCTTTGCGTGATATTTCAGTGCTTC
>OU015747.1:141448556-141471999 GCA_907169655.1 Acomys percivali
ATACACACTGACACACACCTCACATACACATACACACTGACACACACATACACAGGCATTCATATACACTCTGACACATACTTCATACACACACTCATACACTGACACATACCTCACACACACATTCACATACACACTGACTCACACAAAGGGAGCCTGTGTTAAAATAGCAACAGCAGCTGATTCACACCTGAGAACCTGTACGTGTCCTGGTTCCTGAGGCTGGAAACTCAGCAGGCCCCGTCTGGAGCCACTGGTCCTTAGTTCACTGCAAAAGCCTGGAATCCCTGCTTCTGATCTCGGTGAAGAAATCACTGCAACAGGGTAAACCAGCTCCTCAGCAAGAGGAGGGCCCAATGAGAAAAATGCATCATCATTTTCCTCATGCCCTTTCCACCTGGACTGCACAGAGAGAGGGTGCCACCCATGGTCACGCTGGGCCTCCCCCAGTGATCAAGGCATTCAGCGCAGCTCTTCAGGTGAAGGTTCCTCCTCCCTTCCTCCTGTATTTCTAACTGATGCTTATCTGACTTCAAACTAACCATGACGTTGATTTTGCTGCCTCTGTCTGAAGCTTTTTTTTTTTTTTTGCTATTTTCAGTGCTCGGGCTCGAATCCAGTGGACTGCACATGTGTGCGGGTGTGCTGGCCGTGAACACTCGTGAAGTCCAGAGGTTGGTGTCAGGGCAATCGCTGCTCCACTTTATTTTTGAAAGTATATTGTTTGTTTGTGTGTGCACATGCCTCGTGAGTGTGGGGGCAGTATGTATTTACTTGTGTGTGTGTGCACCTCATGAGTGTGGGGGTCAGAGGAGAATGTTCAGAAGATGCTTCACTCCTCCCACCATGACGGTCCTAGGGCTCAAACTCGGACCACCAGGCTTAGCAGCAAGCACCCCAGCCTACTGAGCCATTTCTTTTGTCACCCCTCCTTATTTTTGAGGGTGTCTCACTGAACGTGGAGTCCATTATTTCAGCTTGGCTGACTGTTGGGCCCCTGTGACCCACTTGTCTCCAGCCCCGCTCACTGGGGTTAAGACTCACACAGCCACAGGTGTTTTGTCTGTTTGTGTTTGTTTTTGAGACAGATTCTTGTTATGTAGATTAGGCTGGCCTCAAAAATCATAGAATCTGCCAGCCTTTACAGGCACGTGCCACCATACAGTATTCACGAGGTATTTCACGGGGCTTCTGGGCGCCTGTTGCCAGTCTTCTCTGCTTGCACAGCAAGCACTTTACCCACTTTACCAGCAAGGCCAGCTCCACAGCACCACCCTCTTTTTTATTTTTATTAGCAAGAGAAAAAATGGACTTAACAATCATAGGCATTTCCTGGCTGTCTTTGTCCAAGTTACGTTGCTTGTCACACACCGTGCTCAGCACTGAAAACCAACAAAACCCACTGTTTACTTCTCGGACTTGTCCTGGGGTGGGGTGGGGTGGGGGGTGAGGGTCGGGGTGCTGATGGAAGAGGGGGAACAGAGAGAGTCAGAAACTAAAATACTGAGGCCAGAACAAGGAGAGAAGTTGGGTCCCCCAAACCCTCAGGCAGCACAGGGGCCCAGCATGGTAAGGTGCTTTGAGGACATCTGGCTAGAAAGAACAGAGGCAGCTCAGGTCCGGGGGAGGGTCACCCGCGGTAAAAGGCCTGCCTTCTCTTACAATAGCCCCCTGTGAAGAGCCGCTGGCCTCTGCTGATGTGCTAGTAGGCTCCCTGCCCACCTCTCCCTTGGGAAGCAGCCATTATACCTCACAAGGGCACCTCAACTTACAGTGGGGCTGCATCTCAGCCAAGCCTATCAGAGTCCATAGCTCCTCGAGGGCAGCCAGGACGGCTCAACAGGGAAAGGTACTGTCAAGCGTAATAACCTGAGTTTGAGCTCCAAGACCCACATAGTTAGGGGAGAGCTGACTCCCAAAGGTTTTCCTCTGCCCTCCCCACCCCCACCCTGTGCACTACAGTGTTCACACACTAACTAAATAAACACATAATGGGTTTTTGAAAGTGAGTTTGATCGGGTGTGGCAATTCACACCTGTAATCCCAGTACTCCAGAGGCTGAGGCAGGAAGACAAGAGTTTGAAGCCAGTCTGGGATACGTAGAAAGACCCGGCATCATAGAAGAAAAACAATGTTCCGGACACCCCTAACCTCAACCTTCTACCTGCTCTAGCTCACCTCAAATGAGCTCAGAACACTTCCTGAGCCTGCAGCGGGGCCGAAGCATCTCACGCAGCTAGCCCATAGCACTGTCTTACACCAGTTCCCAAAGCAGTTGGCGCGGCCTCATACTTAGCCTTAGCTCTGAGACGCTGCGGACATGAGCCCCTCCTCACCAGCTGTCTCACCGTTAGAACTTTGTGCACCTGACTGTCAGTTTCACTGTCTGTCACATACTTAGAAGAGGATTTTTAAAACTTTTTAATAGAAATGGCTCAGTGGTTCAGGGCACTGGCTGTTCTTCCAAAGGACCCAGGTTCTATACCCAGCAAACAATGGTCGGTCTGTCTGTCTGTCTGTCTGTCTGTCTGTCTGTCTGTCTGTCTATATCTCCAGTTCTCGGGGCTCTGATACCCTCTTCTGGCCTCTGTTGGTACCAGGCACAAAAATGGAGCACAGAGTTAATAGGCCAAACACCCACACATAAAAAATAAATAAAATAATGTTCAAAACTAAAACCGTTAAAAGCTTTGGTGTCTAGTTAATGTCCACAGTTGTGGGTTATATAAAGAATTTCTCATGAAGGGTACTGGGTACCTTGATCATGTCCACCACATCCAACCCTTCTCCTTAATACCTTCCCAATAGCCGGGCATGGTGGTGCACGCCTTTAATCCCAGCACTCGGGAGGCAGAGGCAGGCGGATCACTGTGAGTTCAAGGCCAGCCTGGTCTACAAAGTAAGTCCAGGACAGCCAGGTCTACACAGAGAGACCCTGTCTTGAAGAAAACAAAAACATCTTCCCAGTCATTCCCCTCCCTTCCCAGGCAACTCCACTTCCATGTCATACATAAAACTGCTTTTCTGCAGAGAATGTGTGACTGTACTGCTGTCATTCTGATTCTGAGCTATCCTTTTAAAGCACGGTGGTGGCCTCTGGTTGCATCCATTTTCCTGAAAATGACGTCATTTTATTCCTCTGTATAGCCGACTAAACCTCTGCGTGTGCACCGACCACATTCTCTCTCTCTCTCTCTCTCTCTCTCTCTCTTGTTTTTTTTTTTTTGTTGTTGTTGTTGTTGTTTTTTTGTTTTGTTTTTTGAGACAGGGTCTCTCTGTGTAGCCTTGGCTGTCCTAGACTCACTTTGTAGACCAGGCTGGCCTCGAACTCACAGCGATCCGCCTGTCTCTGCCTCCCGAGTGATGGGATTAAAGGCGCGAGCCACCACGCCCGGCTACCGACCACATTCTCTTTACCCATCCCTTTGCCAGCAGGCACTCGCCTGGTCCCAGGCCTTGGCTCGCCCGTTCTGCTGCAGGAAGGAGTACCAGTACCTCTGTGGTTGACTTTAGGCCCTGTGGGGCCGGGGCAGACAAGTTCTGAAAGATAAGTTTAGGGGGGACAGAAATGAGGTGCCAAGGACTACACAGGAGGACAATGAGTGGGCAGAGGGTCAGGCGAGGTGGGGAAAGGGACAACCCAGCTAGGCTGAGGTGGGGCAGCAGCAGGGGGCACTGGGACAGATGCAGATTGTCCTCGGGAAACTGAGCAAGTTAAAGCTGCGTCTGAAAAACCAGGACTGCGTGAAACCGAAGGAGGAAGACCCAGGGACAGGGGCATTCTCAGCTGAATTCAAACCGCAGCCTCTGGGCGGTTCGAGGCGATGTTGAAAGGATGTGAGTCAAAGCCCAGGTGGTGAAGCTGCCAAGTGTGTTAGTGCTTCCTGGGTGTAGGATGCTTAGCACTGCCCAATCCTAGCTATGTGCTCTCCCCTCTCAGGGGTTCGGACTACAAAATGAGGGTGCTTCACAACAGAACCATCTGAAGGAGCTTTAAAAAGTCCCAATGTCCAGCCTGCAGCCGCAGCCATGAAGTCAGAATTGTCAGGGTGGGGTTCACACCCCTCAGTACTGAACCCAATTAAGTTTGGGGCCCCGAGGCCCGTGTGGTCTCTAGAGGTCCCAGCCCTGTGGTCCATAGAATCTTAGGAAAACAAGAGAGGGTCAGTGCAGGCAGTGCAGTCCTCAGGAGACAGAAGGCGGGGGGCCCAGACAGCATCCCTGGAGTCATAACACGACATGAATTTGGATTCTCACGTAGCCAGCTGCTTGCTGCCAATTCCAGATGCTGTTTTCATGGTTTATTCATTACCCAGGTGCTTTCTGAGCACCTACTGTGTGCCTGGTGCTGTACTAGGTGCTAAGGATGCCACAGCGCACGAGTCAGGCACTGTTGAACTGCTGGGACAGACCTGGAACCAAGAGGCTGCTGCAGTCGAGAAAAGATAGGCATGTAGGTGAGGACCTGCTCATCAAGATGCCCACACTGCTAAGTCCCCAACCTCCTAAGGTGCCTGAGGATCTGTTCTTGCCGAATCCACGCCGCGTTCCTCTAACATTAGGACCTAGCGAATAATCTTAGAACCAGAAGAGTGCTGCCCCCTAATCCTAAGCAAACCCACAGTGTGTCTCCCCGGTGCAGCTGTCACCCAGAGCCTGGCAGTGTAAAGATCATACATCTTCCTGTGCTAGAGACCTTCAGGGCAGGACCCAGGGCACAGCACAGGCCCATCCTCCTGCAGTCCACATCTGCCTAACAGGGTCTGACAGTTCCTCCTTCAACTACCTTTAATGTGGAGTGAAGGGGTGAAGGACTTAGTAAAGGCAAAACAGTCCATGCTGGGTGTGAGGTGGGCTTGCTTACTTGTGAGGCTAACAGACTGTCAAGAGTGGAACTGGTACTCGGAATCTTTCTCATTTCCGGTCAGAGAGGCTGTCAGTATGTTGAAGGTGGGGCAGATGCTGTAACAGGTAGGTCCTGAATCTTACTGCCTTCATTTTTTTTTCCCTTATGTGCGCTGGGGGAGATGCTCCGCTTCATGCATCCATTCTAGTGCCAGGGGTACCATCATCTTCAAGGCAGCCCGGGCTCTCCAGCCCAAGTGGCACAAAATGAGCAGAGTTAGGTGGGTGGTTCTCGAAGCCAGTTTGCACTGCAGAGCCTGGGAAAGGTGCCCAGCAGTATGGAAGGGCCTCTTGACTTGCCTCTTCCTCCCTAGTTCAGGAACTCGGACTAGAGGCAGCTCTCCGGCCATCCTGCCTGGGCTAACACGCCTCCTCCATGACCTTCTCCACTTACTCTCTCCTTTTTCTGTCCTCTCTCTGTGGCGTCCGTCAGTTATTGAGCCCTCCTGGGTTAGAGAACAGTCAATTGTTCGGTCTCTGAGGTAGAGCTCTTAGGTAGAGCATCCCCTTGGGACCCAGAGATGAAGGCTGTCAAAGAAGAGGGTGTGTGGGCTGAGGAACATTCCTGAAGGAGAGAAGATGCCTCTTCTGGTGAGACTCAGCTGGGAGAGATGGCAGGGTAATCAGCTCAAGTGGCCACATTACCCAAGAACTGTTTAGAAGAAATGCAAACACACAGTGCGGCCAGATCACAGAGGCAGATGCTCAGTGCAGAAAGGCTAATGCCTGCCCAAAGACACAAAGCGCTAACCCACCTCAGAGACAGAGCCACACCAGGGTGCACACTGCCTATTTCTCACTGCCACCTAGTGCCCAAGAAGGAAGGACAGTCGGTCCCACCTCTAGCTCTGGGATCCGAGTTGGGGCTGCAGAGTCGAGATTCAGATCAGACAACGTGTTCCTCAAGGGAGTAGGAGTCCACAGAGCCCAGTGTAGGGTGCCCAGGGCCGCTGAGGGCCATTCTTAGGATTTGAACTAGAGTCCAAACCCAAAGCCTGTTTCCAGAAGGGCAGAACAACCTGTGCTTCTGTCTCAGAACCCAGGTGCAGCTGGCTAGAAAAGGCCTCTGATAGCCTCACAGGACACTTGTGCTGCTGTCCTGATGGCACACAGGGGGAGAAGGGACTGCCTCTCTTCTTAGCAGGAGCCTTTGGCCTCTCTCAGGGCCATGTAACCCCTGGGGCATGGAGTAGGCAGGATAGGCACAGGAGGGGTGAAGGCGAGGTGGTCCTTCAGGGTCTTCTTGCTGCCTCCTAGTCCAGCACCACACAGATAGAGTGGAACCACGGCTCGAGGAGGGTAGGGTCCGGAGACAGAGGGGGTGCCTGCTCCCTTGTCCTCTGCCCTCTGTGTTCAGGTACAACAGGAGCCCTGCGTGCCATCACTGTCTATTTTCACAGGGGAGTCTGGAAGCTGTGAGATTCCCAGGGCAGGGGGACAAGGGCCTAGAAAGCAGTGTCTGCAGGCCATGCTGCTCTGAAGGAAACTCCCAGTGACCCCGTTTAAACTCCCAGGACCCCCATCCTGTCCCCATCATATGTCCCTACACCCCGTCCCTTGTCCACTGCCACATGGGCTCAGCCTTTACTTTCGTCCCACATGAGATTCCTGGGGTTCTCATTTTGGAGAAGGCCCATTGTCTCAATAGTCTGAGGGTGAAAGGGAGACTCGGTCTCCTTAGACTAGTCTTTCTTGTTAGGTCTGTTATAGGACAGATGGGTTCCCAAAGCAGCAAGGAGCCACTCAGCCACCAGGAGCCCTAGCAATACTGCCCAGCCATCTGAGCCTGGCACACCAGGCTACCCAGACACCCAGAGTCCACCACACAGACAAATCACGTAAGACCGAGAGTTTTAAGCAAACCTCTTCATGGTGGCACTAAATAAACATGAGAAAAGCCTTAACACTGATCTGCCGGAGGCGGAACAAATGCTAGTTTCAGGAATCTGACTCGGGAGTAGGTAGACACGGTTCACTGGGCTTTTCCTTCTGGAAAGATCCTGAGGGCTAAATTAGAGACTCATTAGTGTGACTGGCTGTCGTCATCATGGTAACTAGAAGGTCACCGAGTCCACTTCTTTCCGCTCGGCTAACCCCTGCTCTGAGGCTGGAAGATGGGGTAGGCGCAGAAGAGGGGCAGCCTTCAGGACAACTTGGGAGCTATCCAAAACAACAGCTTGGGTCACCTTCTTTCCTGAGGCTCTGCACAGGCCCAGCAGCACAGGGGAGCAATCTGAGCAGGTGCCTCCTGGGTCCCAGGAAGCAGAGACGCCAGCAGCAGATGACAGCCCAGTGGCTCCCTCATGGTCTGGCATCCATCCTGATCTTACCCGAAGCTGCTCCTGTGGGACTCTAGGGCAGATGGGTGCCTGGAGCTGTCACCGCTGGCCTGACATTGGGGTTGTTGTCAGCCACTAGCTGCCCAAGGCTGACACAACCGTCCCTCTCTTAGGAGCTCTCAAGACTGGAGCTGTTGTCTCACTTCATGCCTTTCTGACGCTACAACTTGTGGCAGTCCCCAGGTTACTCTTTTTGCCCAGTGGTTATAATGAGTAAGGCTTCAAAACAAAAAGAAAACAAAATCTGAGATACGGTCTCATGTACCCTCAGCCTCCAACGCACTATTGCAGTTGAGGATGACACAGAATTTATGGTGGTTCTGCCTCTGCCTACAGCTGTGCAGCGCTGTGCCTAGCTTATGAGCTGCTGAGGCTCCAACCCAGGGGCACTGTACACTAGGCAAACACCCTACCAACTGAACTACACCCCAACCTTCCAGAGTCTTTCTTTTTTAACAATAAGAGGCTTTAGGGGTTACAAGTGCCATATGGAGGGGAGCAGTGGTACCAGAAAACAGTCTAGAAGCATACACCCTGTGCTAAGTTGGCTGCCAGGGCTGGAAACTGAGAGGCAGGGTGGCGAGAATCCTGTAGAGATTTGGTTCGTGCTCCCAGCTCCAGCTTGGGTGCATCTTAGGCCAAGGTCGTAAAGGAACCCACTCAACACCACAGATGCTCTCGAGACGCTCTCGAGACTGGCAGCCAGCAGCAGTTTCATTCAACCTCTGGGTGACTCAAGGCGCTCTGCAAGAGGCAGAGAGAGGCTAATT
The DNA here is from genome assembly GCA_907169655.1 of Acomys percivali. Taxonomy (NCBI): domain Eukaryota; kingdom Metazoa; phylum Chordata; class Mammalia; order Rodentia; family Muridae; genus Acomys; species Acomys percivali. Next base: position 141,456,571 of record OU015747.1, read on the forward strand.
CCTCCAGCCGGACTCTGAGGTTTTAGATGTGGCTTGTCTCTCCTTCCTTTCTTCTTAAACAGTTCATAAAACAGCCAGTAGAGCTGGGCGTGGTGGTGCACATCTTTAATCCCAGCACTCAGGAGGCAGAGGCAGGTGGATCACTGTGAGTTCGAGGCCAGCCTGGTCTACAAAGCGAGTCCAGAACAGCTAAGGCTACACAGAGAAACCCTGTCTCCAAAAAAACAAAAAAAAAAACAACCAGTAGAAGATGTGCTTTCCCAAGTGCTGAAGTGAAAATGGCTCTCTAGGCTCTGGAAAAGTTGTATGCAACTACAGGCCTGGCAGTTGGATTTCAGACCCAATGCATCTGGCCTCACTATCTCCTACTGGATAGTAGGGCTATCTTGTTTGGTTTGGTTTTCAAAACAGGGTTTCTTAGTATCAGAGCCCTGGCTGTCTTAGAACTTGCAGCATAGGCCAGGCTGGGCTCAAACTCAGAGTGCTGGGTTTAAAAGTGTGTGCTACCATACTCAGCTTATAAATTTTTATTTTATGTGTATGAGTATTTTGCTTGCATGTAAATCTGTGGGCCACATGCATGCGGTGCCCACAGAGGTCAGAAAAGGGTGTTTTGTTCTCTGGGACTGGAGCTGTGAGCCACCATGCAGGTTCAGGTCCTCTGGAAGAGCAGATAGTGCTGTTCCCTGCTAACCTATCTCGCCAGGCCTGATAGTAAGGCTAACTATCTGAGATGTGCCAACACCAACAACCTGTCTTTCCTGTCTCACTGAGATGTAAAGTGGAGAAAAAGGCCTTTATTGTATCTTGTTTTGCTTTAAGAAATATCTCAGATGCCAGTTCAAGGACACTGAGATGAACTGTTAGGAGTAAAAAGTTTATTAAAATGTTGTTAATGTCATGGGCAGACAGATAACCAACAGTATGGCAGGGGCCCTGAGGAGAGGCAGAGTAGTGTGGGGGAGCTTGTAACTTTTTTTATACCTCTTGGAGGGTGGGGGAGGTTTCATGGCATCAGCCTGTAGCCAAGCTCTCTGGTTATCAGGCAGGAAAAACAGGAAGGGTGCGGAGCAGGCCCATGAGTGGCCACCAATGTCCTGATAATGTAAACTTTCCCGCAGGTGAAAGATCCTGGCACCTGGACATCTCTTAGCTGGGTACTCACAGGGCGAGGGAGCGCGCCTTCAGTAGGGTGCCTGCCAATACCTGCGACAGGGGAGGACTGCTTCGGGCACTGTGGTCTGGGCTCTGCAGTTACACTTACTTCCTGTACAGGGAAAGGGATGGTGGCTTGGGCAGTCACCAGTGCACAAGGGGGACAGCGACAGGAATAACTGAGTGAGCAGACACTCACATGCAGACACAGCTGTGAAGTACATTATGCTGTATCAGCCCGATTGGACTAGTATGTGGTCACTTAAATAATGGTTAGTAAGGCCAGATAGGCATATGGAAAATGTTTATGTTAAACACACAAGCTGCTTTATTCTTATAAAACTGTGCAAGGGTGTGGACTAAACGGGCACAGGGGGACATAAAGAGCTGCACATATGAGTGTGGTCTTGTCTGTGGCCTGCTTTCTGGCTTTTCCTTTGTCTTATTTTGAAAGGGTCTCACTATGTAATCTTGGTTAGCCTGGAACTCAATATATAGACCAAGCTGGCCTCGAACTCACGGAGATCTGCCTACCTCTGCTTCTAGGTGCTGGGATTGAAGGTGTGCAACACCATGCCTGCTTCTGTTTGCTCTTTAGTCCTGACTTATGGGCTGCACAACAAACAGAAGAACCACTTTTCCTGACCACAAGAGCAGTTGAGCTTCGTTCCTTTGCTGCACGGGACCCTTGGGAGGTACTATGGTCTATTTACTAGCAGCTGCTATAAACAAGAACAAATTCAGATACCGTAGCACCGTGTCTCTGGAATCAGCCAGTTTGCTTTTTATGTGTATCAGCAAGTTCTTATTCAGGGCTCTCTTGCCACAACTGGGGCAGAGTTACTGCATCTGAGGCTTGTGATGGGATTTCCTGGGCTCCAGAGGATTTCTGTAGGCCCTTTGGATTCCGGTTTGGCTACCTTCAGCACACGAAGCCTCTCTTGGGTCCACTTCCTACATGCATCTTTCCGTAAGGTATGTGCCATGGTTTTGGCATCTCCAACATCCTGTGATCTCCATTGCTACTCAGACATCATCTTTACAAAATGGCTTCCATGTCAACCCCGCAGGGACTACAGCTCTGCCGCACGCTGCCTGGCCCCTGCAGCCCTCGGAAGCCATAGGCTACACTGCCTGGCTCCTGCAGCCCTCGGAAGCCATGGGCTACACTTGTGGCCCTCTCAACCCTGAGTCTTTCATGCTTGAAAAAATAAAAAAGTAACAAGGGGACAATGCTGCCATCTTGTGATAGAGCATGGTCCACTTGGACCTGGCTGAGGCATTCTGCATGTGTTGTCTCTGAGGGAGACACTCTTCCTAGGCAATTGCTTTCCAGGAGTAGAGCACCTGTTCCACAGTCTAAGCTTAGCTTTCTCTTTTAAGATGATGATCTCTTTTAAAATGTGCATGCCTGTAACCCCAGCACTCGGGGAGGCAGAGTCAGATCTCTGTGAGTTCGAGGCCAGCCTGGTCTACAAAGCAAATTCAGGACAGCCAAGGCTACACAGAGAAACTATCTCCAAAACCCAAATAAGTTCTTGTTCCTCATAAAATCTTTATTCCTCTTTGAAAGCTCATGAACGGCTCTCTGAATTTCTCTCAACCTTCTTCCAAACTCCAGCCAGAATAAAACAGTAAGTTATGCTTTCAGCACCCAAAGGAATTTTTAGCCCAAAGTTTCAAACTCTTCTGCGTTCTTCCAGTAAGCCAGCTCCAAAGGCCTAAGAACTACACTGTCAGGTTCACCACGGTAACAATCCAACTCCTGGTACCATTTACACCTTAGTTATATTTCCTGTTGTGGTGCAAAACACCTTGACAAAAGCAAATAAAGGCAGAAAGTGTTTACTTTGGCTCACTGTTGGAGGGGACAGGCCATCATGGCAGTTCCGGCAGCAAGAACTGAAGGTCACGTGTGTCAGCAACCAAGAAGCAGAGAGTGGTGAATACTCACGTTCAGCTAGCTTTCCCTGACTTATGCAGCCCAGGACCACAGGCCATGGAGTGCTGACCCCACCCATATATTTAGAATAGATCTTCCCACCTCATTTAACTGGATCAAGATAACCCTTCATCAGCATCCCCAGATGTTTGTCTCTTTGGTGATTATACTGTAGAGCCTGCCAGGCTAACACTCAGTATAAATTAGTGACTAGAGAAGTCATGGCAAGAGGAGCGTGAAGCAGCTGATCACACTGCATCCACAGCCACGAGGCAGAGGGATGTACACGGTGACATTCACCTCACTTCCTCCTATTAGTGGTGCTACCCACATTTGGGTGGGTCTTCAGTTAAGCTTTTCTTAAGACAGCATCAAAAATACACCCAGAGATGTTTCCTCAGTGACTGTAAGTCATTCAAGTCAGCAAAGAGTCACCATCACAATTCCACTCCTTATTAACTTGACACCCAAACACCATCACTTTATTTGCCTTTTATTTTTGAGACACACATATACAGTGTATATACATATATATATACATATATATTTATATTTATATATCTTATTGGGTCTTCAGGTTGCTCTGTAGCAAAGGATGACCTTGAACTTTTTCAAAATCATGTTCTTTCAATTTTACTCAAACAAAATGTATTTATTATCAATATCACAAAAATATTGAACATATTGAAAAAATAAATTTCATGCTATCAAAAGGTGATACTTGCCTTTAGGCCATGGCCATGAGCCTTCATTCCAGACCTCACAGACAGACAGCCAGAACCACATGAGCAGCAATTGCAGAATAAAAGCTGCTCTGTCTCTATCGGTCTTTCCAAGGCACCTCGAATATGTAAGATTCAGCTATAAAATAAATACAACCCAGTAGAAACTGTGGTCACTAAAGCTGCGAAGAACAGGAGTGTCTTTATGATTGACACTGAGGAGTTTTCATTTCTGAACTGTGGAGGCTTCAGTGAGTTCAGTATCAAGGCGCTCTGTGGCAGGGCCGCAAGGGCAGCAGCAGATGCTAGGTAGTTGGCTGAGCTTGGCAGCAGCCGGGAGGGTAACAGTCATAGGTTGGTCATGCTGGACCACAGTTGCAGCATGCTAACTCTGGGGAAATACTGACCTAGGCAGTTCTGCTTTTAATTTCATTTTTTGTTGTTGTTGCTTGGTTGGCTGTCCTGGACTCGCTTTGTAGACCAGGTGGGCCTCGAACTCACAGCAATTCGCCTGCCTCTGCCTCCCAAGTGCTGGGATTACAGGCGTCTGCCACCACGCCCGGTTTTAATTTCATTTCTTTTGTTGTTTTTTTGGTTTTTTTTTTTTTGTTGTTGTTGTTGTTGTTTTTTTGAGACAGGGTCTCTCTGTGTAGCCCTGGCTGTCCTGGACTCACTTTGTAGACCAGGCTGCCCTCGAACTCACAGTGATCCGCCTGCCTCTGCCTCCCGAGTGCTGGGATTAAAGGCGTGCGCCACCACCGCCCGGCTAATTTCATTTCTTAAACAAATTAATTTTGTTCTGAAAATCTGTGATATCCCGTTCCCTGGACCACAGTTGCAGCAGCTTCTGTACACTAAAGCTGGTGAAAACTTCCTTCTAGAAAAACTTTCTTAGGCTTTACAAGGTGGGAGTTTAGTTGGATGTGGTCTGGAGCTCAGGGCGCCTTCGCCATTGTCCAGAGCCAAGCAAGAGGACTAAGATTCCTAGTGCTCTTTTGCCCTCTCAACTGTACATATTTCATTTCTATCAGCTTCCTTCTTACTTTTCCACTGTGGACCTGCATAAGAATAATTAGAAATAAGCACAGCAAAGAGCCAATGCCACACTCTATTGGAAATCTCTGAGCCAGAGAAAGTGCATTACATTGCTAATGTATTTTTTCTTTGAGTAGCCAGCTTTATTATTAATCTCCCATTGATAACAAACCAGCAACCTCCCTCCCCCAACAAGCAAGTTGAAAAGCATTTAAAAAAAAAAAAAGAGCCAACACTAAGGAGTCAGGAATTCTGTGACTTTTGCGCCATCTCTGCTTTGGTAGCCAGAAGAGAGTGTGAGCCTCTTCAAGGCACCATAGCTTCCCAAATAGCACCAGCACTGGGGACCCAGTGTTGTAATTCATGAACCTTTGCCCATTGTCTCTCATTCTGACTACAACATTGAGTTTGCTTTAAAAAATGGTTTTCTTTGGCTTTGATCCCAGCACTGGAAAATAAACATGTATTATAAGTCCCTGGTCAGGAAATTCACAGATCTCAATCTCTTTGCAGTTTGTTACTGGATTACTATTGTATTCTTCTGTGGCACCCTATTCCCTTGATTTGTTTTCAATTTTTGTTTGTTTTTGTTTTTTGAGGCAGGGTTTCTCTGTGTAGCCTTAGTCCTAGACTGGCTTTCTAGACAAAGCTGGCCTTGAACTTACAGAGCTCTGCTTGCCTCTGCCTCCCAGAGTGCTGGGGTTACAGGCATGTGCCACCGCACCTGATTTTTGTTTCCTTTTTTATTTTTTCTCGAGACAGGGTTTCTCTGTGTAACCTTGGCTGTCCTGGACTTACTCTGTAGACCAGGCTGGCCTCGAACTCACAGAGATCCACCTGCCTCGGCCTCCTGAGTGCTGGGATTAAAGGCGTGTGCCACCACTGCCCGGCTTGTTTTCTATTTTTATTTTAAATAAACATTAACTTTCTGAGACAGTGTCTCGTGTACCCAGGCTAGCCTCAAACTCACTACAAAGCTAAAGGGGATCCTGAAATTTTATCTGTCTCTCAAATACTGGGAAGACAGGTCTGCACTACCATACCCAGCTTAGTTTTTATTCCTTCAAGCCTTCCACTGCTGCATATGTATAAAAAACTACACTTTTTCTAGATTAATTTGTTTAAGCTTTGTTTTTGTTTTTGTTTGTTCTTCAAGATAGGGTTTCTCTGGGTAACAGCTGTGGCTGTCGTGGAATTCTCTTTGGAGACCATGCTAGCCTTGAACTCAGAGGTCTGATTGCCTCTGAGGTGTGCACCACCCAGCTTAAGTATTTTTTAATTGTGTGTTTGAGCCTGTGTGTGTGTGTGTGTGTGTGTGTGTGTGTGTGTGTGTACACATGCTAGTCCATGAGTGCACATGCTACAGATCATATGTGGCAGTCAGAGGACAATTTGAGTGAGTCAGTCAGTTCCCTTCTCTGACCATGTGGGCCCTGGAGATTGGTCTCAGACTGTCAGACTTGAGGCAGGCACCTTGCCCACAGAGCCACGTCTCTGGCCACCTCCTCCAGGTATTACTGACAACCTTTTAGCAGAGAAGTGCCATTAACTGATCAGACTAGCTAGAGATCCCCTCTTGTCTTCCCTCCATCCTGAAAAAGCCAGGCCAGGTGAACAGAACTTCCCGGTTCCTTTCCATAATCGGGTGCCTTCTAGTGCTGCCAAGCTGAGCGACAGCTGCCGAAACCCTTGTCGTCACTACCCATGTGGACTTGCCTGGAAAGCCAGTGCTTGGCCAACAGACATTCCGCATACCAATCACCTCGACATGCTGCGTGGGCAGTTAGACAGTGCCTTCATAGCTGGTGAAGGCTGTGTCTGCCCTGCACTCCCTGACGGAGTCTTTCTTGGCAATGTGCTACGCCACTGCAGAGTGAGGGCGATGTGGTTAAAGTGAACTTGTCTTGCTTTTCACAGGCTTTCTGCTTGAACTGTGTTGAGACCTCTACACTGGACCCCAACCATAGTGCTATCCACGAAGAGTCGTGAGAAACAGCAATTCTGAGAACATCACTTGGCTGTCCTGTTGATGCTGCTTCTGGAAGCTGGATTTTAGGGTTTATTTTTATTGTTTTAAATCATGCACACGTGTGGAGGCATGTGCATATAAGAGTAGTTGCCCATGGAGGCCACAGGGGGTTGGCTCCCAGGGACAGCTGTGGCCATGTGACATGGGTGTCAGGGGCAAAACTCAGGTCCTGCAAGAGCGTTTCACACTCCTCACTGCTGAGCCCTCCCAGCTTACTCTTACACTGTTTCTGTTGAGTGCTGATCACAGCGGGCTCAGGTCCCTCCTGGGGTCACGCTAAGCTCATATAATCGCTTTCTGGTGGTTTGGGTTCTGTTTTGGGTTTTTTTTTTGGTTTTGATTTTTCGAGACAGGGTTTCTCAGTGTAGCCTTGGCTGTCCTAGACTCACTTTGTAGACCAGGCTGGCCTTGAACTCAGAGTGATCCACCTGCCTCTGCCTCCTGAGTGCTGGGATTAAAGGCATGCGCCACCTCACTTCATATAATCGCTTTCTAACTTCCCATATATACCAGGCACCAGGACTTGCTTTTAAAAGACTTATAAAGTTAGCATTAAAAAAATAAATTTATTTTAAGTATGAAATAATGAAGAACAAACACAGAGAAATTATAAAAATAGCAAAAATAAGAACAGGAATGAAGATATCAGACACAGGCGCTGTTCTAGGTACTAGCACAAACATTTTCAAAGACAAAAGCCATGTCACAGCATTCACAGATGTGACAGCTTCTGCAACCATCTGACTAATGCTGACAAAGGTGACAATTACCACTTCTGAAACCATGACACACACAGATGTTATCAAATTACTATCTGACATATTATCCATAACATTCACTTAAAATACTAAAGACACCATCAATTCATTTTGCATCATTACATCATACTTTCTCCCTTTCCCAAACAATGACAAACAAAACACACATACACTTTTCTGACATTAAGTATTACAACTTTTACCTGTTATTTGTTCAAAGCTTCGAGAGCTAACACATATATTATCATTATAAACAACACTGTCAGTTTAAAAATAGAAACAGGTGGGAGAGACAGTATATTTTTGGTCATTTTTAAGCTGTGACATAGATACCACAAGAAGTAATTGATGATGCAGATTCTGCCTGAATTACTACAAACTGACTAAAAATATTAAAAAGATACTTAAAATTTCCCTGTCTCTACATAGGAATAATCATAATTGTTTATTCAATTTTACATGGAATTTTTCTCCAGTTAGATTTCCTTCTTTTTTTTTTTTTTTTGGTTTTTCGAGACAGGGTTTCTATGTGCAGCCTTGGCTGTCCTGGACCCGCTTTGTAGACCAGGCTGGCCTCGAACTCACAGCGATCCACCTGCCTCTGCCTCCCAAGTGCTGGGATTATAGGCGTGCGATTTCTTTCTTTAATTTCTTTTGTTTTTCAAGACAGGGTTTCTATGTAGCCCTGGCTGTCCTGGAACTCACTCCATAGACCAGCATGCCTCCCGAGTGCTGGGATTACAGGCAAGTGCCACCAGTGCCCAGTTTCCAGCTAGATTTCTAAGTTCCCGGGGTGCAGTGGCGTGGTCTGCTCCATGATGAGTGGCTAGTGTAAAAGATCTTTTAGATCAAAATGAAAGCATTACTTCCTGGGTCAGGAAACTGCTGCCAGAAGTTAAGTCACGTGTCCAGAGTTCCCACGGCAGAAGCGCGCTGAAGACACAGAGCCACAGTTCCTCACCCTGAGTGATATCAAGTTCTTTCAACACATTTTCCAGGGTCAGATTCTACATAATTTATAGTAATTTGATTTTTTTTAAAAAAAGACTATATTATCAAGATAAATCAATGCATATTTTGTCAAAATCAAAGTTGCATTTGCTCCCAGCATATTCACTACATGATTGCCTTTTCTGTGTGCATTTTTTCCGTGCATTTTTATATTACGTAAATTTTTTATAAAGTTTCCAAAATTACACTATGTAAATATTATCGTTGATCAAACGTCATGACTACAGGCTGAGTCAGGACACCAGTGACATTTAGTTCTCAGTGTAAACAAGATGCAGTGGTCGGCACTGTGAGCACACTTGGTCCCCGGTCTCCTTACCCTGAGCGTGATGACTATGGACACTCTGTGGTGGAGGAGAACCTGTTCCCAACACACACAACACATGTGCAAGGTTCTGGTTCTCCTCAAAGGACAACAGTCAGAAAAACAAGCCTGGAAACACAGCAGCTGGCACCTCCAGGGCTCCCCACAGAGTGGGGACATTTGGGCTTTCTGAAGTTGCCACAGACTTCCTTATCTTAGTCATCTTCAAGGCAAAACAGACGTGATATAAGAAATCACAAGCTAACCTGTAGCACAGATGATAGAATTTTCTAGTAGGAGAGTAAAAAATGGACAATGGGCTTCAAACTACCTTTTCAAGTCACACTGAAAACATGGTATTAGCATTTATCTATATGAAGGCAGCACAGCGAGAGGACCTGCAGATGTTCTGTGTCTGTCTCAGCTCCGTAGCTGGCCAGAGTGTAACGGATTTAATCTGTGCATACAACTGTGTGTATGTGTGTGTGTGCACACGACAGAACGTGTCACAGCACACTGCGTGACAAGCGCGTGTCACAGCACACTGCCTGACAAGCGCGTGTCACAGCACACTGCCTGACAAGCGCGTGTCACAGCACACTGCGTGACAAGCATGTGAGGGTTCCTCTGTAATCGAGGTCCCATCCCTGTCCTCAGGTGGGTCATGCTTCCTGATGGTGTCCAGCACTCACACTGTGACATCTCATGTGGTCAGCACAGTGGGATGACAGCTAACAGGGAATGTACCAGACATGTTACGTGTGAACTGCATATTCTTACATGTCCCACAGGAACTAGATCCCTATAAAAAACCAAAACATCCTGGAAAAAAGTCAAAAACGTCACTTTCAGGTACACAATACACAACTGAAAGTGGACAGTATTAGAAGACCAGTAGTGTTATCAGGAGATAAGCAAGGACACCTTAAGCAGAAGATTGCTTAAAGTAACATAAAACAAAATCATAGTCAGAGTTCATCCAGTAATTTTCAAGTAAGTGTCCTCACCACTCACACAGCTGCCCAAAGACGATGCTGTGCCCCATGCTGGGGGCAACCCCGTCCCTCTTCAGAGTGAAGACTCTGGCTGTGGTGACAACATCATCACTTTTGGTTTCTGATCTACGGGACTATCAACTGGCACCTGTAAAAATAATTGACATTGAAGAGATGTGCCACACCAGACATACACTATTTAACAGTTAATTGTTGAACTGATTAAAAATAAAAGTTGCTGGTTAAACAAGAATGGTTTCCCATTTGCCCTCTGTACGCTCAGAGCAAAGCCATAAAAGAGTCTGTTACTTACGGCTTTAACGTCACTGTTTGTAAGTCCTGTGTTTATGTTGTGTCTTCGCAGATCAGACTTGATCAATGCTAGAACAGAAGCCCCAAGCATTAGCACGAACCGATCACCTTCTCCTTTCATCACACCGACCACACACAGGGTGTAGCTCTGCTATATCCAACAGCACTGCCGTAGCTAAGGAAAGGCCTCAGCCTTTGACCCAATTGCAAGTCACTCATCAGCTAACAAATACAGCATGTACGTAACAGGATGTAGTAATGAAAGGGAAAATGTGACTTCAGAATGGATGACAGCACTAGTTAACTGAAATAGAAAAATTCACGAGAAATTGGTGTGTACAATGGGAAGACAGTGAATTCAGTTCTGGGCAGGAAGGCCCAAGATGCTCATATGTCCAAGTGGAAGGTTCATACACACATAAAAATGAGATAAAAATTTATATGATTTTTTAAAAGTTTTTCAAAAAGATTTATTTTTATTTATTTATTTATTTTTTTTTTTTGTATATAGGTGTGTGGCCTTCGTCTATGTCTATGCAGTGCCAAAGAAAGCCAAAAGAGGGCGTCAGATCCTCTGGAACAGGAGTGTTGTGAGCTACTATCTGGATGCTAGAAATTGAAACTGGGTCCAGGGAACCATCTCTCCAGCCCGTTTTGTCTCTTATGCAAAGTAGTCATATTAAATTTGGGACCACCAAAATGAAAGGACAGACTCGTATCCTGAGAAGAAACTGTTCTTTCTTTCTTTCCTTCTTTCTCTCTCTTTCTTCTTTTTTTCCAGACAGTGTTTTTGTTTGACAGCCCGTCACAAAGATCTGCCTGCTTTTGCCTCCCGAGTCAGCTGGGATTAAAGGTACGTGCCACCATGCCCAGCCTTCTTTTTATTTTTTACTTTATTTTTTTTCGAGACAGGGTTTCTCTGTGTAGCCTGTAGGCTATCCTGAACTCACTTTGTAAGCAGGCTATCCACAAACTCACAGAGATCCGCCTGCCTCTGCCTCCCAGAATGCTGTTGGGATTACAGGAGTGCGCCACCACGCTCAGCTTCTTAACTCATTTTTAACCTGAGGTCTGCAAAACTGAGAAGCAGAAATGCACACAACTGAATACAGATAACACACACTGCAGTTACCTGTTAAGATGATGCCTACGAGCAGCCAGGCACAGAGGAAAATGTTCCCAGGCTTCGAGTCATTGTCTGACATGAGCTTTCCTTGAGCCAATGTGAACAGAATTCCAAATATCTAAAATAAAATTTGTGAAGTAATTCTTATTAAGTTCGTTCCTTTAAGACACATGCAGAACCCTCTTTGACTGACTTTCTTTCTAGAAACAACCTCTGAAAAGCAGGACTATTTAGCACAAAGCCAGGTCAAGCTCACTGCTCACTGACCACATAGCATTCACCTTGGGTTTTGTGGTTTTGTTTGTTCTGTTTTTTGAGACAGAGTCTCATGTAGCCCAGGCTGGCCTCAAACACTCTACATAGCTGAGACTAGCCTTGGATTCCTGGTCTTCTGGCTTCTACCGATCAACTGCTGGCAGTTGCTGCCGCCACGCCTGGTTAACTGTCTCCAGTTAGAGTAAGCAGAGGATTACCTGTGCGGCAGCATTGAGGAGCCCAGAGGATGTGCCCTCAGACTCAGGGTACGTGATCTCAACAGCAAATTCAAAACCCAGGGGAAGGTAACCAGTCATGAAGAAGCTGGGAAAGAAAGTAAGGTGACAAGACTGGAGGTTACGACAGGGCGGCCATTTGCATAGACGAGGCACATCTGTTTTCACCAACTGCATACCACAGTCAGCTTAAGATTTTTTGGTATAGTTCTGAGGAACTACACGTTTATATTTGCATAGCGGAACTCTCAGACTTTAAAATATCAAAAGACAGGAACGGGAGGACACAAGTGAGGGGATAACATTCAGGGTGTGATCTGAATAAATTTAAATAATTTTTAAAAAATTTTAAATACAAAAGAACCATCAGAGGTCCTGTTAAACACTCCTTCACTATTGTAGACACACAATGTCATTTCTCCTACACACCTGACACTCACCCAAGGATCCCACCAGTAATAAACACCACAAAGATGTACTGAAGGTCCATCGTGAAAGTGAATACAAGCATTCCAATGAAAGACAAAATGTACACCATGAGAGTCGTCTGCCTAAAACAGAGACAAAACTGTTAGCGGTTCCTCCACATACAATAGTGTGGCCAGCTACCACTGTGTCCTCAGATCTAAAGCCATCCCTTCTCATTGTGGATGATGTAGCTAGCTCAATAATAATTTTTCTATAGCAAGAACACTTCTTTTTGTAGCTCACTGTAGGAGCATAAAAGAAGGCAAAATAAAGTCTGTCAGGAGCCTGGGGCCCCCCAGGAAGGGCTCTTTTTAGAGATAACCTACTAATGCAGAGCTAGGGGTAGAAGGCTCATAAGGCATTCACATTTTCAATGGTGAAATAAATAAGACCAATAAAATAGAATAGGCAGGTCACTGAAGGACTCGCTCCAAGTCTTACTCAGACATGATGGTACATGCTGTAATCCTGGCCGTCGGCAGCCTGAATTACCTCGTGAAACCCTACCTCTCTGACATCAATACAGCATGACACATCTCCTGTAACTTACTTGTAGGTTTTGGTGTAATCTAGCCACAAGCCACAAAGAATCGAGCCCACCATTCCAGCCAGCACCAGCGTTAGCCCGATCCTGCCAGCATTTACTTCTTCTCCCTAAAATAATTTGCATGAGATAATCAGATATTTCTAATTCAAACTGATGGTTCATATTCCCATACATTTACATAGTTAACTAAAATAATCATATGAAATCAAACACATAAAGCCGGGTGCAGAGGCAGGCAGATGACTGAGAGTTCCAGGCCAGCCTGGTCTGCAAAGCGAGTCCAGGACAGCCAAGGCTACACAGAGAAACCCTGTCTTGAAAAACAAAACAAAAAACAAACAAACAAAAACAAAACTGGGTTCTCGGAGAGGGTGGTCTATTGAAAGCATTCTATTTTAAAACAACAGCAACAACAACAAATATAAAATAATGAAAGAAGTAGAAAAGGAAACATTTGCTGGGTCCTCCATGGCTGTAAGATTCTGAAATCATTTATTCATGTGCAGAAAGAGTTGAGGGCAAAGCTTTTATGGAGTAGGCATGCTGGCTCCTTTTAGACAAGGCGCCATAGACCTTGACGTTTAGTCTTACATTCCTTATAAGGGTTTGCACTTTTCTATATAACCAATTGAAAGTCTTGCCATAATGCTAATAATATTCTCAAAGTATGCCTTACAAATTGGGTTAAGTGTGTTGAGTAAAAAGTATGGGAGATAGTGATTTTGGACTGAGTTCCTGCACAAAGTCCAGGAGACCAGAGAACACTGGGATGGAACCACTTGTACCAGGTGCCACACCAGCCACCTGGGAACCTGGCCCCGTTGCTCTAACTGTGAGGCCCATCTATCCGCCTTTTGTTCCCCAAATCTGCATTCTTCAGCTTTTTCCACCTCAAGTTTTAATGGACTGCTGTATAATCTTTTATAACAAAAAGCCACATCAGTTCATTTTAGGATCACGCTAATACAAATTATTTTGTTAAAGAAAGGGTCTTGGGGCCAGGGCATGGTGGCACACACCTTTAATTCCAGCACTCAGGAGGCAGAGGCAGGTGGATCTCTGTGAGTTCCAGGACAGCCTAGTTTACAAAGAGAGTTCCAGGACAGCCAGGGCCATTACACAGAGAAACCCTGTCTCAAACAAAACAAAACAAAACAAAACAACAACAACAACAACAACAAAAAACAATAAAGAAAGAAAAAAGAAGGAGGAGGAGGAGGAAAGGAAGGAAGGAAGGAAGGAAGGAAGGAAGGAAGGAAGAAAGAAAGAAAGAAAGAAAGAAAGCCAAGCATACAATATAAAAGCAGATTGCCAAGCATGGTGGCACATGCCTGTTATCCCAGCACTGGGGAAACAGAGGCAGGGGAGTCACTCCAAGTTCCAGGACAGCTGGTCTACACTGGGGAGCTTCAGACCAGAGGAAGTTCCACTGCAAGACCGTCCCAGAAAACAAAACAACAGAAGCTCACCTCATAGGATGCCAATATTATCTGATTCAATAAAGTTGAAAGTGAGTAAAACGCTCCAGTCATGATGCCTAGAGAAAAAAATAAACAAACAAACGTTAAGCTCACCAGTCTATGAAACAACACGGAATGCTAGGTAACACGTGCAATGCGCAATGCCCTCAGCCCATAAAGAAGCCTAAACACCCTCCCTGCTCCTGCTGGACACTAGATCTGCACTGGAATCTGGGCCTCCCACACAGGCGGATCAAAGGTGATGGAACCTTCAAGAGCGTGTACCTAAGGCTAGGAGATGTCAGAGGCCTCAGAAAGCTTCATTTGGATCTCGGGGAGTGAGTCAGTCATTAGTTGAAGAGGCTTTTATAATAAGGCCGCCAAACACATTGGTCTATTTGGCGCAAAGTCAAATTTCATCCCTGTCAAGGTGCTCCCAAGGGCTCCTCCTCAGAGATGAGGAGATGGGGCTGCCTGGTTGTGAACTTTGGGCCTCCAAAGATATGAGATAAATAAACCTCTTTTCTTTATGAAGTATCCAACCCTGGGTATTTTGTTGTAGTAACAGAAAATAGAAAATAGGATTTTGTTACAACACATTACTTTAATTCAGGCATGCGGATCAGAAATCGTCTCCACAGGTAACTATGCATATGGCAACCATTCAGGCAACATGCATTTATTATGCGTTACAGCCAATGGTGGCTAAAAGCGAGACAGGGCTCACCAATAGTGTTTGCCTAGTGTGCATAAGGCCCTCAGGTTGATTTCTAGCACCACACCACCACTAAACAAAAAAAAAAAAAAACCAAGTCTTAAGAAAAAAACCACCTCATTATTAACGGCATAACAAAATACTTGCTTCAGAGACCTAACTGCTGTATCAAAGACTAACCAGATGATTGATAAGAGAAGAAAAGAGCACAAGAAAAAACAGCTGGTTATCAGGAATCTCATGTGCAGCCTCACGCCCTCGTGCGCCCTCCTCACAGGGCCAGACTGGTGACCTCGCTGCTCAAAGCCCGGTGCGCCCTCCTCACAGGGCCAGCCTGGTGACCTCGCTGCTCAAAGCCC
>OU015747.1:141472399-141495767 GCA_907169655.1 Acomys percivali
AAACTATATAGTTTAGTGCTGATGTACATGATTTTAAATTTAAGAGCATTACCATTTCTTAGAAGAAATTTGAATTGAAACAAAAACTAAGGGCAAGTAAAAATTAAAATGTATGTATATACAGAAGCTCACACACGATGAGTCTTAAATCTGACCCTGCTTGTTTACTAACCATGACACTTGGCAAATTACATTTTCTTTTTCTTTTTTTTCCCCCTTTTGTTTTTTTTTGAGACAGGGTTTCTCTGTGTAGCCCTGCCTGGCCCGGACTTGTTTTATAGACCAGGCTAGTCTCAAACTCACAGAGGTCAGCCTGCCTCTGCCTTCCCAAGTGCTGGGATCACAGGTGTGCACCACCACAACTGACTAAATCACATTTTCTTATGTGTGTAAACTTCAGTAAGATGGGAATGGGTATGACACCGTCCTCAAAGGGTCTTAAGGACATAAGAAGCAATCCATGTGGTGTGTGTTTGGGGCACATCTGCTGTCCACATGGGGGAGGCCAGAGTGGCTCCAGTGGGAGGCCAGGCTTAGCTCCTAGGCATCCCTGATGGGTGACATTCATGTGCACGCCCTGTGAGGACGGAAAGAGGGTCACGCAAAGTGAACCTTTAAGGAAGTCTTCGAGGGGCTGACGAATCTCATTCGATATGTGTCACGCTGCTAAAAACTGTAGTTTATGTCCACAAAGTATATGGATTTGGCTGGACTTCTCAGCAGGTTTCAGTAAACTTTAGACAGATGTAGCACCACCTGCCCTAGCAAGTAAGGAGCTCTAAGTAAGAATTTTTCAAATTCAGTTCTCTTCCACAGCAAATACCGGTATAATGACACGAGTCAGCTTTCTACTGACTGTCACAATTTTCACACAACAACTATATATAATCTTGCATTTTTTTATTTGTTTTTTGTTTTTGAGACAGAGTCTCATGTAGCCTAGGCTGGGCCTGAACTAGATAAGTAGCCAAGGATGACCTTGAGCTCCTGATCCTCCTGCCTCTAACTCCCAGGTGTTGGAATCATAGTCTGTAACACCATGACTAAGTCTCACTTTGCTTTTATATTGTGTATAGAGTCAAATTCAAAACTGTAGGACACTAAAACACACTTGAAAATAAGCTTTTTTATCCCATTGCTGCCACACGTCCAGTTCTATTTCTACTGTCAACCTCTAAGCCTCACGCACATCAAAAACTAGATATACAAATAGCTCACTCTTTAATTTCTCAAACTACAAAAGATAATAAACCAATAATCATACCTATTTTATTGTTCTTCTTCCTGACTTTAACAGCTAAAAGCCTGTTTGTAACAGTTAACAAATAAACCGTGCTGTAAATGCAGTGCCAGCGAAGGCCTGAAAAGGAGGCCAGATCCCTGGTGCTGCTGGAACGACAGGTTGTGAGCCACCCGGTCGCACGGGTACTGAACACAACCTGGGTTCTCTGCAAGAGCCCCAAGTGTTCTTAGCTGTGGAGCCAACTCGCCAGTCCCCTTTATAAAGATGCCTTATATAATTATTCATTTCTGGTGAGGAGACACCTAACTAAAAGTTCAGTAAGATGGAAGCCTGAGGTTTGTATGATTATAGGTCAGTGGCTGAGAGAAAGGCACTACCTCACCTGTTGTTAGTACAAGATCCCTTTCTCTAACATGTCTAAAAGCACTACTTCCTTCTTCATCAAAGGAAGCAAGTGTACCAACCGGAAGAGCAGATTTTGCTTGGTTGTTTGGTTGGTTTGTTTTTGTTTTTGTTTTTGTTGTTTTTTTCCAGGCAAGGTTTCTCTATGTTATCTTGGCTGTTTTGGATTCCTTTGTAGACCAGGCTAGCCTCAAACTCAGCGATCTGCCTCCTGAGTGCTGGGATTAAAGGTGTGCGCCAACACGTCTGGGGGGAAGAGCACATTTAAGAGGGCCCCTTACAAGTATAGATTTCCTTTAAAACTTTGTTAAAAGACGAAAAACAGTACAAGAAAACCTTGTTCTTTTTCAGCAGTGTGCATACTTCAAATATGCCACTTCCTGACTAATTGCAAACATAAAAACTGAAAAGCCAACTGCACGTACTAGCATACCTCAGGTGCTGCTGAGAGAACATTCTGTTCATTATCTCAAGGGAAACTGCAGCTGTGGGCTGAGCTTCCTATACCTGATCCTGCAGCTCATCTACCAGGCCATCAGCAGACATGTCTCTGAAAACTCAACTTCATATCTGGAGATCATAAAATATCAGGTTTTCATTGACATTATAGCCAAGGTACATTTTTAGAATGAAAATCTAAAACTTCCAACTATAACACAGTTTAACTGTAAATGTTTATTACAAAAATGGTCTGTGAACTTCACAGTTCCTTCCTAATCAAATCCATTTAAATAAATTAAAAAAAAAAAAAAAAAAAAAGCAGACCTTCCCAAAGCTTCTTCCAAGCTGGTGATGGCTGCTTGCAGCTGTCTGACTGACTCCTTCAAAAGACAGGCCCAGACGAGAGGACTCGGGGACGCATGACGGCAACCAGGCTTTGCTGAAGTGGCCTAACAAGCAGATAGTTGCCACAGTTTGAAATCCTGAACAGCTCAATGCTGCCCAGGATCAACATTTTTAGACGCCGTTAATTTTAAACTGAGGCTCTCTGGGGAAATTTCTTATTAAAGGGAAGGTGGTAGCCCATCTGCGCCATTTCAGAGCATGACAAAAACAAGCTACACACCACACGGATGAACACGGGAAGGGCAGCCAGGCAACATGTTTGAAATGGACACTCAATAAGTTGAGTTAGTAGGAAGGTAAATAGGGTTGATTAGTCTTCAAACTCTTTAGAGTGTTAAAAATGAAACAAGCAAAATAAAACTAAACCCACGGTGGACCAAAACATATTCCCTAATGCTGTTCCACTCATCCTAGGCAAGACATTGCATGGCAGGACAAACCAGCAGAGAGGCGTTATCAGTAAAACTGTTCAGGGTTAGTTGTTATTCTCAGATACTTGTCATGCATTTATCTAAGCCTTAGGACAAACAATTTACTTACCAATTACTGTTAAAAAAAATAAAACCGTGGAGGTGACTGCTGTTCCGTAAAACATGGTGCTGATGTTATAAGCCAGCTCTGTGTTATTCTGTGTGTTGGGTACTAAAACAGGTGGTAACAAAAAGCCGACTGCAGTTCCAAGCTGTAAAATAAACAGTCCTGTTAACTGCTATTAGTAGGGCAAAGAGTAAATGCTGACGTTTTATCAGAGCATACAGAGAAATAGTCATATGGGCAAAAGTGCACTGCAAACCCTAGGGAATCTGCTAATGTCTTTGTCACTGCTGTATTAGTTCCAAACTTCTCCCCTCCGTCTGATAAGGGAATAAGAACTCATTCAACATAAAGTATTTCCAAATTAATTCTGATAAGGAGCTACCATCCATAACAAAGAATTTTTACAACAAAGCGAGTCCAGAACAGTCAAGGCTACACAGAGAAACCCTGTCTCAAAAACCAGAAGATAAAATAAAATAAAAAAATAAAGAATTTTTACAACCCAACAGCAAAAAGATAAGAATCCTAATGTTAAATGGGCAAAAGACTTGAAAAGACACTTCTCCAAAGAAGACACAAAAACAGCTAAGAATATGAAAAACAAACAAACAAAAAGCAAATGTTAATACCACATTGTCAAGGGAAATATAAAGCAAAATTACAATGAGACTCCATCTTACATCCACTAAGATGAATGTGATTATAAGAACAGAACAGTTTGGTAAGGACAGAAAATAAGTCTTTACAAGGATGGAAGAAATTGGAAAGCCACTACAGACACAGTTGGCAATTTCTTCACATGTTTAACACAGAACTGAAATATGATATTTCAATTCCACTTGTAGGTATATGCACCAAAACTAAAAAAACAGATATTCAAATAAGTATACACAAATATTCACAGCAATCCCATTCACAAATATGTTCCTTTTTTTGTACATTGGTATTTTGCCTGAATTTCTGAGAGATTGGATCCACTGAAACCAGGGTTCGGGTAATTGTGAGGATTCATGTGGACACTGGGAATCGAACTCAGGTCCTCTGGAAGAACAGTTGATGTTCTTAACCGCTGAGCCATCTCCCCAGCCCCCATTCACAAATTTAAAACATGGTAATAACCTAAATGTTTATCTGGTATGTTCACACAACCAGTATATTCATCTGTAAGAAGCACTGATGTAGTACTACACTGTGAACTTTGAAAACACGACAAAGAACTCAGACACAAAAAGTCACACATTATACAATTTCACCTATATAAAATATTCAGCATAGACAAATCCATATAGAAAGCAATAAGGGGCTGGCAAGATGGGTCAGTGGTAAGCACTTGGCACACAAGCACAAGGACCAGAGGCCTAACCCCAGCACCCATAACAATCTAGGCACACACACCTGTACTCACAGCTCTGGGGGTGGGGACAGGATGGTCCCTAGGGCCTGCTGGCTGACAGCCTCACTGAGAAACCTAACCTCCAGGTTTATGAGAGACTCTCCCCCAAAGAATAAGATACAGAGTGACAGGGATTCTAAAATCCTCCTCTGGTTTTCAAGTGTGCACTCACCCAACCACTTCATTCCTACATGTATATCTGTACACACACACACACACACACACACACACACACACATACACGCATGCGCGCGCACAAATGAAGAAATTTTTAAAAAAGAAAGTAAATGTGTAATTACAAAGGAATATGGAAAACTGGGGAAATGAAGTGAAAAGTTGAGTAATGAGCTTAAAAACATGTACATTTGTAAATACATAAATGATATGCGTGAGACAGAGATAAGTGCTACATGGAGAAATAGAAATGATGTACTAAGAAAGTGACTAAGTAACTGAATCAAGAAAGCTGCTGGCTTTAGAAATGAAGAGGGCCGTAAGCATGCAGTCTACAATCTGAACAGGGGGAATGTTCTAAGCACAAGGAACCAAGGTTTCTGCAAAGGCCCTTGTGCAAGTGCAAGCTTGGCATTGTTTAAGAAACCAGAGAAGAGCCGGGCACAGCGGCACACACCTTTAGTCCCAGCACTCGGGAGGCAGAGGCAGGCAGATCTCTGTGAGTTGGAGGCCAGCCTGGTCTACAAAGTGAGTCTAGGACAGCCAAGGCTACACAGAAAAACTCTGTCTCAAAAAAACAAAAACAAAAACAAAAAACAAAGAGACCAGAGAAGACACACTATAAATTTTGCAGTTCATTGTAAACGCTTCACCTTTAGTCAGTACTTTGGGAAACCACTGCCAAGTATAAAGCGCCTGTATTTTCAAAGGTTCTTTCTAGAGTCCTGAGACGTCACGGGCCATCATTCAGGACGCAGACACACTTGGATGTGAACAAGCTGTACTAGTACCTTTGGAAAATGAGTTCATTCCTTAAAGTTTAGATTTCCCTATTTATCAAGTGGGGAAACTAATAGTTCCTAAACTTATAATATTAAATTAAGTGGCACATGCACAAAATCACTTTACTGTCTCCAAGCTCTTAGTGACTGTGTGCTGCTGCTTAGGGACTGCATGACCACTCCCTAATCGAGGCTGAAATGTGCACGTGGTCCCAATAATAACTGTCTGGCTGTAAGAGCCAAGGACGGGATGAGAAGCCCCTAGGAAAATACAGAAAGAGCCAGAAAAGTGCTGAGAAGAGGGAATTCCACCTACAAGGAAATGTACCCACTTATTACCCATAAAATTAATATTTCATAGACATGGAATTGATAATATTTTGTTATGCTTAATGAAGCATTAATCTTGAATATAATTTAGAAACAAAAATATCTTTTAAAACATATGCTATCTAAACATAAAGAAACAACCAATCAAAATATCAGTAATAACTTATTTTGGATACACAGCAATTATAGTTTAAGAAACCCTTTCTTCTGCATTTTTAGAAAAATTCAGTAAATCTAACAAAATAAGCAAACGTTTAGTATTTGGGGGCATTTTAAACCTTGATCTTGACCCACGTGGGACTTGAAGAAAGAAAGTAACAGTCTCTAGTTTCACAGTTGCATGGAGCAACATGTATAACAATAGATTTTTTTCAAACTAGATTTCCTTCAACGGAATGAATACTAAGGATCATTTACAGGTGACATTTACAGTGGTGACAAAAATACCAGGCACCATGAGTGCCCCTCCATTAAGACTTTAAACTACAATAAGAGAACTAGACTAAAATTAACAAATGGGAACATAACAGAGCGATGGCTCATTTCGGTGTTTGGGAGGCCTGCCAAGGGTACACGGTGAATTCCAGACCAACCTGCCCTACAGAGTGGAAGAAACACTGTTTCAAAATAAAACACACACACACACACACACACACACACACACACACACACACACACACACACACACCCCTAGCCTAGAATCGCTCCTGGAATTCTAGTGGCATTTGAATGAATGATGGTCATTCTTTAAGGGAGCCTTGGCATCCTTACTAAACCACTCACCATTCCACGATCAGTGGTTTGCTTTGCACCTCCTGACAGTTAAGAACTGATAACTGGACTCAGTAATTCTACCAAGTCTTTTCGCCAGAACAGTTATTGGACATTCACTTATACGTGTGCACTAGGTGCCAAGCTAGGCTGAGTACTAGTACAATTAAACAGGGGCTGTTCCAAGAACATCCAATATGGAAACAAACTTCCCAGAACTCAACACCTTTCTTCTGCAGAGGGTGACAAAAATACCTACGCTTCCATGCGTGCCTGTGTGTAGGCCAGAGGGAAAGCTCGGAAGTCCTTTCTCAGGAGCCGTCCTCCCCACCCGTCAGTCAGTGCTGGCTGACTGAGAATACAACCAGGAGCCACCAAGCCCAGCTTTTCACGGTGCTGGAGCTCAGTCGTCACGCTTCTACCGAATGCACTTTACCCACACCGACCGTCGCCCCAGCCCTGCCTATGGCTTCCTTCCTACCAACCTTAAAGGATCGCAGTGTCTAATCGCTCCAGCCTTTACCTGATTGCCCAGCACTGCGGTGGCACAAGCCGTCGACACCTCCTTGGGTCCAAACCACACCGAGGCGATGCGGGAGGGCAAGCCCAGGATGAAGACCTGGGCCACGGAGCACAGGCTCTGCCCTACCATGGTGACCCAGAAGAGGTGCCGCTGCACGCTTCCGCACTTGACCCAGGCGCCCAGGCAGTTGAGGCCGGAGCCCAGCAGCGCTGTGAGCCGCAGGCCTCGCGTGTCCAGCAGCCAGGTGGCCGGGAAGATGAGGGGCACGTAGGCCAGCATGTACACCATGGACAGCCAGTTGATGTGCAGCGCCGACACGTCGTAGAAGCCCTCGAACACGTTGCTGATGATGCTGTACTGGATCCACTGGAAGGCGTTCACCAGGGAGTACAGGCTGAAGATGAGCAGCACCACGAAGCGCCGCGGCGACAGCGCCGTGCGCGGGGAGCGCGCGGGGCACGGGACGTCCTCCGCGCCGCCCGCGGGCAGCAGCCGGGCCTGAGTCTCCTCCTCCGCCGCTGCCTGCAGGGCTTGCGGCCCGCCCGGGGCCCCCGCGACGTCGGGGCCGAGCCCGGGGCCTCCGTTCTGCACCTCCCCGGCCGGGGCGCCCCTCGGCACCGGAAGGTATCCCTTCGCTAGCTGGTGCCCGGGAGCCACGGCCGGCCTCTCCTCGTCGTCGGGCCGCGCCATGACCCCCAGCTCCCCGCCCCGCTGCCCCTCGGCCCTCCTCGCCGGTCCCGCCGCCGCCCCTCCCGGTGCTGAGCGCCGGCCTGCCCGGCTAGCAGACTAGGTGGAGCAAGCTGCGCGCGGCGCCAGGCTCTCGCCGGCAGGCCCCGCCCCCAGAGCGTCGGGTAGTGCGTGGTGACGGCCCTCCAGCCAATCATTGGGCGCCTTCGCAGGCCGGGAAGCCAATCAGGGAGTTGCCGGGAAGAGGGGCGGGCTCAAGCGTGAGAGGCAGTCATGGGTAGCCCAGGGTGGATGCTGGAGCCCCTGGACCTCTCCCAGCTCTCGGTCATCTTTTGGGGGAGAGTGCCAGATAGGGGTTCAGTGCAGCCTGAGAGAGAGGCTTCCACAGAAGCAGGCCCTGGCGCGGTCGGAAGCCGCCCGCCCGCGTCCACCCAGCGGACTGAAGGAAATGATGATGGACAGGTGCTTCCCCGGCCTGCCTCTTGTTCACCATCTGTGACCAGCGTGTCTGTAGGCTGTCAGTGTCCTCGCACATCCTGGGACCGGAAGAGGACAGAGCTCCGGAAGTCTTGAGGGTCCTACTGGGCCACAGAGACAGCCTGCTACCCTTTGGGAAGCTGTGTGTGCGAACACGGGGTGCCAGGCGTTAAGATACACTCTCGCTCCCTCCTTCTCTTTTTTAGACAGGGTCTCACTGTGTAGCCCTGGCAGGCCCGGGACTCTCTATGTAGACAGGTTGACCCGAATTCATAGAGATCCACCTGTCTCAGCTTCCTGAGTGTGTTGGGATTAAAGATGTGAGCCACCACGCCCAGCTGACAATCTGTTTTATGGGCAAGACACGGCTGTGGCACTACTCACGGTGTTTGCAGTTGCCTGCATAGGACCCGCACAAGACTAAGCCCGTAAGCTTTCAGTCATGTGGAGAGAAGAGGGGAAGTAAGAACAGTATGGGGCTACAGGGGGAGAAGCCATTGTTGCCCGTGCTCCTGTGAATAGCTCTTTTGTAAATGAATTCTGCCCCGGCCCCACGGGGTCTTCAAACGGAACCTGGGAGGGGCATGCAAGGCTGAAAAAGAGACAGGATAGGGAGACACGAAGAAATGGGGGCAAGTCTGGATTCTGATCAAATCCCGTTTATTGAAATTTTTCACAGAGTTTTTATAGGGTCTCAGAGAGGCAAGGGCAGGGTTACTATGGAAACCTAAGGGCGGCTATTCTGCTCTCTAGCCCGGTAGTAAAAACTTTAAGGGAGTAAACTTTGAGAGAATGTAGCTGATAAGCAAGTGGGTTCCTAGGAGCTGATGAGGATGCTCTGCTATATATCTCAGTAGTAAAAACTTCAAGGATAGGGGGATAGGTTCTGAGGAATACAGCTGCAGAGGTAAGGTAAATAAGCGGTTTCTCGGGACAGGGACTGAGTGGTGCGGCCTCGGGCTGACCCTCAGCTTGCTACGTGCCAAACAGAGGTGTAGAAAATGAAGCCTACAGGCAAGGTGGAACTGCCTATGTTTTAGGCCAAGAGCCACTAAGGTTGGCCCCTTACAGAATTCATTTCTTTAAAACAAACAAACAAAGCTTGCCTAACCCTAACTCCTTTAATGCCAGCACTTGGGAGGCAGAGGCAGGTGGATCTTTATGAGTTCAAGGCCAGCCTGGTTTACAAAGAGAGCCCAGGACAGTCAGGACTGTTACACAGAGAAACACTGTCTCAAAAACAAAAAAACAAAACAAAAGAAAGAAAGAAAGAAAGAAAGAAAGAAAGAAAGAAAGAAAGAAAGAAAGAAAAGAAAAACAAAGCTTGTACAGGGCAAGACTGCTCAGTGGATAAATCTCATGTCGCAAGCCTAGAGAGAGAGAGGCTCCAGAGAAGAGCCCTCCGACCCCCACCCCTGGGCCGCAGTGCTTCTTCCTCCATACCCCCACCCCCTCTCTGGCAATAAAAAACAGAAACCTTGTAAATTCTTCCCTACGCAATTTGGAAATTGTCTTATATTACTCAGAAATGGTCTCTGAATGAAAAAAATATAAATGTGGAATCCAGTAGATTTCATCTTCCCTTAAAACGTTTATTTTGTGAATTTATAAAGCTGTGAACTGATTCTGCTTTTAATACTCGACACAATTTATCTTAGATACTCATAAATGTCTTCTTGTTAATGTTCTCAGGTACTGTGGAACCTTCTTTGAAGTCTCAAAAAGAAACCTGTACTGGCCGGGCATGGTGGCGCGTGCCTTTAATCCCAGCACTCAGGAGGCAGAGGCAGGCGGATCACTGTGAGTTCGAGGCCAGGCTGATCTACAAAGTGAGTCCAGGACAGCCAAGGCTACACAGAGAAACCCTGTCTCGAAAAACCAAACAAACAAAACCCACAGAACTATTATAAGAATGTGCTTCTGTTTTAATCCCAGGTGTAGGCATGTGGGGATGCTGCAGGCGGTCCACAGCTGCAGGCGGTCCACAGCTGCAGGCGGTCCACAGCTGCAGGCGGTCCACAGCTGCAGGCGGTCCACAGCAGCTGACTATGATTTGCCTCACGCTCTAGCAGAGGTGTGGTTTTGCCAGCTGCAAATAGGTTCTGCAATTGTATAAAGTTTGAAATTCAGGGAACTTTTCAGAGGGTATATAAATGCTAAAGCCTCCATAGACATTGTCTGTTGGTCATTTAGAGAGGTGAGTTGTGGCTTGCTAGTAGCCGTGGCCAAAGAAGAAACAAAAAAAGAAAGAAATTAGATTCGGGGGATTTTCCAAATTCTTCTCTCCTTTCTATCATTGTTTCTCTACCACCTAGTGTTAGGCCTTAAAACTGGGGGGATAACGATAGGCCTGTTGGCACAGGGCTTTAATCCCAGCACTCAGGAAGCAGAGGCAGTTGGGGATCTCTGTGAGTTCTGAGTTCCAGGCCATCCTGGTCTACAAAGTGAGTCCAGGACAGCAAGGACTACAAGAGAAACCCTGTCTCAAAAAAAAAAAAAAAAAAAAAAAACAAAGGCCAGGTGGTGGTGGCGCACGCCTTTAATCCCAGCATTTGGGAGGCAGAGGCAGGTGAATCTCTGTGAGTTCGAGGCTAGCCTGGACTACAGAGGGAGTTCCAGGACAGGCAGAGCTGTTAAACAGAGAAACCCTGTCTCGAAAAACCAAAAAACCAAAACAAATCAAAACAAGACTGGGGGAGTAAACGGTGGGAAAAAGAAGAACCTACAAAGTAGCAAAGACCAGCTCTTTCCCTGGACAACTTCTCCAGTACTGACATCATCGCCAACATGCAGTCTTGTCTACACAGGTAGGACTCCTGAATGCCACAGAAGTCTTAGAAGACTGAGCTATGTGATATCTGAGATTTCTTCTGACATTGTTGCCCTATGAAAAGTCAAATGAGATGCCTCTAATGGAAGAGTTAGGTACAATCCATGTGCTGTTTCAACAAAGCAGCACAGAGAACGGAGAATAGACAAAAGAAAACTCAGCACCGCCCTCTGTGGTTTGGGTAAACTTGGATGCTGTCTCTTGAGGTGGACACTTATTAACCAGCATGGCCTGAGTCATACTTTATGCCATACAGTTGGGTGTATGATGTAAATGAACTTTAATTTCTGCTGGAGCATCACCTGGCCAGGAGTCAAGATCAGATTGAGCTTTATCATGTGCGTTAAATGCCAAGTTGTAGAGATTTGAATAGTGTAACAGTTTAGTAATATGGAATTTGGCCAGCACGTGGGAGTCAAGGTCCGAGACACCATTCGAGGTGATGTGGCTGCCCGTGAGCAAAGGTTTCCTAGGGCCTGAGAAACTCGGAGGATGAGGTACAAGTCAGAACGATGCTAACACACATACAATCCATTATGCCCTGCGGGAAAGTGGATAGATTCACTTTATGCTACTGTCACCATGCCCTGTCTGCCGGAGCAGCAGTAGCTATGCCGTTCTAAACTGGAAAAAACAACTGGAAGTAGTGTAGAGGTGTAGAAGCTCAGAAATTAACATCCTCCCGAGTGTCTGCTTTCCACACCTCACTGAGACATTTCTGTTATGTACAGACATTGCGTTCTTAGGATTTTCCCTTCTGTGTGTTTTGTCTCACTTCCTCTTGGCCCCTTCGCAGCAGTTGAGGCTGTCAGCGAAATGAGGCCAAGTCAGTGGATGAAGACACGTCATTCTAAGCTGGGGCAGCTATTCCACAATTGTTTAACCTCACCGAGAAGGTGAAAAGAAGGCTCCAGCTCCATGCTCACTAATGTCAAATTCTTCTAAACATTTTGATTCCATGTAAGGTTAAACGTGATTTAAGCCGAGCATGGTAGCACACATCTGTACTCCCAGCACTCAGGGAGGCAGAGGCAGACAGATCGCTGTGAGTTCAAGGCCAGCTTGGTCTACAAAGAGAGTCTAGGACAGCCAAGCTACACGCAGAAACCCTCTCTCAAAAAATAACAAAAAAGTATGATCTATGTTCCCCTAGAAATTCTTAAATATAATAAGACAAACAGTGTTATATTGTAGCCAGCTTGTGCTTAGGAGAGCTGATTAATTTGGGCTCTAGTGAGATCACTGTTGGTAGATTAAAATTGTCCGTCTTGAGGCTGGAGAAATGGCTCAGCAGGTAAACGCGTTTGCTCTTGAAGAGTACCAGGACTCACATGGTGCCTCACAGCCATCTTCTGGCTTTTGGAGACACCAGGCATGCATATGGCAAAACAAACCAATCTAAAACATTTTTAATTGTGCATAATGGGAGTATTCATACAACAGAAAAATGGGAAAATGTTACATTTAACAGTTAAACGTTGGACTGTTTAACTGTTAAACTGTTAATGTTGGAGACTGTTTTTGTGTACCATGTATTCAAATGCTGATTTCTGTACCCAGAGATCTGATTGCAGTCCAGTCAGGACTTTGTCATTGTCATTATTATGAACCATTTCCTGTCTTGGTATGTTGTAAACACTGTTCTCTGTCACCTTCTGATTGGTTAAATAAAGAGCTGAACAGCCAATAGCTGGGCAGGAAAGGATAAGCGGGATTTCCAAGCCCAGGGAGAGGGGCAAGGGTAGGGACCAGAGGGAGGAGAGTCCTTATTGGAACACGGATAAAGGAGGAGGTGCCAGGGCAAGGCTAAGATGGCCAGTAATGGGCCATGTGTCTGGGAAGTAGGCCAGGCCAGTAT
Organism: Acomys percivali; assembly: GCA_907169655.1. Lineage (NCBI taxonomy): Eukaryota > Metazoa > Chordata > Mammalia > Rodentia > Muridae > Acomys > Acomys percivali. The sequence goes on from OU015747.1 coordinate 141,485,253, forward strand.
TACCAGGTTTCCGTAGCTCAGAATCTGCCCAGCTATAGTGCCTGAAGCTTTTGTTTTGTTTTTTGTTTTTTTCAAGACAGGGATTCTCTGTGTGGCTTTGGCTGTCCTGGACTCACTTTGTAGACCAGGCTGGCCTCAAACTCACAGCGATTGGCCTGCCTCTGCCTCCCGAGTACTGGGATTAAAGGTGTGTGCGTCACCACGCCCCTGCTGTGCCTGAAGCTTTTAATAAATCTAATGTCTTGGTGTCATTACTGAGAGCAAGGATGGGCGTAGAGAAAAAAAACTTAGAATTACAACTGGAAGTCTAAGAAAACAAATAATCTGTTGTGGTTTGAATCATAAATATCTCCCAAAGTCTGTGTATTGAAGGCTTGGGCCTCAGATGATGGGTGTGGGGAGATAGTGGGACCTTTCTGAGAATGTACTAGAAGGAAGTTAAGTCATCTTTATGTCCTTGAAAGGGATACTGGCACCCCACCCTCTTTTCTTCTCTGTTACCGCAAAGTGTACACTTTGCCCTGGCACATGCTCCCTACCACAATATCCTGCCCCAACACAGTTCCCAAGTAACGGAGCCAACACATGGTCTGAGCACCCGATGCCAGGAGCTAAGAGACGCTTTTCCCCTTTAAGCTGCTTTTCTCACACAGTCATGGAAAACCTAACCTACCATCTAAAGTATTTAAACTAGTATTTACAAATTAATAAGTTAAAACTTAGATCAAAGGGTACTCTTTTAAACAACAAAGTAGGGCTGGAAAGACAGCTCAGCACTTAAAGAGCACTGGCTGCGCTTCCAAAGACCCAGATTCAAATCCTAGCACCTACATGACAGCTCACACCTGTCTGTAAGTATAGCTCCAGGGGGCTCATCACCCTTATGCAGACATAAATGCAGACAAAGCACTAATGCACATAAAATACAAATAAATAATAAATCATTTTAAATAAATAAACATCAAAATAACAAATGTCTCTTGAGGGCCAGGGACATGGCTTAACAGGGTAAAGGCACTTGTCACCAAGCCCGATGACCTGAGTTTTGTCCTTGGAACCCACATGGTACAAGGAGAGAACTGACTCCCAAAAGTTGTCCTCTGACCTCCACATATACACCAAAGCACAAACACACACATACACAAATGATGATGATGAGATGATGATGATAAATGTAAATGTATTTTAAATATTTTTAAATGTTCTTGTTCTTTCACAGTTTTTAATTGCCTCATTTGAATTGCCTGAAACTTACACTGTCTTTTCCTCAGAACCTGTCCTCATTGGTGCAAGTATTTTTTGTTTTGTTTTGTTTTGTTGTTGTTGTTGTTGTTATTTTGTTTTGTTTTGTTTTTCCGAGACAGGGTTTCTCTGTGTAACCCTGACTGTCCTGGACTTGCTTTGTAGACCAGGCTGGCCTCGAACTCACAGCTCTCCACCTGCCTCTGCCTCCCGAGTGCTGGGATTAAAGGCATGTGCCACCACCACTTGGCTGGTACAAGTATTTTTAGAAAGATTTATTTTTACCCGGTGTGGTGGTCCATGCCTTTAATCCCAGCACTCTGGAGGCCGAGGCTGGCAGATCTTCATGAGTCTGAAGCCAGCCTGGTCTACAAAGCGAGTCCAGGACAGCTAAGGCTACACAGAGAAACCCTATCTCAAAAACAAAAAACAAACAAACAAAAAAACCAAAACAAAAAACAAAAAAATCTTTATTTCTATGTGTATATGGGACAGGTACCCAACGATGCCAGCGGAGGGTGCTGGAGGCCTAGAGCCGGACTTGCAGGTGGTTGTCAGCCCTCTAACAGTTCTGAGGACTGAACTCTAGTCCTCCTGCAGAGCAATATTCCCTGTCCACCCCTCAGCTGTCTCTACAGCCTTATTCAGCGTCTCCTGTTGATTTTATTGCTTGGAGCTTGTCTTAGGCGGAGGAGTTAAACTACAGAGTGTGGTACCTGGTGTTCAAAGGCACCCTGAAACTTAAGCTGTAACCATTTGACAGTAAATCTCCTGCTCACCTCCCTCCTGCTGCAGCTGATAACCTCCATTGCCAAACTTAAGCTGAAACAATTGTGCGACCTCTTTATTCTTCTCTGTAGAGTTTACTACATTGAATTTAATCTGGTAAAACCTTGAAGAAAGAATTGGGCAGACAGAAGTAGACTTTCTATCTGCCTTCCTATCCTGACCAGTCCAAAGCATGAGCTGCAGAGGAATCCGGAGGCTTCCCATTGCGCAGAGCTGAGAATAAGCCTTCCCTGAAAGCGGTAGGCAATGGGCTGTCAGGCAGAGCTCCCACAGGCGTCAGTCAAGAGGCCTGGGCAAAGGGGAGACCAAGTGAGGAGTCGGATCAGCTAAGGACGCCAGAGAGCGGATGAGTGTGATGAGCAAGCAATGGCACGCCATGGGTGTGCATGCACATCTAGTGTGCACACAGTCGTTCCATGAGGAAGACTATGAAGACCAGGTGACAAGCCCTTTGTAGCCTCAGGCAGGAATGTGGTGGGGGAGAGGTGAAGACTAAATTACTGCTAAGTGGACTTGGTGACCTCATCACTTCCATCACCAACTTCTCTCCAGCTGACAGCAGTGACACTGTGGAGCTGTCAAGGGAAACCAAGCAAAACAGGTCCCTTATAGACAGCACTGTAAAGCCAGGAGGACTTGAGGGAATGTACGCAGACCGATTGTGTATATCTCCTCCTGTCGCTGTCTCATCATCATTAGCACTAATAGTGCACACTGGTGTCTCAAGTAGCTGTCAGCTGCTTGGGGCAGAAACCATTAACCATACTTTTTTAGTTTCTTATATTGCTTGTGCGTATGGTAGACTTTAGTTTTACTATTATTATTTAAAGTGCCCAATTTAAGAAAACTTCACCAGAGCGTGTACTTTGGAAAGATACGGCCAAAATATATGGGACGCTTTACGAATTTGCATATCATCCTTGTGCAGGGGCCATGCTATAATCTTCTCTGTATCATTCCAATTTTAGTATATGTGCTGCTGAAGCGAGCACCATATTGCTTATTTAAAAATATAGTTTTTCATTCTTTTTTGAAACAAGGTCTTACCATGCAGCCCAAGCTGGCCTCGGTCACCTGTCTCTTGTCTCAGTCTCCCAAGTGCTGGGGTCACAGGTGAGTGTCACCACACACCACTCTAATAAGTCATCTTGGCCTCTCTCTGTGTATAAAATATGAAGGTTTTTTTCTTTTGGAGATGAGATCATGTGATATTACTTAGGTTGATCCCAGATTCTTGGGCTTAAGATTCCAGTGAGCTCCGAGCACTTCTCCTCAGGGGAAGCTGGCTCTTGCCTGTCACCATTTACCTCAGGAGTACCAGGCACAGAATGGGCACTGAAGAAATTCTGCATGCAGTAAATGGAAAGATATAACACACAGTCTTACATATATGCCTCATAGAATCCCAGCGCCTTCCCTCTTGTCTCCATACAAATTATTATTGTTGTTGTTTTTATTATTTTTTATTTTATTTTATTTATTTATTTTTTGGTTTTTCAAGACAGGGTTTTGTAGGCCTCGCCTTTTCTAAACCTACTTTATTTGGGGTTCTTTATTGCGTATACCTCCCTTTCAACTCACTTACCCTAGATGGGAGAGAAAAGAGGTTAATGGGAACAGGAAAGTAGATCTTGTTGAATTCAGTTCCTGGGAGTGATTCCCCTGGCATAGTCGGCAGGATTTCAGCAGACCAGAAATTCAACCAAAGTTGCTCCTGGAACCTGGAACAGCAGCCAAAGCCTGGAGCCTCGAAACCTTCGCTGGAGCGGTTCTCTGTAGAACTGCCTCAAAGTGGAGCGATGAACAGCCAAACAATACCAAGACCCAAAAAGCCCCAATCTCCTCTTTTGAGCCTATGTATATATATGTATGTATATGTTTGTGTGTGTGTGTGTGTGTGTATATATATGTATGTATGTATGTATGTATGTATGTATGTATGTATATGTACGTATATTTATATCTCCTCTCAGAGTCTGTACTAGGATGTGTTTCATCTGGCAATAACGAGTCCCCCCATGAAGTGGTCCGATGAAGTGGTCCGAGACAGGGTTTCCCTGTGTAGCCTTGGCTGTCCTAGACTTGCTTTGTAGACCAGGCTGGCCTTGAACTCACATCAATCCACCTGCCTCTGCCTCTGGAGTGCTGGGATTACAGGCATGTGCCACCATGCCTGGCTGCCACACAAATTAATTAGTATCGTTCTTCCCACTTTATACGTGATTTAGTATTTTACTGATAATAAAAACAGAGATCAAGTTATTTATCCGAGGACACCTGGCTAGGAAGGACACCTGGCTAGGAAGTAAGCAGGCTCTGGCTGGAGACTTCCTCTGTCAACCAGGGTTCTGAACATAGAAGAGCTGAGGTAGCGGAAGTCAGAAAGTTCCATCATCACCAGGGGAACAGTCCAGTTGGTTGGTCCTCACTGTGGACTTCAGATAGGCCTTGGGTTGGTGTTATCAAAGGTAACTTATAATTGATGTCCCTATGGAAATGTTATTTCTCTGTATATAGTCAATTCTCATTGTTATGGTAGCTGTATTCATAACATCATTGTGAACCCTGAACTAGCAAATACCAGTCTCCTAGATGGTTACATTCCTATAAGCATTTGGTCAACAAGTGTATAACCTTATCTTCTGTGTATTTGTAGTTTGTTGTTGTTTGTTTGAGACAGGGTTTCCTTGTGTACCCTTGACTGTCCTGGACTCCTTTGTAGACCAGGCTGGTCTTGAACTCACAGCGATTTGCCTGCCTCTGCCTCTGCCTCCCGAGGGCTGGGATCAAAGGTGTGCGCCACCATGCAGTTTGTTGTTATTTTGATAGGGATCATGCTATATTGCCCAGTCTGTTCTTGAACTGCTGGCCTCAAATGATCCTCCTGCCACAGCCTCCCGGGTGAGACTATAGGTAGGTATCTGTGTACCCTGTTTCTGTTTCTGCTTAAAGACACCTTATTTGATATATATTGGAAACTCAAATTTAACTCATTGGTTTCCCAGCCAACAGTTCTCTATCTCAGGCCTCTCAAAGCTTATCTAACACATTCTTCTGCAAAGTACATCACAGCTCTTATGTGTAAGAATAATTGACAGTATTCCAGCACTATACTCAGATCATTTTAGACACTGAAAGAAACAAAACCCCACAAACGGGAAGAATATGATGCTAAATAGAAAGTAAAGGCTGAGGGCTGGAGAGATGGCTCAGAGGTTAAGAGCACTGTCTGTTCTTCCAGAGGTCCTGAGTTCAATTCCCAGCAACCACATGATGCCTCACAACCATCTGTAATGAGATCTGGTGCCCTCTTCTGGCCTGCAGGCATGCATGGGGGCAGAATACTGTATAAGTAATAAATAAATCTTTAAAAAAAAAAAAAAAAAAAAGAAAGTAAAGGCTGAGAGCTGCAGAAAGAGGGTGGAGTAGCCACATCAGCCTTACCTGGGAGTGTGGCATCGGGGAGACTCAAACACTGCGCTCTGCACTTGTCTTCTACGGACAGTGAGAGCCACAAGGGCTGAGCCGGGCTGACAGATCTCAGTGAGGGGACTCTACAGAGGCTGCTGGATCATGCTTCATGTTCTCAAATATCCTCACTGTCCCATGCTACACGTACAGCTTAAGGCCAGCTAACAGGCTGGGAAACTAGGAGGACAGGCTGTGGAAACTGACCCACTCCTGTGCTAGTTATGCAGAGGGCTGCTCTCTGTGCTCGCAGCCTGTGCGGGCCGGGGCTTTCCAACCTCTTGAAAGTCTCAACCAGTTTGTAAAAACCAAGGATCCAGTAATTTTGGCTTTACTGGATCCCACAAATTCTCATCACAACACATGTAAATAGATTAGTGACCGGGGAGACCAAGATATACTATTCATTTATAAGATAGAATAAATCTTTCATTTCTAGGTGCCTAATCATGGGATAAAGTTAGTGTTATGATACTCCGTACATGTCAGGAAACTGAGGCCCTGAGAAGGTGACTTAAGCAAGGTGTGCATGCAATAGTGCATGCACACAGTAGGCATGCACACAGTAAGTAGCATAGCTAGCATATAAACCCAAATGACCCCAAACCCATCCCATTATTTTATGACTAGATTCTGCAACTGAGTGTTGGGCTGTAACCCAGGCTGGCCTTGAACTCAATGTAATCCTTCTACCTCAGCCTCCTGAATGCTGAGGTCACAAGTGTGAGTACCATATCCAGGCTCACCTGCTGCTTTTTGTTGCTGTGTTTTGGTTTGCTTGTTTGTTTTTGTGTTTTTGTTTGTTTTGTTTTGAGACAGGGTTTCTCCGTGTAGCCTTGGCTGTCCTGGACTCACTTTGTAGATCAGGTTGGCTCACAGAGATGCACCTGCCTCTGCCTCTCCAGTGCTGGGATTACAGGTGTGCGCCACCACACCGGGACTCAATGGGCTCCTCCTTGTGCGGTGTTCAGACCGCAGCAGATATAGGACAAGGTACAGCTCTAAGCTCACAGCTTTCCCAGAGTGGATAGAGAAAACGGAAAAGGTGCAGAATTCGTCAGAGGTGGAAACACATGCTGCAGGCGAGCCCATCTCAGAGCAGTCACAGGCTACTGCGGCAGGAGAATACAACACAAACTGTTGAACTTTGCTGAATTTTGCAGTATTTTGGGGGCAATAATAACCTGAGCTGGTTCTATACCATGTTTGGGAACATAGTCTTGCAGAAGGAGTAAGCCCTGGTAAATGTGGATTTGCTGCTGGGTCTGGCTTCCTAGTTGGACAGGGAACTAATAAGCTTTCTCCATGTGCTTTCAGGACAGCGAGAGTCAGTGCTAACCGCTGTGTTAATAAAATGGCATCCACAAACAAGAGCAGTGCTGTGAAAAACCACAGTGGGCGCATGAAGGAGCTCCTGGAAGAGCTCAATGAAAAGCGTGAGTCCTACTGCCTGGTGGAAAGAAGCAACCAAGTGAGCTTGCTGAGAGTTCAGAAGAGACACTTCAGCCAGGCCTACCAGTCCTTGGCTTGTATGCAAATCAAAGACTCTGTTCCTGAAAGTCACAGGAACTCCTGGATCAACCAGAGTCTCCTTACGCACAAGGAGAAAAGGCACTTCCCACCAAAAAGTAAGATAATATGGTAGGACTCCTACCGACATGTAGAGGGATAAATACAGAGAGAGAGAGACTCTGCAGAACTTCCGGGTTGAGAGTGGTTCCAAAGTCTTGCTCTTGGGAGTCTTTGAAGGCAATGCATCTGAAGGCAAGAATTGATTATTCAATGGAAGACCCACAATAGACCAGAGACTCATTTGGTTTTTTTGTTTGTTTGTTTGTTTTTTTTTGTCTATAGTACCCCAAGTCCCACCATAGCCCCGTTCCTTCAATAGTTAGGGTTTGGGCCCTGTAGTCTGCATTCCTGGCAGACTGAGGTGGCTCTTAACTCCTGAGGGTCTGACAACCACACTGTGAGAAGAGCTTGTCGCCTGCAGTGACCTCCTGTCTCACGAATTTGTATATAGTTTTATGTTCAAAATGGAAGGAAAATGGAATTTTAATAACAAATGGGACATAATGCCACAAGAAGCAGTAGTAGAAGGCTGGGCAGTGGTGGTACACGCCTTTAATCCCAGCACTCGGGAGGCAGAGCCAGGTGGATCGCTGTGAGTTCGAGGCCAGCCTGGTCTACAAAGAGAGTCCAGGACAGCCAAGGCTACACAGAGAAAGCCTGTCTCAAAAAACAAATAATAATAATAATAATAATAATAATAATAATAATAATAACAACAACAACAACAACAACAACAGAAGCAGTAGTAGGAACATGGAGAGAGGTTGAGTGGGAGAGGTAAGTGGTTATTTTGATGTTGCTTTTCTGTATTGGTTTTGGTTTTTTGTTTTTTTTCGAGACAGGGCTTTTTGGTGTCTGTTTGTTTGTTTGAGACAAGGTTTCTTTGTGTAGCCTTGGCTGTCCTGGACTCACTTTGTAGACCAGGCTGGCCTCAAACTCATAGAAGTGCACCTGCCTCTGCCTCCCAGCATGCTGGGATTACAGACATGTGCCACCATGCCTTGCTTATTTTGGTATTGTTTTAAATATGGATTGTGAATATCTGTTTTGTAATCAAGGCAGGCAACTGACAATAATTTCTTATTTATTTGGAAAGAGTGTACAAATGTCATATTCAATATATCCAATACATTATTTAGTTCACAAAGAATTGCCCACATTGTCCATTACGTGGCTATGACTTTGCATTTGGCCAGTGTCCTTAGGAAGTGATGTAGGGAGGTGGTACAGTGTGACATGAAAACTCTATGATTAAGGTTAATCTGTAACAATTGAGTTTTTCTTAAAAACAAACAAACAAAACCCCAACCATCTTCACATAAAAAAATGCTTTGCCAGCCGGGCGGTGGTGGCGCACGCCTTTAATCCCAGCACTCGGGAGGCAGAGGCAGGCGGATTGCTGCGAGTTCGAGGCCAGCCTGGTCTACAGAGTGAGTCCAGGACAGCCAAGGCTACACAGAGAAACCCTGTCTCCAAAAAACAAAAACAAAAAAACCAACAACAACAACAAAAATGCTTTGCCTTTTTTTTTTTCCTTGAGACAGGGTTTCCCTGTGTAGCCTTGGCTGTCCTGGACTCACTTTGTAGACCAGGCTGGCCTCAAACTCACAGTGATCTGCCTGCCTCTGCCTCTTGAGTGCTGGGATTAAAGGTGTGTGCCACTACTGCCCAGCTGACATTCTTAATTGTTAAAGAAATAATGCAGTCCTCTGTTCTGCCGGGTCACTCGGGACAGCAGGATGTCAGTTGTCACCAATTTGACAGTGGAGAGAACGTCCACCTCTTAGAACAAACACACGCACAGCTTCAGATAACATAGAGCCTAACGCATCTAACATGACTCATAATAGTGTCAAAACTGCAAACCAGTAATCCCAACATTATTTAGAAAGCCCTTTGTCTTTGATTTGAGTTTTGATCAAGTGAGAACTAGGGATCGCTGTGAGTTCGAGGCCAGCCTGGTCTACAAAGTTAGTCCAGGACAGCCAGGGCTACACAGAGAAACCCTGTCTTGAAAAAACAAAAACAAAACAAAAAATGTTGGCTTTGTTACTGGAAAAACCAGGTCTTCACTGGAGAAACTCACCAGAAAGCAGTCTGGTAGCCATGTCATCCCTAAAGTGTCTCTGGTCCCCAGGGGGGACCTGGAGATCTGCTCTAGACTGAGAGCAAGTGAGAGCCCTAGAGGGCAGCAGGCGCAGAGAAAGTTCTCATTTGTTAATTAGGAGCTGGTTTAATAAAGGTGTTAATTCGGTGGGTTTCAACAAATACTAAGCTATCCACATCACTAGCTGCAAAGTAACAGCCTCCTTTTGGAAGACAGTGCTCTCCTCTGTGCTGGTTGTTGAAGAGTGCTGAGGTACCGCGCTGGCCTTCGCAGGCAGCAGGTGTGCCCTGTGAGTTGCTTTCTGTTACTGTGGAAGGGCACTGTGGCCCAGGCAACTGAGAGAAGGAAGAGTTTGACTTTCAGTTCCAGAAGGTTAGTGAGCATGACTTGAGGCAGCAGGTGGGCATGGCAGCTGCAGCAGGATGCTGAGAGCTTGAGACCTGAACCTGGAGCACAAGGCAGAGGGCTCGCTGCAAGGAGAGCTTAGCCTTAACCCTTCAAAGCTAACTCCCAGTACCCACTCCGGCAGCCCACACCCCTAAACTTCCTCAAACAGCACCATGACCTGGGGCCCAAGTGTTCAAATACGCGGGCCTGCCGGGACATTCTCATTCAGCCTAACTGCCAGAGCTTCTGTTCTCCTGGGACCCTTTTAATTTCTGATATCTCTCTCTCTCTCTCTCTCTCTCTCTCTCTCTCTCTCTCTCTCTCTCATCCTTCAGCCATGTATACTATCACACTGTCACTCCACTTGAAGTCACCTGCAGTTTTGTATTGCTGAGACAAAATCCCTGTCACCAAACACATAACTTATCACCACCAGCCTCACCTCCCTCATCTGGGAAGGTGGACAAAGACCCGTGTGGAACTCTGGCCCTCACCCCCGCTTCCGCCCCCATCCAGTATGTCAGCAAGTCTTGTCAACTTCTCCTTCAAAGTCAGTCCCGAATCTGAACTCTACCACCACCTGGCTCAGCCTGTAATCACAGAAGTGTATCAGCCTCTGGTATACAGTGCTCGGGGTACCCAGTTTGTACTCTTTCTGTTCCCACATTTACTTCCCTGAACAACCCGAGTGAACATGTGTCCTATGTCACTTCCCGCCACACTGAGGGTAAAATCCATATTCCCACCCTGTGCTGCGTGGTTCTCCATGAACAGCCCCGACTTGTCTGGTGTCCACATCTCCTCTGCTTACCCGGTCCTTGGCTTTGCTTTCTTCCTCTGCTGGGACATGCCAAGCTGACTCCAGCTGCCACCTCAGGACCTTGGCATGTGTCCCCCTTCCCTGGTGTGTGTGTGTGTGTGTGTGTGTGTGTGTGTGTGTGTGTGTGTGT
>OU015747.1:141495777-141506926 GCA_907169655.1 Acomys percivali
GTGTGTGTGTGTGTGTGTGTGTGTGTGTGTGTGTGTGTGTGTGTGTCTGTCTGTCTGTCTGTCTGTCTGTCTGTCTGGAATATGCAATGTCCACAGTTAATCCCAGCACAAGAACAAACAAGTGAGGAATAATGATGCTCTCTGCTCTTCAGGTTACTCTAAAACTGCAATAGATTAGATTACTGAAATGCTTTTCTTCTTTCTGGTGTTTTGCTTATGAGCCTAGCCTTTCACAGCTGAGTCATCTCCCCAGCCCAATAAATTCAATTTTTATCTTTCAGATAATGCCATATTTGGATAAAGGACATCTCTAGAGACACACAAATAAACTCTTCTGTCAGTCTTCAATGTCTGTGAATTATTTAAAAACATTAACTATACACCGGCCTGGGGTCATGGTGGATACCTGTAACCTCAGCACTTAGGACGGCAGTGAGGCCAGCCTGGGCTATGTCTCAGGACCTTGTCCCTAAAAGGGCTGGGGACATGAAATAAGACTAGAGCTGAGTTCTCACTTCACAACAGTAGATCCCTAGTTTCAAGAACCTTGACAGGCGATAATCCTTTCCTGAGCATGAGCCCTGGCAGAAGACATTAGATGCTTGCTTCACAGCCAGAGGCCCAACCTTTGCCTGTAAGGAGACGTTATCTTTATTATGTGACATAGCCAGGCATACCTCTGCTCCAAAGGGAACTCTTATCTGTCCTCTGAGGTGACTGCCCGGCTCCAAGGCTATCAGACAGAGCCTCTGCTCCCTGGCTGGCCAGAAACAAGAAATAAGATCCACAGTTAATATCCTAAGCAGCCCGATTAGAGACGTCAGGAGCGAACACAGAGCAGTGGATGTCATGTGGCCGTATCCATCCCCTCAGCCTCGGAACAACTGGTGGTAGTTCTCTGAACTTGCCACTGTCCCTTAGCTCCACCCCCCCTCCTGTGAGTTCAATGTCACCTCCTTCAAAACTTCCTTTAGTCGTCCCCATGAAACATTTCTACTTTGCCCTGTGTAGCCCAGAGCAGCCTCAAGCTAAAGCCAGAAACGCAGGAGACATGCTTTGGACCCTGACCCCACCTGAACCGGCAGGCAAGGAGCTGAGCTGCACATCTCTCAAGAGTCCGCCCGTGAGAACACTCGGCTTCCTGTGAGGCGGTGAAGCTGGCTAATGCGCACTGAGGACTGCACACTGCTTCCCTGGCACTCTGGGGAGAACATTGGTATGGCAGCATTGCCACTGTAGCCACAGACAGCTACCTCCTCTCTAAGCTCATACAGACATGCATGCCGTTCCTCAGGCCTGCACTGTGCCCAAAGAGATGGGGTGGCAGAGGTAGAGGCCAGACAGAACCACCCACCTTGACCATCCTTGACCAAACCGACCTAAGCAGGGTTCTGACAAGAGGGCCTGGGTCAGTATAAAGGCTGGGCTGTGATTCAGCACGGATGGGCCATGGGTGGGCTGTGTGAGGATGCTCAGACGTGAGCCCTTACCCACGTCTGTACTTTCCCATGAATAGAAGACACTCCACTTAGGAGCAGAGACCAGAGCATCTGCCCATTTCTCCTGGAGTCTTTGCTGGTGAAGCTCTTTTATATATGCCTCCCTTTGTAGGCTGTCCCTCCTCCATGAACCCACGAGGCAGGTTACAGGGAGCAGTCTGCACCTTAGACATTGTTACTAGGCTGAGGTGCTGGGATACCTTTAACCTCAGCACTCAGCAGGCAGAAGCAGGTGCATGTCTGTGAGTTCAAGGCCAGCCTGATTGGCGTAGTGAGTTCCAGGCAGACAGGCTAGGCTTTCTAGGGGTGGGAGTGGGGATAGGAATGAAATAAAAACCACTTTACCATGTGCACATTGGGGAGAAGTCCAGGCTACTGTCGTGCCTGTTGTGTGGCATTTAGATTTAAGCAGAGGAGTAGAATTAAGTAGTCCTAGTCAAGAACTGGTCTCAGCCACAATCGACCCATTGTTGTCTAGGCTCTGGTCTGACCTGAAGGTGGTCTGGTACGTTGTCAGAGCTCCCAATGGCCCTTGGAGGAAAACTCATTCCCTGAGAGGAGATCCTTGGACTTGGAAGTCTCTTAGGTAGAGATACGGTGTTCTCTGTAAGACACCTGTCAGTAGCTGAGAGAGGGGAGGGCTGCTGTAAGGCACTGTGACCGAAGCAGCAGATGGAATCCACCATTGCATCCTTAAACACCTTCACTCTTGCCGAGGTGCCAGGGCCAGCACAGTAGCACACTGGCCACAACCACCCTATTCAAGCCCTGACTTTCATGCTTAAGCACAAGGGTCCTGGGCTTCCTAATTTCAAGAACTAACTAACAGGTGTATGGACAAGTGAGCCAGTCTCTCTTCTCCTGTTGCTGTCTCCATCAATGAAGCCAGCCAAACATCTCCTGTCCTGTAGTCACAGAGGCCTACAGTCAATTCCTCAAAGCTGTGTCCTTCCTAGCCACATGCTGTGGCATGAGGCTGCAGCCATGGCTGTGTAGGAGGCTGAGGCAGCATTACTGAGCCTAAGCAACAGAGCGTCTCCATAGGAGGCAGGAAATGTCTCAGTGCTCTCACAGCTCAGATCTGGTTCCTTGTCACCTGCACAGCTCAACTAGGACATCACCACCACAGAGGCCACCAACCACCAAATCTGAAGCATATCAAACTCCATGCACACACTAATTAGTAAGTATCCAAAAGACAAAAACCTACGGAGCATCTTCTATGAGCTTATTAAGTGGGGGAAGTGGAGGGGGGTCTGAGGCTCTCTTCCCTCAAGTGGCAATAACTCCAGAAGCCTGTGTGTCCAGTTTGTGACTTCAAAGTACCACAGGGTTACAGTCAGAACCCAGGGTTTCAGTATCAAAGCCATATCTTCCTTCTATAGAAATAGAACTTTTAGAAGTCATTATTTTTATTCATGTGTATACATGTCTGGGTAGGGGTATACCACATGTGTGCTAGTGCTGGAGGAGGCCAGAGATGGGGTTGCATCTTCTGGAGCTGGACAGCCTTACAGGCAGTTGTGAGCCACCCAACATGGCTGCTGGGAATTGGTGGTCTTGAGAGCTCTGGGAGAGTAGCAGAGTGCGCCTAGTGGCCCAAATTTGTTCTTAAGAGGAACATTTCTGTAAAACTATGACTGCTAGCCACATAAAATGGCTTCTTCGTTTCAGATCATTGAAGTGAATGCCTACTCTCCCCAGCGCTGCCCTGAGCTGGCTGGGCCTTGCACTGGGCGGTTTTGAAGCTATTTCTGGAGCAGGCACTGAAGCTTGGGAAACAGTTTCAATGCATTCTGGGTCGTCACTTCTCGGACCTCCTCCACTGAGATCCCTTTCACTCGGGCGATGAATTCTGCTGAAATGGAAACGTTGCAGGGTTCATTCCGTGTCTGAAAGAGAACAAAGCTTGACACTCAGTGCACGGATCCCTGGAGACTGTAGCTAAGACACTCACGGGAGTGAGCCGATCAAACACCAATGAGCTCCTTGTCTACCATGAAGGGACCGGCATTTCTTTATTAATGCTTTTTCAAATGGGGGGCGGTGAACTTGGCAGGTGTGGCGACAGTGTTGACTCTAAGTCTGTGCTGCTCCAGAAAAGAACCTGGAGACACTTGGAGCTGAAGCCCTGAGCATCAGCCTGTGAAGCAGCCTGGGCCAGGAAGGGCAGCCCGCCTGAAGGCTTAGCTGTCCTTTGTTCTGTTGCACTTCTGGGAAAGGTCACTGCACTCCACTTGGCCCCTCACTTCAAAGGCTCCCAGCCCAATGTGGTTTAAAATGCCCCAAGGGCTGGAAAGACTACTCCAAGTAGGCTCTGCCATCTGGCTGACTTTAAGGTAACCCCTGCTCCCCATTTTAATATCAGTGAAATAAAAACATATTCTGCTCACACTTAGTGGTGTTTCTTTTTTCTTTTTTAATTTATTTTATGTGCATTGGTGTTTAGCCTGCATGTATGTCTGTGTGTGGGTGTCAGATCCTGGAGTTACGGACAGCTGTGAGCTGCCATTGTGGGTTCTGAGAATTGAACCTGGGTCCTCTGGAAGAGAAGCCAATGCTCTTAACCACTGAGCCATGTCCCCAGCCCCTCAGTGGTGTGTTTTAGTGACAACAACAACAACAACAACAGCAACATTTCTGCAGTCAACAGCATTTAGACTTAATGAAAAACATTCCTGTAATTATTAACTGGATACTTGAAATACTAATAAGAGGAATAAAATTATTAAGGCAAAACCCCTTGATAATACAGGCTAACAAAAAAAGAAGTGTGTCAAAGATTCTCATTCAAGGCTGTTCATCATAGTGTTTAAAGCACAGACTGGCTGAGTGTGGTGGCACACATCTGAGCTTCCAGCCCCTGGGAGGCAGAAGCAGAGGGATCAGGTGTGTAAGGCCAAACGCTGGCTACATGAGACCTGACCTGTCTCAGAAAATTAAAACACACAAAAACACACACAATTTATGTCTACATATGTGTATATATGGATATTATGTTTATACAAAATAATACATATATGTATATAATGTATATATGTGTATACATATATTTTGGCTAATACCAAGTTTTTTATTACAACTTTATTATTTTACATGTATTAACATTTTGCCTGCACATATGTGTACATCCCACATGCCTGCCTATTGTCTGTGGAGGCCAGAAGAGGGCAGTAGGTTCTCTGGAATTGTAATTATAAGTGGTTATGAGCCAACATATCGGTACTGGCAATAGAACCCAGGACCTCTGGAAGAACAGCCAATGCTCTTAACCGCTGAGCCATCTTTCTAGCCCATAACACGTTTAGCTTATTTGTTTGTTTTTTGGCTGTTTGGTTTCTTGGTGTAGCTTTGGCTGTCCTGGAACTCACTCTGTAGACCAGGCTGGCCTCCAACTCACAAAGGTCCATCTGCTGCTACCTCCTAAGTACTGGGATTAAGAGCATGCGCCATCACTGCCAGGCAACAACAAGTTTTAACAGTGGAACATTATGTGGTTATTAACTACATTGAGGAAAAGTACATTTATTAATATCTATCAGTGAAAGAAGGTTGGAAATAATGTTTCCAGGCTGATCCTATCTTAAGGAGATAAGTATGTATGTCTGTATATGGATATAATGGTCTGGAAGGACACGAGACCGTAAACCTACTGATTTTTCATATATAAGGCTTCGTTCCTTTCTTGGAAGGTTTCATTTAACCTCAGGATGACACTATGAGAAGACAGTATTCTGTTCACAGGAAAGATGATATCCTAAAAAGCTAATGAGGCCAGGCCTGGTGGCTTTAGTCCCAGCACTCAGGAGGCAGAGGCAGGTTGATCACCGTGAGTTCAAGGCCAGCCTGGTCCACAGAGGGAGTCCAGGACAGCAGAGCTGTATAATAAAGGCTGTTTTTTAACTTTGTATCAGGTACTGCTAGGCACTTTCCTATAATACTGAAAATATTTCACTATTTTAGCCATGTCTCATAACTGAAAAGTCAGCCAGGCATAGTGGTGCATATCTATAATCCAGTCCTTGGGGAAGCAGAGGCAGAAGGATTAGGAGTTCAAGACCAGGCTCAGCTATATAGTGAGTTTGAGGTTTCAATAATGAATGGATGGATGGATAGATAGATAGATAGATGATAGATAGATAGATGATAGAGTTTTGGAGAAATTAAGTAGCTTCTCCAAAGTCAGGCAATTAAGTCTTGAACTCTCAAAAAGGATCTGAGTGGAAGTCTTAATAACCCAGACATATTTTCTAACACATTACACACATGAAAGCAGTACCCTGCAGTGAATAGGCCTCAGCTCAGCATCCGAGCGCCTTGCAGAGTCCCTGCTAAGCCACAACAGACCCTGGAAGGATGCATCTGCATCCCCACAAGCCCGAGAGCTGCTTACCATTTTTTCTGGTCCTAGCACAGGTGAATCTGTTTCTAAGCAGATAGAACTTAGAGGCAGCTGTTTCACAAGCTTCTGCTTCTTAGAGAAAAGAGAGAGTAAGTTTATAACAGGAGGAAGTGAACAGCAGTGACTTACATGTGGGCGGGTCTTGTCCTGAAGGGCTCTCCCATGCATTCTTACCACTAAGTCACCAGTGGTCTCTCGACAGCTAGCATGCTCTCACTAGGCTACTTCTGAGGGCCACTTTAAAATAGGAATATTGCCTAAAATTGCAAAAATTATCCAAAGCTTCCAGGGAACCAAATGGATTAAAATAAAAGTAAGAAATGCCCCACAAGAAATCTAGTACAGGGCTGGGGAGATGGCTCAGAGGTTAAGAGCACCATCTGCTCTTCCAAAGGTCCTGAGTTCAATTCCCAGTAACCACAAGGTGGCTCGTGGCCATCTGTCATGAGATCTGGTGCCCTCTTGTGGTGGGCAGGCACACATTTGGGCAGAATACTGTATAAATAATTAATAAAATTTAAAAAAGAAAGTACAAAGAAAACGCTGCTAAGAAAGAGATTTTAAATTCTCTGGCTAGCTGTCAGTTCTACATTCTGCACCTACTTTGGGTTTTGAAAAGTGATACAGATGTGTCTCACAGAACTGAAGGCATCACTGATTGCACTCTGTAGCCTCATCTGACAGAGTATGGAAAAATGCGTGTCATAAAAGTGACCAAATATGGCAAATTACCAAAGATTTCCTTTTAAATATTTTGAAGTGTAATTCATATGGCACAACAGTCACTCTTTAAATATATATATTTGAATAAGATATAACCAGTTGTTTCTTATTCATCCCTCCAGTCACTAGCCAATAGCCACCAACTTTCTGTCTCTATAGATCTGCCTTGTCTGCATTTCATAGAAACAGAATCTCATAACGTGTGTCCTTTTGTGTCAGGCTGCTCTCTCCTAATATGTTTCATGGCTCATTCATGCTGTGACATGATTAGGTAGCCCATTCCTCTTTGTGGCTGAGGAATGCTCCACTGTGCGGGTGTCCCACACTGTGCTGCTCGGACAGTCATCACTAGACTCACTTCTAGCTTGTTTCTGGTCACGCGCAAGGCCCCACTTTTGTGTAGGATATTTTTTTCCTTTGGGTGTATCTTCCTAGGGTGGAGTTAGTTGGTAACAGTAATTCTACACTTAGTTTCGGGGGGGACTCCGACTCACTGGTGTGGAATGGCACCCCTGCACTCCCCTGAGGGAATGACACCCAGCTTCTCTTCAGGCACCGACTACTCTTTTCTGTTGTTTTCTTCAGAGAATTATCTGCTTTGTGGTCAGACTTAAATCCTTTGCCCGCTTTGCAGCCAGGTTCCTGTTTTCATCATTGGACTGTATTTGTACCTACCTATCCCGTGTACTGTGCTCTCACGGGACACACGATTTGAAACTACTTTTCTTTCTGTGGATTGTCTTTTCAGTTTACTGATAGTATACTTTGAAATATAGAAGTCTTATTTTCTTTTATTGTAAACATTTAATTTTTTGTTTGTTTGTTTTTGTTCTTTGTTTTTTGAGACAGGGTTTCTCTGTGTAGTCCTGGCTGTCCTGGACTTACTTTGTAGACCAGGTTGGCCTCGAACTCACAGTGATCCACCTGCCTCTGCCTCCCTGAGTGCTGGGATTACAGGTGTGTGCCACCGTGCCCGGCTTCAGATTCATTTTTAAGTTTTCTATATGTTTGAATAGAGACTTAAGACTAATTTTGAGCCGGGCAGTGGTGGTGCACACCTTTAATCCCAGCACTTGGGAGGCAGAGGCAGGGGGATTGCTGTGAGTTCGAGGCCAGCCTGATCTAAAAAGTGAATCCAGGGCAGTCAAGGCTATAAGCAGAGAAACCCTGTCTCAAAAACCAAAAAAAAAAAAAAAAAAAAATAATAATAATAAAATAAATAAAAACTAATTTTGAAATGTAACTAAAATGGTATCGTAAGTTTGTCACAAAGCTTAGGTTTTAAATCGTACCTCACAAAGTGTTTTAACAAAGCGTTTTAATCGGAGACTTTACCTGCCCACTTCTTATGATGGATGGTGGTACTGAGAAGTAGTAACCAGCCCTCACTCCCTCCATGGCTACGGATGGCCGGCCGTCAAACGCGTGCAGGAGCACCTGCTCAGCACCTCTCAAGGGAAAAAGAAATCAGTGTTCGGTTCTGTCCCTACAAAGAGCTAGTCAAAATAAACAGAGTCTGGATTTTAAGAAATATTTATCACTGGGATATAATGATCAGATTCCATGATAAATATACAATGTTCAGAAAAAAGAAAAACACTGAAATGCAATTTTTAAAACAATCATCTAAACTTTCTACATTTCTAGATCTTTTCTATATGTCTGTGCGCTGCAAAATGATTTTTTTTTTTAATTTTTTGTTTTTTGAGACAGGGTCTCTCTGTGTAGCCTTGGCTGTCCTAGACTCACTTTGTAGACCAGGTTGGCCTCGAACTCACAGCGATCCACCTGCCTCTGCCTCCCGAGTGCTGGGATTATAGGTGTGCACCACCACACCCGGCTCGCAAAATGATTATTTAATAGAAGGGTGTTAAGCAAACTAATTTTCCTAACAGAAATTCAAGTAGAAAAAAAATGGACTTACAATTAAACAAGCCTTGGTTCATGAAACCAACCCCTACTCTTTGTGCATGTATACATGCGTGTGCGTGTGTGTATGTGTGTGCGCGCGTGTGTGTGTCGCTGAGGACTAGACCCAGACCCTTCCTCATAGGAGGCAATCCCTCTCCCACTAAGGAACGTTCTTCCACACCGGCTGCAGCTCTTACAGGATAATTGTCCAGCTGACTCCCGAAGGGACATATTCACCACTGACCACACCTCTAACTGCATGGAGTTTTATTACTTCATCGTCTGTTTTTTCTTTTCAAATAGTGAGAATATTCATTATGGTCATAAATTTGTTATAAAATTCATTTAGTAGGTCACAACCAATCAATGTATGTTTTTGTACATACTGTAGACTAAACACATGTGTACATGTACATGCACTGCTTGTTATACATTGGACAGCCATTTTTAATACATATAGGAGTCTAAAAATAAGATGCATTTCTTGTTGTTCGTGGCATTTTAAGCTTTGGAAAAGAATTATGTTCAGATTAGGAGAGTCCAGAGCAGGTAGCTGTGTTCTTTACATATGATGGCCACAATCTGCACAGTACTGCTTTCTTATTTACTTATTCTTTTTACATATTTAATTTGTCATATATATATGTGTTTGCATAAGTACCACGCACCATAGCAGAGGGCAAAGGTTCTTGCCTGATACCTTCTGGTATCTGAGACTTGAACTCTGGTCCTCAGGAATGTGTGCAAGCCTCTCTACTCTCTGGCCCCCAAAGCAGCAGACAGAAAACATGCATACCATGAGCAATGAGACTGCCGTTTTTGCCTTATTTTCTTCTTTCTTATTAGAGCCAGGGGCTGGAAAGATGGCTGTGTGGTTAACAGTACTTGCTGCTCTTACAAAGGACCTAGGTTCAGTTCCCAAAACTCACATGGCAGCTCACAACTGTCTGAGTCTAGATCCAGGGCACCTGATGCCCTCTTCAGGCCTCTGAGGACACCTGGCACAGGTGCAATGAACGTACATATATACATGCAAAAAACACTCATACGCATAAAATAAAAATAAGTTGAGAAATCTGAACTTCAAGTTTTCACTTGCTCTAGTTAAGCCTGATAAACACATAACTGCACAAAAATAACCTTGTAAATATTAGCCTGGCAGACAAACCCATCCTGGTGAGTTTCTTTCTTTCTTTTTTTCTTCTTCTTCTTCTTTTTTTTTTTTTTTTTTTTTTTTTTTTTTTTTTGGTATTCTGAGACAGGGTTTCTTTGTGTAGCCCAGACTGTCCTGGACTCAATGTGTAGACCCAGGCTAGCCTCGAACTCACAGAGATCTGCCTATCTCCCAAGTGCTGGGATTAAAGGCGAGCGCCACCACTCCCAGCTTCTGGTGGGTTTCTACCTCCACTCTTCATACATTTCTTCAAGGAAGCATGCTTGCTCCTTAGAGCCTCAGCTGGAACTGCAAAGCTTGAATGTTAGGAACATAAGTACCTTGCTCACGTAAGAGGCTGATGGTGGGTCTTCCGGCTGAGCGCGAATGCACGTTTCTGTTTAACAACAACAAAATTCTGTTGAAGACTTTTAAATAGGAAAATACTGTTTTGTGGTATTAAAATAATCCCTGAGGCTGGAAAGATGACTCAGCTACTCTCACAGAGGACCAGGTTTCACCCCAGCGTCCAGGGCAGCAGCTGGCTAACAGCTCTTACTCCAGTTTCCAGGGACCCCACGCCCTCTCCTGGCCGCCACAGACACACATGCACATGGACCACAGACACACATGCAGGCAACACCCATGCACAGAAAGAACGACTTTTAAAAAATAACTCGGGGCAGGAGGAGGAGGTTGGGAGGGGGCTGGCTGAAGAGATGGCTCAGTGGTTAAGAGTACTGTCTGTTCTTCCAAAGGGCCCAGGCTCAATTTCTGGCACCCACATGGCAGCTCACAATTGTCTAATTCCAGTTCCAGAAGAGGAGACCTGACACTCTCATACCAATGCACATTAAAAACAAAAAACCCCAAAAACCTCACGGAAGAGACATAGGGCTCAGTATAAGAGGATCAGCCATTTCACAATTTGCTCTTTAGTTACCAGAGACAGTTCACCTACAAAGGCACGTTGAGTCTTTTGGCCAATTGGACCTGTCTGATCAGGACTTGTCTTTGCTCTTCCTTTTCTTCATTGGTGCCCACAAATCTAGGGGAGAAGTCTAGCCCCACCTGTAACAGGAAGACAAAGATTGTCACATCTCACATCTCCACATGTGACGCCCACAGAGACTGTGAGTGGGCACTCAGGGCACATGTATCACTACACAGCAGCCACATGAAAATACTAGCCAAGTAGACAAAATTAACTTCAATATACCCCAACATCTAAGTTGTTTTATAGTCCTCTTGTGGGGTACTACAACTCTAAAACCCACTATGTATGTCACACATCTCAGTTTGGTGCCAGCATTGACAAGTCACACGAGGCCATGGCACTAGCAGTGCAGGTTACAGAAGCCCGTTCCTATTGCTGCTGCCTGGACGTGCGTGCTATGAACTCCCTCTAGAATTTAAAAAACATGGTATTTCGTCTTTTTTTTCCCCCCAGAGCTGAGGACC
>OU015747.1:141507326-141517412 GCA_907169655.1 Acomys percivali
TTTTTTTTTTTTTTTTTTTTTTTTTTTTTTTTTTTTTTTTTTTTGGTATTCTGAGACAGGGTTTCTTTGTGTAGCCCAGACTGTCCTGGACTCAATGTGTAGACCAGGCTAGCCTCGAACTCACAGAGATCTGCCTGTCTCCCAAGTGCTGGGATTAAAGGCGAGCGCCACCACGCCCGGCTTCTGGTGGGTTTCTACCTCCACTCTTCATACATTTCTTCAAGGAAGCATGCTTGCTCCTTAGAGCCTCAGCTGGAACTGCAAAGCTTGAATGTTAGGAACATAAGTACCTTGCTCACGTAAGAGGCTGATGGTGGGTCTTCCGGCTGAGCGCGAATGCACGTTTCTGTTTAACAACAACAAAATTCTGTTGAAGACTTTTAAATAGGAAAATACTGTTTTGTGGTATTAAAATAATCCCTGAGGCTGGAAAGATGACTCAGCTACTCTCACAGAGGACCAGGTTTCACCCCAGCGTCCAGGGCAGCAGCTGGCTAACAGCTCTTACTCCAGTTTCCAGGGACCCCACGCCCTCTCCTGGCCGCCACAGACACACATGCACATGGACCACAGACACACATGCAGGCAACACCCATGCACAGAAAGAACGACTTTTAAAAAATAACTCGGGGCAGGAGGAGGAGGTTGGGAGGGGGCTGGCTGAAGAGATGGCTCAGTGGTTAAGAGTACTGTCTGTTCTTCCAAAGGGCCCAGGCTCAATTTCTGGCACCCACATGGCAGCTCACAATTGTCTAATTCCAGTTCCAGAAGAGGAGACCTGACACTCTCATACCAATGCACATTAAAAACAAAAAACCCCAAAAACCTCACGGAAGAGACATAGGGCTCAGTATAAGAGGATCAGCCATTTCACAATTTGCTCTTTACCAGAGACAGTTCACCTACAAAGGCACGTTGAGTCTTTTGGCCAATTGGACCTGTCTGATCAGGACTTGTCTTTGCTCTTCCTTTTCTTCATTGGTGCCCACAAATCTAGGGGAGAAGTCTAGCCCCACCTGTAACAGGAAGACAAAGATTGTCACATCTCACATCTCCACGTGTGACGCCCACAGAGACTGTGAGTGGGCACTTAGGGCACATGTATCACTCACTACACAGCAGCCACATGAAAATACTAGCCAAGTAGACAAAATTAACTTCAATATACCCCAACATCTAAGTTGTTTTATAGTCCTCTTGTGGGGTACTACAACTCTAAAACCCACTATGTATGTCACACATCTCAGTTTGGTGCCAGCATTGACAAGTCACACGAGGCCATGGCACTAGCAGTGCAGGTTACAGAAGCCCGTTCCTATTGCTGCTGCCTGGACGTGCGTGCTATGAACTCCCTCTAGAATTTAAAAAACATGGTATTTCGTCTTTTTTTTCCCCCCAGAGCTGAGGACCGAACCCAGGGCCTTGCACTTGCTAGGCAAGCACTCTACCACTGAGCTAAATTACCAACCCCAGAAACATGGTATTTCATCACAAACTCAAGACTAAAGTATGCCTTTATGTTACCTGTGAATTTTTTTTTTTCAAGACAGGGCTTCTCTGTGTAGCCCTGGCTGTCCTGGACTTGCTTTATAGACCAGGCTGGCCTTGAACTCACAGCGATCTGCCTGCCTCTGCCTCCCAAGTGCTGGGATTAAAGGTGTATGCCACCACCACCCAGCTGTGAAGCTTTTTTAAAAATTGCATTTATTGGGTTGAGAGTCACACAAGGATACCACAGTGGACACGTGGAGGTCAGAGCACAACTTTCAGAAGTCAGTTCTCTCCTCCTGCCATGTAGGCCCAGGTCCTCAAGCTTGGTGGCAGCTGCTTTCCCATGCTGAACCATCTCACTGGCCCTCCCTCTCCAGGCCTCTCAGCCTCACAGAGCATTGGCCACACTTAAGCAAAAGCAAAGTCTTTAGAAATATTATTACAGCATCTTCTCCCACTAGGAGGAGCCTAGAATAAGGCTTTCTGTTGCTTAATCCCCAAGTGCTTTTGCGTCTCGAAGAAGTATCGCGTTCTTGGCAGGCTGAACGGGATGAGCACTGCTATCTAAGTCGGTTACAGCGACTAGTACTGAGCTAAGGGTTAGTGCCTGTATCCCGTGGAGGTCTGGACTGGACATCGCCTCGTCAGCAAAGGTTTACCTCTCCAATTGCCAGCAACCGATCCTTGTATTTCTCAATAATAGGCAATGCTACATCCAAATCCTGCAAGGAAAAAAGATGTAAATGTGTCAATGCCCAGAGTAGGAGCATCATTCCTCAGTGTGCGCTGTGTGCCAGGCCCTAAAAGCCACACTGGTACTTCACATCACTGCATCCACTTCACCACGTATGTCAGCAGCTCTAACTAGACATCTGAGGAGGAACAGCCACACATGTTCTGGCCACAGGCTTGTGAAGCCCCCTCTGCTTAGGAGGCATTCGCTCGCACGTCTGACTTGCAGTTCCTGGAGAGGCTGAGAGGTCACAGGTGGTCGCCATGCACATGGCTCTGTCGTCCCTAAGCAGCGGTTTGTCAGTTTATGATAGTGATACCCTATATCCCCTTCATTCTCTTTGCATTGATTTGTCTTCATATCGGGCTCGGGCTAGCTGTCATAGGAGTTCAACATATAAACAACGCGCTTCCCATATGAGCTTGGGAACTACTGAGGCAGTGGCACGCTGTTCACTTCTGTGACGTTACCTTTGCATTTAAGAGAACTTTGCCTGTGGTGTCCTTCTAAGGAGAAGACAAAATTTAGAAATTGCTTATATAAAAGCCGGGCGGTGGTGGCGCACGCCTTTAATCCCAGCACTCGGGAGGCAGAGGCAGGTGGATCGCTGTGAGTTCGAGGACAGCCTGGTCTACAAAGCGAGTCCAGGACACAGAGAACCCCTGTGTCGAGAGAAGCAAGGAAGGGAGGGAAGCGGCTGATGGAGGAGCAGGTGTGTGCTCATGGAGAGAGGGAGCAGAGGGCGAGCAGTGAAGGCCACCAAAAGACGTCACAGCAGGCTGGGTCAGAAAGAGCCCACTCTGCCCGGGAGCTACCAGTGAAGGACCCCATATTGTGGAGAAGCTGTCTGGCAACAGCTGGGATGTTTGTCAGACAAGACGTCTTCCTTGGTGGATATCCAGAGTACTCTGCCTCTGGGGCCAGGGGCACTGGAGAAGAGGAGAAATAGCTTGCTTACAAAGTTTGAGTCAGAAAAGAGGAAAATACATCCTATTGGGACTCTAGATGAGAGAACCATGGGAGAATAGCAAAGTAGAAGGATCCAGAGGGTTTAGAAACCTACAAGTAGAACATTACGATAGGCAGATTTGGGCCCAGGGGTCCCACTCAAACTAAGGCACCAGCCAAGGACAATACAGGCAGTAAACTTTAAACCCCTACCCAGATCTAGCCAATGGTCAGAACAGTCTCCACACTTGAGTGGAGAGTGGGATATGACTTTCTCACGTACTCTGGTACCTCACATTTGACCATGTCCCCTGGTGGGGGAGACCTAGTGGCACTCAGAGGAAGGACAGCAGGTCACCGAGAAGAGACTTGATACCCTATGAGCATATACAGGGGGAGGTAATCCCCCTCAGGAACAGTCATAGGGGAGGGGAATAAGGGGAAAATGGGAGGGAGGGAAGAATGGGAGGATACAAGGGATGGGATAACCATTGAGATGTAACAAGAATAAATTAAACAAACAAACAAACAAACAAACAAAAAATAAAACCAGGATCCACCTGTCGAAGCTCAAAAATAAAAATAAAAAATAAAAAAAGAGGAAAATAAGAATGAAGTTCAGATTTGTGTGGGGTTTTTATTGTTGTTGTTGTTTGTTTTTTTTTTGAGACAGGACTTTTCTTGTTGTCCTGGCTGAACTGGACTTGCTTTGTAGACCAGGCTGGCCTTGAACTCACAGCGATCCACCTGCCTCTGCCTCCCAAGTGCTGGGATTAAAGGCGTGAGCCACCACAGCCTGGTGACTTTTAACTTTTTAACTGGGGACTGAACCCAGGCCCTCGAACATGGTAGGCAAGCACTCTTTCACTGGGGTAGGGCTCATCCCTCTTTGTGATTTTTACTTTAAGGTAGTCTCATTTTGAGACAAGGTTCTCACTGGGATGTAGGAGGAGGAGGAAGAGGAGGAAAAGGAGGAAGAGAGGAGAAGAAAAAGAAGAAGGACATGGAGAAGGAGAAAGAGGAAGATAAGGAGGAAGATGAAGAGGAAAGAGGAGGAGGAAGAGAGAAGAAAAAGGAGATGGAAGAGGAAGAGGAAGGAGGAGGAGGAAGAAGAGGAGGAAGAAGAACAACAGTAGCAGCAGCAGCAGCAACCTTGGCTGATGTTACAGCTCAGGGCAGAGTGCTTGCTTAGCATGTCTGAGGCCGTAGGTCCCATCCACACACCACAAAGAACAGAAACTAGAGAGTAGTGTGGGGACGGTTACTGAGTCAACAGTTACACTTGTTGTGGCTCTTAGTTTACATGACGTTTACCTTTAATGTCACACTTCTTGGTTTTCCTGGTGAAAGTTCTTGAACTGGGTGAACTCCCAGACATGGCAGGATGAATCCAGTATACCTAAAAATGTAGAAAAAGTTATAGAACAACCTTGGGCCAGGAGATCAGTGTCTCCCTACAGAACAGAAAGGAAA
Source organism: Acomys percivali (assembly GCA_907169655.1). Lineage (NCBI taxonomy): Eukaryota > Metazoa > Chordata > Mammalia > Rodentia > Muridae > Acomys > Acomys percivali. Next base: position 141,511,972 of record OU015747.1, read on the forward strand.
AAGCCTCTGCTTTTAGGGCTATGTTAAGAGGTCTTCTCCTCCCTGATCGTGCTATTTCCCTTGAGACAAAGTCTCACTATGTAGCTTTGGCTGGCCTAGAACTTATACTCTGTAGACCAGGCTAGCCTTAAACTCACAAAGATCCTTCTGCCTCTATCTCCTGAGTGCTGAATTAAAGGCATGCTCTATCAAGCCCAGCTCCTCCTCCTCATTCTTTCAAAAAACAATTCTTTGATGTTATTTATTTTGGACATAACTGTTTTTATTTGCAACATTTTAAAATCATCATTAGAGCAGGTGTAGGCTCTGTGCTTTGGTTTCAGCACTAAGATGGCGAAAACGGGAGGGCTGCCTGAGTTCCTGAGGTCAAGACTGGCCTCAGCAGCATAAAATAAAACTTTAATTAGAAGTAGCATCAGGGTAGGAGAGGTGGCTCGGCAGATAAAGCTCAAGGACCGGAATTCAGCTCCCAGCTAGGCAGGCATGGCGGCTTCCTGTAACCTCAGCCCTGGGGAGGCAGACGAAGAGGCAGGGGCTCCCTGGAGCCAGGCAGGACAGCTAGACTAGCCAGAGTCAGTGAGCTCGCGGTTTAGTGAGGAGCCTAACCTCACTACCTACAGAGGGAGCCGCCAAAGAAGACACCTAACATCAACCGCGGGTGTCTACATGCCCACATATGCATGCATATCTGCACACAAATGTGAACACACACACACACCCACACACCAATGAAGAAGAAGAAGAAGAAGAAGAAGAAGAAGAAGAAGAACAACAACAACAACAACAACAACAACAACAACAACAACCAACAACAACCAACAACAGTGGCGGCAGCAGCAGCAACAGCAACAGGAACAGCAAAAACCTTTCTGAAAGTTGTATAATCCTTTCAAATTCTCCTGCGTGTTCAGCAACTGCCACAAGGGCTATAACATTAGCCTAAAAAACAAAACAAAACACAAGAATAGAACAGAATATCAAATAATATACTCATTTAATATAAATTAAGGGAAATGTTAAAGCTTTCTGTATAATCAAAAGGACTACCTTATTATTTATTATTATTCTTACAGTTCTTATTATTTCCAGCCTTCCCTATGTTTGATGAGTATAAGTGTCCCCTCATTAACCTACACGGACCAAAGGCAGGCACTGCTTTAATTTTCTGGACAGTGTTTGGGAGGAAGTGAGGTCCTTAGGGTCACGTGACCCCAAAGCCCATTGCCAATTAAGCTCCTCATGACGGTGTGCAACTAATTCCATAAATACTTCCAAGATTTTATAATTTGCATTTTTAAATTTTATTTTTACTTATTCTCTGTGTGTGCACACGCACGTGCATGTGCAGGCATGTGTACGCCACAGTGAGCATGTAGAATCCGAGAATACCTCTGTGGAGTCAGTTCTGCTCTTCCACTGTGGTACCAGGGATTGCACTCGGAACATCAGGTTTGCAAGTGTTTTTTATCCACGGAGCCATCTCTCCAGCCCTTGCTAACTTTTTTTCTAACAAATCAAACTGTTTTGTAAGATCTTTGTAATTTATCCTAGATCTCCAAGACAATGTGACTTTAAGAAGTGAAAGATTGGGGGCTGGAAAAATGGCTCAGAGGTTAAGAGCACTGGCTGTTCTTCCAAAGGTTCTGAGTTCAATTCCCAGCAACCACATAATGGCTCACAACCATCTAAATGAGATCTGGTGCCCTCTTCTGGTGTGCGGACAGAATACTATATAAATAATGATTAAATAAATCTTAAAAAAAAAAAAAAAAAAAAGTGAAAGTCTGACTGGCCCATTCTTCAGTGCTGCCAAGCATGGTGGCTGTAGGAACATATTTTCAAATCAGACTAACATGTCTCTATCACTTCACTGGCATGTGTCTTTGACCTGTTACTAACCTTTAGACATTAGATTCCTCATCTTTTCGACGGAGCACCTATGACTATAAAAGAGCAACTGCCTCAGAAAGTGAGACTTTAAATGAGCTAACGTTCAGTAGGGGCTTAGCTTTGTGGTTGGCATGGAGAGAACACTTTAATGCTGTTTACTGCTGACGGTGAAAGCCTAGCGGAGTCCGTCTCAACAGTACCTGAAACCAGCATGTTGTGAGGAGGCAGAGGGGGGCAAATGGGGAGGCTGTGGATACTAACTCACCTTCTTGGCTTTCTCCAGCACATCATCCAGATCCTACAACAAACATAAGCAAGCACACTTACTGTACGCGAGTAATTCACTGCTCTTTGGCCACATAAGTGCAGAAGAGGCACCATAACAGACAGCACTGTTAGCAAGGGGCGGGGGACAGAAAATGATGTGCCACTATTGACTCTCGCACTCAGAGCACACACTGCACCGAAACAGAAACTTCTGCTGCCAAGCACACGTCCTCTCTCACCCCACCCCTTAGCCGCTTTTGGACGTCTCCCTCACACTTTGCTTTTATATCACTGGTGGCTGCTCTGAATTCGCCTTGACTGACTCTGTCCTTTTTGTGACTTCAAGCTCTTTTCTCGGCACTTGCCTTAAGAGACTCAGATTTCTCTGTATTTATTTAGCATCCTCAGCATGTGCACCTGCAGGCCAGCAGAGGGCGCCAGATCTCATTACAGATGGCTGCGAGCCACCACGTGGTTGCTGGGAATTGAACTCAGGACCTCTGGAAGAGCAGTCGGTGCTCTTAACCTCTGAGCCATCTCTCCAGCCCTTATCTTCAGCTTTTTATGGTTTTGGATATCGTGCTGAATCTCCAAGTGGCCTCAGTGTTTACTGTCCCCTGGACCCAGGACTCTAACTGACTATATAATCTTTCCACTGGAATGGGACTAGACTTACCAATATGTCCCCACTTAGGGTTTCTATCTGCCCACCTCCCTCCTTCAGTCCCAAACCTTGGGTCTTTCCTCATCTCAACAAAGAGCATCACCATCTGATACTCATGATATTCTTACAGACTGGCCTCTACTGTTAGGATTCTGCTTTAGTCTGCCTACCTGTGATGTCACTGCTTACCTGCCATGGGGGACGAGGCTCTACCCTGGGCCATATAAAAGACACCCTCCACATGCCCCCCGACCCCGCACTCTCTCTATCTCTCTACTTCTCTATCTATTTCCTACTTTCTCTGTTTCTCCTCTCTTTTTCTGGGGTGCCCCTTCCCCCCTGCTCTCTATATGCTCATGCTCCCCCAATTCTCATTTAATAAACTCTATATAACATGACATCTGCCTGGTACCTTGTATTCTATCATCCACCTTAATCTTTAATTTTTATATATAACATCTACAATCTCTTGTTTGTAAACTGAGACATTTCTTAAAGGGTTAGCTTTTTCTTCTCCACTTTTTTGCCACTCAGCAGCAACTTTGTCTTCAGAATATTCTGTTTCTTCTTCTTTAAAAAAAAAAAAAAAATCAGAAGCCGGGCGTGGTGGCGCACGCCTTTAATCCCAGCACTCGGGAGGCAGAGGCAGACGGATCGCTGTGAGTTCGAGGCCAGCCTGGTCTACAAAGTGAGTCCAGGACAGTCAAGGCTACACAGAGAAACCCTGTCTCGAAAAACAAAAAAACAAACAAACAAAAAAAATCAGTCTTTAAGGCTCTAATGGGTTAAAACTGTGCATCTAATGCAATCTGAATGTCTTACTGACCTACCTACCTCTCCCATCCCATGAAAATCTCCTCAGTCTTTGAAAATTCCCTTTTATTAAGCACTTCCAGCTGTTCGTTAACTAAAATAGGCCAAATTCTATACTGTATTCGGGTCTGCAACCTGCCGGTGTTCCTCATTATAGTTCACTCACACCGCAAGAGTCACCTCTAAGAAACACACACCTGCTCCCCCTTCATCTTCACTCTTCCCAGCAGCAGGCGAAGCCTATTCCCACCCCTACACACGTGCCCCATCCCGTGCTATTCTTGTTTGGCCCTCTCCCGGCCTAGAACGGGGACCTCTGCTAAGGCCTAGGATGGATCAGCCCAGATCGGGAGTGGGAGGAGAAAGGGCTGCTGGAACGACAAACGCAAGCTTCGTAGAGTTAGTTCACCGCTGTCTAAGATGAGAAAGAACAACCAGTACCACGATGGAGAGTCAAAGGGAAACCGGTCAGGTCGCCTTAGACTACCTAGGTTCTGAGGATCTGGGGCAGAAAAGATAACTTGCAGGAAAGGACGCAGCCCTCCCGACTCCCGCAAGCCCCCAAATCGCCCTCACATACGCTGTCAAAATCCGGGGCGGAGAGATGGCAATGACAATCCACCAGCCCCAAACCCACTGTGCCCATAGCTACTTCTGCAGGCTTCTCAACCGGAAACCGGGCGGAACTCTGGGGCCGCGGAAACCCGGGGGGAACCGTATGGCTGTGGCGGATAGAGTTTCCGGCCGGACACGTTCTGGAGCGTTCCACTGAAGGAAGCATCCTTCCGCTCTCAGCGGGCCCGCCTCAATTCAAACCGGGAAGATGGCGGGCATTTCTGAGACGGCGCTCGTCTCAGCCCCGCAGGATCAGAACAGCCCGGCCGCCTCAGACCCCCAGGTCACGGCATCCGCCTCTTCCCTAGAGGACTTCCGAGTGCGCTGCACCTTGAAAAGGGCCGTGGTGGAAGTGATGGAGATGTGCGGTCGCTTCGTGCAGGAGCTCGGGGCCGCGCTGCCGGAGGACGTCCGCGAGCTCGCCCTGAGGGACGCGCAGTGGGTACGGACCGGCCCCCCTGCTTCCTGGCCCTCACTCCACTCAGCCTGGCTCCAGGCTTCGCCCAGGTCAGGCCTCCGCCGATCCAACGGTGGCCCAGATCGACAGGGGAAATGCCCGGGAAGGCAGCTGGATGCCTTTTATATGGCCCAGGGTAGAGCCTCGTCCCCCTGGGCACTTCTTGTCCCCTGGACATACAGGGCAAACACGTACGCAATCTTAAGAAACAGGCGGCGTTATACCCATGTATTTTATTATGGTCAGTGCTATACGTGTCAATAAGGCATCACATTTTGCTTTCATGCTAAGCTTTCGAATCGGATGGCTTATGTTTTACAAAACGTCTCCTTTGGTACTAGCCGTGGTGTAAATGTTCAGTAAGGACAAAGTGGGTCCCAGCGCATGTTTACTGTCTGGTGTGAGGAGTTCTCCAGGACGCGGTAATCCTCCAAGTTAGTCACTTGGCTAGTCTTTTGGTCTTTGCTTTTGTTTTTTGTTTGTTTGTTTTATAACAACGTGTGAATGCAGCAAAAACGTTTTAAGTCGAAAATAGATGGAGAGGCTGTCTTGATGTTAGTGGCACCCTGGTGCCACTAAATTTTACTAAGATCTAGCCTTGCTGGACATGACAGTGTATGTCCAGCACTTGGGAGACAGATGCATGCAAGGCTGGCCCGCACGATGAATTCCAGCTACGTAGAGATACTGTGTGTGTGTGTGTGTGTGTGTGTGTGTGTGTGTGTGTGTGTGTGT
>OU015747.1:141519173-141531612 GCA_907169655.1 Acomys percivali
GTGAACTGTTACTGATGGGGCCAGTGCAGTCACTACTGTGTGGTGTGTGTATTTAGCTGTACTCCTAACATATTTTTTCATTGTTTCTATCCTGTTAAACAGAGAGATTCTGTTACTGTTTTGTAAACATGTCTGAACTCAGTATTTAGAATCATGTTGCTGACTTGGCTGCTGTGAATTTGTTGCAGACTTTTGAGTCGGCTGTGCAGGAGAATGTCAGCTTTAATGGACAAGCCTGGCAGGAAGCTGAAGATCATTGTTTTATGGGTATGTGACTTAACTTTTTTTTTTTTTTTTTTTTCTGTCCTTAACTTCTTTTTTCTTTTTAAAGAGAACTCGGCTTCTCTGGAAGAACATTCAGTGTTCCTAACCTCTGAGCCCTCTCTCCAGTCCCATCTGTCTGAGGTTTTTTTTTTTGCAGCTAACTATTTTTCTTTCTTTCTTTCTTTCTTTCTTTCTTTCTTTCTTTCTTTCTTTCTTTTTGGTTTTTCTAGATAGGGTTTCTCTGTGCAGCTTTGCCTGTGCTGGAACTCACCTGTAGACCAGGCTGGCCTCAAACTCAGAGACCCACCTGCCTCTGCCTCCTGAGTGCTGGGATTAAATGTCTGCCACTCTACCTGTTAACTTTATTTTAAATGCTATTTTATAATCCCTGTTTTTATCCCTCTGTGGTTTAAATAAGAATGACCTCACTAGGTTTATCTATTTGAATTCATAGTCATCAGAGAGTGACACTATTTGAGGAGGATTGAAAGAGTTGTGTCAACTGGAGGGTGAGCTTTGAGGTTTCAGAAGCCCATGCCAGGCCCAGGCCAACTCCCCCTCTCCCGCCAGCCCCCCTCCACCCGCACCCCCCACACCACCACTCATTTTGTGGATCGGGATGTAGCTCTCCACATGCACCGTGCTCCCCACCATGATAATAATGGACTAAGCCTTTGAACCCGGAAGCAAACCCCCTATTAAATGTTTTCTTTTATAAGAGTTGCCTGAGTCAGGCTTGTAAGCCCCTCAAAGCTAGAGAGTGGCCCAGTCCATCCTACAGAAAAACAAAAAAACCCCACTAATCCCTGAGTATGACCCAAGATCAGGCCACCCTGAGAGGATTTGCCCCCAAAAACTCTATGTAAAGCCTGCTCTTGCCCAATTCTTTTTTTTTGTTTGTTTGTTTTATTTTGTTTTTTAGAGACAGGGTTTCTCTGTGTAGCCTTGCTGTCCTGGAACTTGCTCTGTAGACCAGGCTAGCCTCAGACTCACAGAGATCCACCTGCCTCTGCCTCCCGAGTGCTAGGAGGATTGAAGGTGTTCCCGGCCTGCGGCAATTCTTTGTTGCTTCCCTGCTATCTTTTTCCCTCCCAATAAATTTCTTGTGTGAGGTGCATTGTGCATTGTGACTTTGTGGCATTCCTCGGCTCCCAGGATACTTTCTGCTGTAACACAATGTTGTCTGTTCGCAGCAGTAGAATAGTGACTGCAACACTCTTTTATAAACATTTTACTTATTGTGTGGGGATGTGCGCACATGCAGGAGTTGTTTTATCCTGCCGCCCTGAGGGCCCCAGGATCCCACGCATGTCCTCGGGCTTGGTGGCAAGCACTTTTACTTGCTGAGCCATCTCCCTGGCCTTAGTATCAGTTATTTTAAAAAAAACAATTATGAAAAAAATTATGGAGTAAAAAGAAGAAAGTAATGTAATTATTGAACACAGCCCAAGAGAAACTCAGTGGGTCCCTTGATCTGTCTTGTATGGTATCTGATATCCTAAAAGGTCTGCCATCTGTCCTTCAGACGCTTTTGCCAATAAGCTCTTGGGAGATATTGTAGAATTACCACCAGTTTAAAAAAAAAAAAGGCCCAGAAAATCCCTGTACATCCTTATAAAGCAGGTTATATATTTGCATTGCTTAGATGATACTTAGAATAGATAGTGAAATGTTTTTACATGTAACGTTAAGCCATATGAGTCAAGCAGAGGATGCCATAATTTTTTGTTTTGTTTTGCTTTTTGAGACAGGGTCTCTGTATAACAGCCCTGGCTGTTCTGGACTCATTTTGTTGACCAGGCTGTCCTCAAACACATAGAGATCCACCTGCCTCTGTCCCCCAAGTGCTCCCCCTCTGAGTGCTGGATCAAAGGCGGGCACCACCACGTCAGGCTTAGACTTGATTGTACTTACTAGTGGTGCTGGCATGCCTACAGAGAAAGGTCAGAGTAGGAAGGAAGCATCAATAGCAGGAGAATGACCAGTTAGAGAGAAGAGGCAGGTATCCCTATACCTGAAGGGCTGTCCTGACAGGCCACATGTCTGCCTGGCCCTCAGGGCTGAGTAGCATCACTGATGACATTCACTGCTTTGTGTTTATATTGTCCCATTGTTTGGGCTGATTATAGGCCCACTAGCAGCTCTCTGTGCCTATAACTTTCTTCTTTTTTTTTTTTTTTTTTTTTTGGTTTTTCGAGACAGGGTTTCTCTGTGTAGCCTTGGCCGTCCTGGACTCACTTTGTAGACCAGGCTGGCCTCAAACTCACAGCGATCTGCCTGCCTCTGCCTCTGCCTCCTGAGTGCTGGGATTAAAGGCGTGCGCCACCACACCCGGCTATAACTTTCTTCTTAACAGTAGGAGAGTGCTTTGCCTAGAAAAACTTCCTTTATCTCAGAGAAGAGTAGGCCTCCAATGAGTACTAACCTACCCAGGCACCTCAAGTCACGGCAGGACTAAGCGTATCCTCTGCCACTGGGGCCTGCCAAGGCAGTGGCAGGCAACAGAGTAAGAGACATGCCCTACTCCCATTGTTAGGGGACACACATGTTGACCACACTGTACATCTGCTACATATGTGTAGGAGTCTTGGTCCAGTCCATGCACGCTCTTTGGTGGTTCAGTCTCTGTGAGCCCCCATGGGCCCAGGTTACTTTACTCTGTAGGTCTTCATGTGACCTTGACACTTCTGCTCCTTATAGCCTTCCTCCCACTCTTCCACAGAACTCCCCAAGCTCTGCCTCTCGTTTGGCTGTGGGTCTCTGCATTATTCTAGGCTTCTGTCTGCAAGCATAGCAAGGTATCATCAATAGTGACAGGAGTTGGCTCTCTCCCACAGGGTGGGTCTCAAGTTGGGACAGTCACTGGTTTGCCATTCCCTCAGTCTCTGCTCCATCTTTACCCCTGCACTTGTTGCAGGCAAGACAAATTTTGGGTCTAAGGTTTTATGGGTGGTGTCCCCCTCCCTCCACCGGAAGTCCCACGTGGCTGGCTACAGGAGGTGGCCCCTTGAGGCTCTTAACCCCCACTGCTAGAAGTCTCAGCTAGGGTCACCTCCCATGGACTTCCAGGAACTTCCCCTATGCCAGAGATGCCCCTCACCACCAATTTCCGCTCCCTCTTCTGGTTCCCCCTCCCTCCCCTGCTCTCCACACACCTGATCCCCACCGCATTATCCTCCTCACCCCCTCGCACACCCAGTTCCCTTCCCCCATCTACTTCAGATGTCTGTTTCCTGTTCTGAGTGAGACTCAGCATCTTCCCTTGGGCCCTCCTTGGCAGCTTTGGGTCTGTGGATTGTAGTATGACTATCCTGTAGTTTATGGCTAATATCCACTTATAAGAGAGTACACACCATGACTGTCTTTCTGGGTCTGGGTTACATCACTTAGGATGATCTTTTATAGTTCCATCCATTTGCCTGCAAATTGCACGATTTCCTTGTTTTTAATAGCTGAGTAGTATTCCATTGTGTAAATACCACATTTTCTTTTATCCATTCTTCAGTTGAGGGACATAAAAACTACATGGTATTGGTATAAAAAAAGGTTGGCCAATGGAATCAAATCAAAGACCCAGAAATAAACCCACACATCTAAGGGCACTTGATTTTTGACAAAGAAGCAAAAACCATACAATGGAAAAAAAGCATCTTCAAAATATGCCGGTCCTACTGGATGTCTGCATGTAGAATAGAAGAATGCAAATAGATCCATATTTATCACCTTGCATAAAACTCAAGTCCAAGTGGATCAAAGACCAACATAAAACTGGATACACTAAATCTAATAGAAGAGGAAGTGGGAAAGAGTTTTGAACTCATTGATACAGGAGACAACCTCCTGAACAGAACACCAACAGATCAGTCTCTAAGATCAGCAATCAATAAATGGGACCTCATGAAATTGAAAAGCTTTTTAAGGCAAAGGACACTGTCCATAGGACAAAACAGCAGCCTACAGAATTGGCTTGGTTTTGTTTTGTTTGTTTTTCCGATACAGGATTTCTCTGTGTAGCTTTGGCTATCCTGAACTCACTTTGTAGACCAGGCTGACCTCGAACTCACAGTGATCCACCTGCCTCTGCCTTCCAAGTGCTGGGATTAAAGGTGTGTGCTACTACTGTCTGGCTCTGGCTTTTGTTGTTGTTGTTGTTGTTTGAGACAGGGTTTCTCTGTGTAGCCTTGGCTGTCCTGGACTCACTTTGTAGACCAGGCCGGCCTTGAACTCACAGAGACCTGCCTGCCTCTGCCTCCCAAGTGCTGGGATTAAAGGTGTGTGCCACCACTGTCTGGCTGGCTTATTTTTTTGAGACAGGGTTTCCCTGTGTAGCCCTAGCTGTCCTGGAACTCCCTCTGTAGAACAGGCTGGGCTCAAACTCAGAGATCTGTCTCCCTCTTCCTCCTGAGTGCTGGTATTAAAGGTGTGGGTCACCACCACCCAGCCAGGGACAGAGATTTTTATCTCCTGTATTTATTGAGATTTCCAAACTCCTGCACGTGATACCACCCTGCCAAGAGTGAGTAGACTGTGTGAAGCAGCCTCGCAGCCTCCTTCCTCCCATTGTGACTACTTTGGATGGGCTTGATCACAGAAAGTGTGGCCAGGCAAATTTATAAGGACAGTTCCTGGAAAGCAGAAGTGCATTGGTTTTCAGTAACAGATGCCTTTCAAGTGCTTTGCTGTTTGTTTATACATCTCAGCTTTGCAGAGTCTGCCCTTGGGTGGCGCCAAGAAATGGTTTTCCTAGAAGATTGCCCTATAGATGAAATGGCTCAGCAGAGAACAGTGCTTGCTATGTACGCTTGCGTAGAAGTAGAAAGAGAAGACAGATTCCAGAGTTGTTCATTGACCTCTACAAGTATGTGCCTCCCCCATTGTACGCACATAATTTTTAAAAAGAATTTTTATTAAAATGTGTGCTATTCTTTGTAGGGCAGTGACTTCACTTTTCTTTTTCTTTTTTTTTTTAAGATTTATTTATTACATATACAGTGTTAGTGGGCGGTGGTGAGGCACACCTTTAATCCCAGCACTCAGGAGGCAGAGGCAGGCAGATCACTGTGAGTTCAAGGCCAGCCTGGTCTACAAAGTGAGTCCAGGATAGCCAAGGCTACACAGGGAAACCCTGTCTCAAAAAACAAACAAAAAATACATATACAGTGTTTTCCTGCAGGCCAGAAGAGGGCACTAGATCACATTACAGATGGTTGTGAGCCACCACATGGTTGTTGGGAATTAAACTCAGGACCTCTGGAAGAGCAGACAATGCTCTTAACCTCTGAGCCATCTCTCCAGCCCGACTTCACTTTTCAAATGAGCATAGTAAACTTTAAAGCTCCTTATTTCAGAGAGAGTTCCATATCTTCCTCACGTATCCTCCAAAGAAGCTGCAGAGGAGACTCAGTCAATGTCTGCTGCAGGAGCGCGGGGCTGCACCTACTGCACGCCGTCAGTCTAGATGTGCTGTGCTGACATACATAGACCAGCTCTCAGAATGTTTTAGAAAGCTGCCTTCATCAGACTTCTTCCTCGTAAAGCTTCTGCCAGTGAGATTAGCCTAGCTGGCACCGTAGAGCTCATGCTGTAAGCCGCTTGCTGAGGACTTGGGTCTTTAGTAGTCATGGACTACTTAGTATTTCTTACTTGTTTTCTTTCAGAACTGGGGACTGAGTGCAGATCTCTACCAGTGCCAGGCAGACGCGCTTACCACTGAGCTACCCTCCCAGCCTGTTATTGATATTGTTGTATTACTACTACTGTTATTATTTTGGTTTTTCAGACAGGGTCTCTCTGTGTAGCCTGGGCTGTCCTGGACTCGCTTTGTAGACCAGGCTGGCCTCGAACTCACAGCGATCCGCCTGCCTCTGCCTCCCGGGTGCTGGGATTAAAGGCATGCGCCACCACACCCAGCTTAAATTTTTTTTTCCAATGAGGCCAATTGTGTCTGTGTACACTTACTTCTTTTAGGGTAATTCATTTCTGTTCCCTATCCTAGACCTTCTGAGTCCAGATTTACACACTAGTAACACGCTCCTTCTGCTTGCACGCCACTGTTTTACACTCCAGGGAAGATTTGCTAGAACAGTTGTTGCTAAATGAGAAAGTCCCCTGCGTCACGGTGCCTTTCATTTTGTCCCTGCCCCTGTCCAGGTGAGTCTGATCTCAGTGGGCACTCTTCTCACTGCTGCCGTCACAGTTGGGTCGGCACCAAGTGACAGGCTGTCCCTGCATGAGTTGCCTTTTGCAGTTTAGTCATTGGTGGGGAGGGGGCCGAGGACGGACTCAGGGCCCGCCCATCCCAAGCACACACTGAGCGCTGAGCTGCACCTCAGCCCTTTCCCTTGTTATTTATCCTGGGCCATGTGGATCACTTCTGTTTGGAGAGACTCCGTGTCTGCACAGTTTTCTTTCCCAAAGATTTTCCTCCCTGACCCCTTTTCATCCATTACCTTTGTTTTTGTTTTTTTGTTTTGTTGTTTTTGAGACAGGGTCTCTCTGTGTAGCCTTAGCTGCCCTGGACTTTCTTTGTAGACCAGGCTGGCCTCGAACTCACAGCGATCCACCTGCCTCCGCCTCCCGAGTGCAGGGATTAAAGGTGTGCGCTACTGTGCCATTGCCTCTGTTTGCACCTGGATTCCAGGCTTAAATGTCATGACTTCAGCTCCACTGGTAACTGTTTCCTTGTTCTGTATCTTTTTGCCTTGTTGCATGTATCAGGTTACCAGCACTGTCTCTGGGACGTGCTGCCTGTCTTTGTATTTCCACAGGTGCTTCAAGTTGATCAGTGCAGAGATGAGGGCTCCCTTAGTTTGCCATGCTTGTTTTCTTTAATTATTTTGTGAATTGAGCTTATATAATATTTCCATACTAACAATGGACTTTTTCTGAAATAGATTCTGACATCAAAGTGCTTGAAGATGAATTTGATGAGCTCATAGTAGATGTGGCAACAAAACGTAGGCAGTATCCCAGAAGGATCCTCGAGAGTGTCATCAAAACCTTGAAAGCACAGCATGAGAGTCTGGTAAGATGTTTATATTTAAATCCTTGCACAGTGTTTTACCACAATAAAAATTACTTTTCAAATAGTGCAGTCTGGTCTTGAACTCCTGATCTTTCAACCTCCACCTCTCTGGTGTGCTGGGATCACAGTATGTGCCACCACACCTGGCTGTCTCAGCATTCTAGATAGGCTTGCTTTTTCCTGTAGGTGTCAGTCACCATGCCTGCCATGTGACAGATTTATTAAAATTGGGACAAATGCAAATTAGTCCTAGATTAAACCTGAATCATAATTCAAATGAGGCAGGCCCAGAAGCAGTTTAGACTGGAGTGTAATGCTGAGGAGATTTGCTGGGGAGACATTTCCCTCACCCCACCCCAGATGACTACATGTAGGCCTTAGATTGTGCAACCCTCTTTGCCTCTTTGCCTTTCGTTTTTTAAGTCAGTAGAACTTTCAAGTGTGACCCTTCCAGTAGTTTCTCCTTCAGTAATGTTTTAGGGCACTAGAGGTCTACATTTGATCTAAATATTCAGAGTCATACTGTGATAGGGAAAAAGAAATCCTGGAATGTTTCCTCTTTTTCACATCTGTCCTTAACGAAAACCCTTCCAGCCAGGTGTGGTGCCACACGCTTTTAATCCCAGCACTCGGGAGGCAGAGGCAGGCGGATCCTGAATTATGAGGCCAACCTGGTCCACAAAGTGTGTCCAGGACAACCAAGCCTACACAGAGATACCCTGTCTCAAAAAAAAGAAAAGGAGGGTGAGAGAGAGAGAGAGAGAGAGAGAGAGAGAGAGAGAGAGAGAGAGAGAGAGAGAGAGAGAGAGAGAGAGAGAGACACCGTCCCAGACTCCAGGAGAAGTGCTTGCTGTGCTGATCGCATTGTTCCTCCCTCCTGGCTCACCTCCCTAAAGAAAACCCTTAAAGTATCCAGTGAGGCAAAGGGTGAGAGACAGAGCTGCAGGGCAGCAGTGTTTTGCTCCCCTCACTTTGTCACACTTTGGCTCCAGGTGTGATTGAGCAAGAGTAAGAAGGAATGTTTCCTATTTCCTTTTGCCTGATTGGGGAATGTCCAGCTGTCCCTATGTGCCACAGGTGTGCACAGTAATTGGCTGGTGTGGTAATCTAGCCACTTTTTAAAAAGGTTTCTGTGGAAATAGGAAATCTGAGTTCCAAACCTTTGCCCTGAATAAACTTCCATCACACTGTGGTCATTACCCTGTATTTTATTCTAATTTAGCTTTAGTTTTAGTTTTTCAGGACAGAGTTTCTCTGCATAGCCTTCGCTATCCTGGACTCACTTTGTAGGCCAGGTTGGCCTCGAACTCACAGCGGTCCACCTGCCTCTGCCTCCTGAGAGCTGGGATTAAAGGCGTGAACCATCATGCCCAGCTTTACCCTGTATTTTAAACACCACTGCGCCTTCACTTTGTCTTTCTGATTATAATTTTCATAGTGTTACTTTGTACTGTATGCAGCAGATGGCAGTACATAAAAAGTTTTCAAATCTTAAGGACTCTGTCCCCAAGAGTTCAGGATCCAAAAAGAGAAAAACCTGGAGACTGTGCACTTGCTCATAACTGGAGGCTGGCACTGTTGACTGTGCGCTTGCTTGTACTGGAGGCTGGCACTGTTGACTGTGCTCCTGCTTGTACTGGAGGCTGGCACTGTTGACTGTGCGCCTGCTTGTACTGGAGGCTGGCACTGTTTACTGTGCACTTGCTCATAACTGAAGGTTGGCACTGTTGACTGTGCGCCTGCTTGTACTGGAGGCTGGCACTGTTGACTGTGCGCCTGCTCGCACTGGCTGAAAGAGCTGCTTGTTTATATGAGGCATCGTGTGTCTAAATGAAATGTTTTCGTTTGTGCTTTGTTTAGAAGCAGTACCGTCCTGTTGTACATCCCTCGGACCTGAAATGTGACCCTGACCCAGGTAAGCCAGTTGGAGAATGTGTTGAAAATGATGCTCCCTCTATAATGGTCCCAGCTGTGAGTCTCCTCCACAGCCAGTGCATAGCACTTGCTTTTTGATTTTATAACAGTCTTTGTCATTGTGTGATCATCCTTTCTCCCATATTACGTGCCCAAGCATTGGATGCTCCAGACTGCAACTGCTCCGCTGTCTCTGTGCTTCCACAGGAACTCACAACTCTTTCTGTTTTGTTTTTTTTTTAAGATTTTATTTATTTATTATATATGAGTGCTCTATCTGTATGTACACCTGTGTGCCAGAAGAGGACATTAGATCATGTTACAGATGGTTGTGAGCCACCATGTGGTTGCTGGGAATTGAACTCGGGACCTCTGGAAGAACAGACAATGAATGCTCTTAAGTGCTGAGCCATCTCTCCAGCCCCTCTTTCTGTTTTGCTGTAGGTTTCTTTTATTGTTTTCATGTGTTCAGATTCTGTCTTTAATATGGTCTGCCTGGTTTTGTACATTTTTGTTATATTTTTATATCATCTTCTTGAGTTCATTTGGTCCAGTCCCAGTGCTGATAAATACAGCTAGGCCACAGTTGGTGAGTCCCTCTTAGATTCAGACCATAATCTTGTCCTGTGGAACTCGGTTATTTTCTAGTGTCTGGTCCCCCAGGTCCCCCTTGGGGAGCCCTTTATTCTCTTGCTCTGTCTCCCAGTTCGGACATGGTGTGCTGTGGCTCTGTCCTCTTAGTGTCCCTGTGAAGTTGTGGCTGCTCTACATGTTACCTGACCACACAGTCTGTAAAACACTTCTGGAGCAAGAAATGGACCTTTGTGCCCGCTGCCTATTGATAAGCACACCCCACGCCCAGGGTTCTTGCTGACAATTTTAGTTCTTCTGAATAGCAGATAGAATTCGCTGTTACGACTTTTTTATTGTCCTGCTGAGAATAGAACCCGGCCCTGCTACATGAGCGCTTGCCAACGCGCCACATCCCCAGGAGGCTTTGTGTTTGTTTTGGTTTTGAGGGAGGGTCCCATTATGGAGCTCAGGCTATCCTTGAACTCACCGTCCTCCTGCCTCCGCCTCCTGGGTGCTGGGATTAGGTATGAACCACCATGTCTCACTCAGTAGTAATTTTTTGTACTTGGTGATTTATCAAGCAAGTTTTCAAAATTCTGAAATAACTATTGTTTTTAATTTTATGCCTTCCTTGTGGGTGTATGTACTTCTTGCTTGTACGATCTTAGGCTTCTTAGATAAAGGTTGTGAAAGGCCAGCTCTGAGTTTCTAATCTGTCTTTGCTCTTTTATTTTTATTTGCTTTCATCATGTTGACTATATTGAACTCATCATGACCCCAGAGCAGTAGAAGATTGAGGTGCATGGGATCACAGATGTGTAACCTGTTTTCATCTTCAGAAAGAATGCTGACTGCTCTCAGTTCTCACGCAAGGCATTGGTGGCCTCCTTAGAAACCAAGTCAAGCCAGGTGTCCTGTGCATGCTTGCTTGTTTGTGCTCACGAAATACATTGGAAGTAAATAGGAAGCTCTCAGCTGGCACATTTCTGCTGAATCTGCAGACTTTGGAGGTTCATGTTCCCTTGTTTAGTCAGCACACTGACCCGGAAGCAAAACTGGCCTTATTACCCAATCTTTCATTTCCACTTTTTCATTTCCCTCAGTTTTAGAGAGCAGGCAGCTAGGGAAGAGTGTTCTCAGGGTGCTGAACTTCCACATTTTTTAAGGGCATACCCCCCGCCCCTGCCGGGCTATTTTCTGAGTGTTTACTGATAAGATGTGGCTCTTGTTGTCTGGAGCAACCCCGAGCAGTCGTTAGTATAAAGTCCTAAGGTGAGGAGGGTCTTTTCCCCACTGCCCAGCACTAACCATGCAGTGGTGGCAGAAGTGCATTAAGTTTGTCTGTAGTCACATTTGCGGTCTAGGCTGGCCCTGGGGCTTCTGCTCCTGTTTCCTGGCAGTGCTGCCTGACTTCCAGCACTGCTGAGTCTTGGCAGACACTCAGAGCAAGGATATGTCAGAGTTCACATGTGTACCTAGACTGAGAGAGAGAGAGAGAGAGAGAGAGAGAGAGAGAGAGAGAGAGACAGACAGACAGACAGACAGACAGACAGACAGACAGACAGACAGAGGCAGAGAGATTGTTTTGGAGGTAAGTATGAGTGCCTATGGCCAGGGAATACAGATTTAGGCTACCTTAGATTTCATGTTACAATGTGGTAACAGTTGCTTGGCATTTTATGATAGCAGAGAAAACCATAAGCCGAGAGGCTATTGGGGTCCATCAGTGGAAGTGCCCGCAGGTGGCTCCTCAGGTGCACTCTGACAGCACTGTTAGCCTTTGGGTTGACAGAGCCTGGGCTCTGTTTACAGACTTTGTACAAAGACATCAGGCCACTGACAAAGGAGGGCACACACCTGGAAGGCTAAAGATGGCTGGGATGATGCGGCTCTGGGCTTGAAACATCTTATCCTTTCCCCCACACACTTAGTAAACTAGTCAGCCTTTAGAAGGCTCCCTGTGAGGTGCTGTTCTTCTAGGAACTTTCTGTTGACCTTGGTACAGTGGTACACACTGGCTCTAGGGGAACCCACCCCATCTCTTAGATGGCTCGGGCCAGCCACCAGCACTAGGAGACTCCTGTATCAAGACTGCTTCCGTGTTCTTCCCAGATACAAAACACAGGTGATTGGCTTAGCATCACTAGGACGAAGGCAGCAAAATGCTGATTGCTTTGAGTTTCCTTAGCAAGTATTCATGCTGGAAAATGATGTTTTTCTTAAAATTTTTATTAACTTATTGTGTATGTTTGTGCAGACAACACCTGTGCATGCTACAGCATGCATCTGAAGTCAGAGGATGACTTGCAGAAGTCACGTTGTCCAATTGGCAGCGATTGCCTTTTCCTGCTGAGCCATCTTGCCAGCCCAGAAACTAATCCTTACATGTATACAGTATAGCCACATGTTTAATGAGTAATGAGTTTTGTTCACTTTTGGATTCTGTTTTTGAGACAGGATCTTGGTAATGGTCAGGATGACCTGGAATGTGTGGTCCTCTTCTCCTTGCTGCTTGGCTTCTGCACTGAGGTCACAGGTGGCTGTCACCTTGACTGACTTGTAGAGATAGTGCCTGTCCCCACACCCCATCTTTATTTTTGAGAAGTCTTTCTTTGGTTCTATTCCTAGAATTATTGATAGTTTGGGTTTTGCTTTATCTTGTCT
>OU015747.1:141535027-141567917 GCA_907169655.1 Acomys percivali
TGTGTGTGTGTGTGTGTGTGTGTGTGTGTGTGTGTGTGTGTGTGTGTATTTAAGTTTGTTTTCTTGTGAAGCAGCTGGATAGATGAGACTTGATGACTTGATAAGCTTGCCCTGCAGGCAGGCGCACAGTGCTGAGCACCAGTGCTGAGCAGGCCTGCACTGTGATGGGAGTTACGGCTTCTTAGGCCGTGGCTTAGCAGGATGAGGGTCCTGAAGCTAAGAACCCAGTTGGAGCTGAGGGGAAACTGAAAGTCTTCCGTCTGCTGGAAAAGGGAGACTGAGTCAGAGAGAGCATTTAAATTTGCCGTGAGGGCTGGAAAGAGAGCTCAGAAGTTAGGCGCTCTTTGCAGAGGACCCAGGCTTCATTCCCAGCACCCACACAGTGGCTCACAGCCAGCCACCTCTAACTCAGGTCCTTAGGATATGAAGCCCTCTGCTGGCCTTCCTGGGCACTGCACACATACGGTTATAGGCAAAAGGCCCATACTCATTTTTAACAAAAGGCCAAATCTAGCCTGGCTCTCTCCTGAATAGAGGCAGACACCCTCACTCCTATATCCTTCCCAATAAATTTCTTATTTAAAAAAAAAAAAAAAAAAAGCAAAGCCAAATCTAGGCCCCAGGAAGAGAGAGCCCTCAAGAAGACTTTGCAAATTCTTACGGGCATCAGTTGAGGGCTGGTGAAATGGACCAGCTTGTGAGAGCACCCGCCACCAAGCCTGCCACCCGCCACCAAGCCTGCCACCCTGACTTTGGTCTCCATGGTCCACGTGGTGGGAGGAGCAAACAGACTCTCACAAATTGTCCTCTGACCTCCACAAGTGCACAATGTGTCACAAGCACTGCCCCCTACACGCACACGCACACGCACACACACACACACACACCCTTCCTTCACTTTTGAGATGGTCTCACTATGAAGTCCTAGCCTGGAACTTACTATGGACCAGGCTGCTCTCAGGTCCTTGAACTCACAGATCTGCCTGCCTACCTAGTGCTGGGATTAAAGGCGCATGCCAACCATGCCCCGCCACTGGTTGTGCTGGACTCTGAGTGCGAATACTCAAGCCACTGAGTGACTTACTTGAAAGGTGGTGGAGTAGGTAATATGCATCTCAAAGAGGAACACGGAGAAGCAAAAACATGGCCAGAGCAGCACCAAGTGCTGTGGTATGAGTGTGGGGTTGCCTGGTCCCAACATGGGAGCTTGAGAGGTGGCAGGAACCTGCAGGAGGTCGTTAGGCCATGGGCACTCCACCTTCATCCAGGGATGAGCACAGTCCTTGTGAGAGCAGGTTGTTTGACTTCCTGACTCGGTCTCTTGCTTCCTCTCTCGTCAGGGTATCTCTGCACAAACGCACTTGCTCTTCTGCTTTTCCACCCTGCAGGTGCAAGCCAAGTGTGGACATGGCTTTCCCCAGAAGCCAGGCAGGTGCCCCACCATGCTCTCGGCCTTCCAGAACCTTGAGCCAGATCATAAATTGGGCAGAAAATATAGTAAGAGCAACAGATGACTTAGCCAAGAAAGGAAATACAGTCATGGTTGCAAATAGGTTAGCTAAGAAGCAACATTTTGCAAACACTGTTTTTGATCAGAATTCAAAGAAGAATCTGGACAGTTGTGTTGAGAGGCCGAGAAGCTGGGAACTAGCCCGGCACTGAGCAGCCTGACTACATTAGCCAGAGACTGAGCAGGACCTGGAGCCACGTGCGAGTGAGCACAGCCCAGGGAGACTCAGTGTACCCCCAAACGCTGTACTCAACATGGTAGCAGTCTCGTGAAGTCTTTATAGTCATAGACTGAAGAAGCTTAGATAACCCAGCAGGAACTTTTTTAAAAAGGTAAGACGAGCAAGGAGACAGGCTTCACGGCACATGCCCACAGTCCCGGCACGTGGGTGACTGAAGCAGGAGGATTGGGTTTGGGGCCAGCCTGAGATGCCTGGCAATACCCCGTCCAAACACAGAAGTAGCTAAGACGAATTTAGTGACAAAGCACTAGCTGTTGGGTCTAGATGAGCCTCCTTATGTATTGGAAAGTCTTACAATCCAGGTTTGAATTCAGGACTCATTTTCAGGAGTGTGCCTCTTACACACTTGCTGACTCAGCGGTAGCAGTTCTTGGGGCGGGGGGCTCTCCTGCCTGTGCAAACAGCTCCCGCCTGTCCACTGTGCTCCTGCCACACGGTATCAGTGGAAGCCGAGGACCCCTTGGGGAGAAGAGTCTGAAGGAGATGGGGAGCCAGAGCCCCCTGCACTTTGACCTCCAGAGGGAACATGAGAGAGAGTGAAACTGAGGCTTTGGCAATTTCTGTGGAATCAAATGTTTGCAAGAAGTAGCTTTTTCTATTTCCAGAAACTGCAGTAGAGCGTTAAGAAGTTCATAAACAAACACAGCCCACTGCCTGGGGTGATGGACTCTGTCCCCAGCACTCCCAGGCTTGCCCACCTTGGGACACCAGTGGCTTCGAGCTGGGGGCCCAGTGCTGGGCTCCCCAACAGAGTGAAACAGGGACATGCCCGCTGAGGCAGCAGGAGAGCCATGACCAGCTTCGCTCAGTGTCATCTGCGAAAGGGGCTTCCCCTATAGAGATCTCAGACGCTCAGGAAACATGGATTTTCCTAGGGAAATGCACTTTCTCTTTCATGCCTCCCAAAAATCTGATTAAATGTTATACGAATAGATTTGCTCCAGCCTCTAGGTCTCCTGTCCATTCTGCTCTTGTTTGTTCAAGATAGAACATGGCTCAGAACGAAGGATACGAGGCAGGAGGTCATCAGCAGGGCCAGTGGGGTGGGGATGTAACGTGGTGGTAGAGTTCAGACAATAGGGTTGGTTAAAGCAGTGTACAAATAATAAAGATTATTATATAGGTCTTGGCTATGCTGTCCAGGCTGGTCTTACAGTGTTTTTGTTGCTTTTGAGACAGGGTTTCACTACATGGCTCAGGCTGGCCTCACTCTTGACATCTTCCTATCTCAGCCTCCCACTCTAGCCTGAGGATAATCTCAGCCTCTTGCACTGAGGTGATGATCAGCCTCCCGAGTAGCTTGGCATGTAGATGTGGGTTGTGGCGCCTGCGCCACAGTGGTACTGAGTCGAGGGCGAGGGACTGCGGATTTAACTCATACACACACACACAATAACACAGCGGGTCCTTCATGCTAAGAGAGCAGCAGCCACAGCAGCAGCTGTGGCAGTGGTTTATTCTTGCCCCCTCTCAGAGTTCCAAAGAGCCGCCTTAGCGGCAGCAAAACAGGAATCCTCCTCCCAGGTGAAATCCCTCAAGAGGTGATTGCACACAGGAGGAAAAGTCTCGAGGAAGGGAGGGGTGCGTTCTCAGAGCAGTAAACATGACTAGCTAACCAAGATAAACACAGACATGGAAGCTGCTAGAAACAGGACATGAAACAGCAAGACAGGCAGGCAGCCCAGTCGGGCCTGGTTCCTATAGTGGGTCACGTATCCAGCAGAAGCAACAAAGCCAGAATCCACCATACCCTGCAGCGATACAAAAATACGTCTATCACCAGGTCAGGGAAGCGGGGTGGGCTGTGCCTGTTAATTTTTTAGGAGCAAAGCCTTGTTCTGTAACCTGAAGCCTACTGCATAGCCCAGGCTAGCCTGAAACTTTTGGTGATCCTTTCATTTAGTCCTCTGAGTGCGGGGATTATAGGGTGTGTGCCACTGTTACTGCTGAGGGGCTAGATTGGGTTAGTTTTCTCTTCTTAAAAGGTGGGGAAATCTTGACCATCACTGCTGAGAGCAGGGGAAATCTCAGACACAGGCAGAATCTGCCAGTGGAAAAAGGCATACTAGAGGTGAGGACACACACAGCGTAGCACGGCACAGAGAACAGCGTGTGCATGTGAGCGAGGGGGCTGAGGCTCCAGGGCCCCAAATCCAGTCTCTTAAGACTGGGGTTTAAGTGCCTTTGAGGGGTCATCAGTCCCAGTAGGCCCACATCTTCAAAGTGAATGTGTCCTGACCCCACCATGACCGCTTGGGGCCACTGTGCCCAGGGACAGCCTACTGATGGACAGCCCACCAGGCCTTTGTTCAGGAGTATGAGGAAGATGCCAGAGGTTTGCCATGTTTATGGATGTGTGGGCCCTCTTCCTGTCTTAATTTCTATAGGAGATCTGTCCAACTCCCTGTCCCTCACCACCACACCTGGAAGCCCTGGGAGTTGATTCAGTTTTGTGGTACTAGGGGTCAAAGCCAAGGTCTTGGGCACAGTGAGCAAGCATCTGCCACTGAGTTCATGCTCAGTCTACACCATTGGATTGCTGAAGGGGACAGCAAAGTGCCAGTATTCCCACATGCTGAGTGGGTTTTTCCACCATGTGCTAAGATCTGTTCCTCAGAACCTCCAGAGGTGGGGAAGCACCCTCCCCCTCACCACCCGTCATGATGAAGAGATTGGGCTGGGAGCTGCTGAGGCCCTTGCTGCTTTCCAGTGGACATCTGGGCAGGAGCAGTGAGGCCGAGTTCCCGCCTCTGAGGCTCTTGGCTGAGGCCTAGTCTGGTCATGTCCTCAGTACTGCACCCCAGCCTCTTGACTGTTTCGCCTTGTTTTCAGCAACACAAACCAATACAGATTGACAAACATCTCTGCGTTTCCCAGGAGTCAGGCATGGCTAACGTAAAGCCGAAGAGGTAACTATGAAAGGAAACCTGCCCAGCGCGGGGCCTCCTCAAGTCAAACGTGCTTTACTGTGTGTGCTCAGGATCTACCAGCTGCCAATGCCAGGCTGGCATCACTGCAGGTGTGAGCAGTTCTCCACTCGGTCACAAGAGATTCTGAATCGGGGGGTGGGGGTGGGGGCTGATTTAATGATGTTTCAAGGCGACTTCCTGACAACTGAGTCGTCAGATTTTAGAACAGTACACACCACAAATCTAATCCAGTGTCCTTTCTCTTTGGAGAAACTAAAATTTTAATCATCTTTTTAGTCATTGAATCAGTCCTCCAAGTGACTATACTCTGAGAACATGGCAGCTGAGTTCCTGACCCTGCCTGCTGCCATCTTAGGCTGGCTGGCACAGTGCGAGCAGCATGTCCAGTTGCATCAGCCCCATCTTACAGCAAAGGCCAGGCCTGGTGGCCCTCTGATGGCACCTTACTTCTACTCTATGTTTAAATTTTATTTTTATGTGTTTTGCCTGCATGTATTTATGTGTGCCCTGTGTGCAGTGCCCACAGAGGCCAGAAAGGGGGGGAGCACAACCGTTGAAACTGGAGTTAGGTGGTTGTGAGCTTCCATATGGGTGCCTGGAACTGAACCCTGGTCCTATGCAATGGCAGCTAGTGTTCTTGCTGAGTCATCTCTCCAGCCCCACCCCATTTCATTAATAAAAAAGCACAGGCCAGCTCAGACGCAAAATCGGGTCAGGCAGGGAACTGCAGAAAGGCACAGACACTGAAGAGTGGCTCACTGTGGCCACCAGGCTCATGGTCTTCTATACCTGGAGTCTGGAACTGGACAGATGGCTCAGTGGTTAAAGCCAGAATACTGGGTTCAAGTCCCAGCACCCACACGATGGCTCACGACCTCAGTTCCAGGGGATCCAACACCCTCTTCTGACCTCTGCAGGAACCAGGTATGCATATGGGCAAAACACCCATGTGCATAAAATAATATTTGAAAAAGCAAATTTAACCCCTGCAATCCCTTCACTCAGTCGCATAACTCCCAGCACTCAGGAGGCCATAAGTTTGGGTGCTGGTTAGTCCTTGTCAACCTGACACAAGCTAGAGTCCTTGAGAAGGGACCCTCGGTTGAGGAATTGCCTCCATCAGAATGGCCTGTGGAGCAGAGCACGGTGGCGCACACCTGTAATCCCAGCACTAGGGAGGCAGAGGCAGACAGATGGCCGTGAGTTCCAGGCCAACCTGGTCTACAAATCCAGTCCAGGACAGCTAAGGCTACACAAATAAACTTTGTCTCAAAAAACCAACCAAACAGCTGGGCCTGGTGGCTCATGTCTTTAATCCCAGCACCCAGGAGGCAGAGGTAGGCAGATTGCCATGAGTTCAAGGCCTGCCTGGTCTACAAAGTGAGTCCAGGACAGCCAGGGCTACACAGAGAAACCCTATCTTGAAAAGCCAAAACCAAACCAAACCAAACAGACAAAAAACCACAAAAAACCAAAACAAAACCAAAAAACCCAAAACCCAGAATGGCTGTGAGCAAACCTGCAAGGCATTTTCTGGATTAGTGACAGATGTGGGAAGGCCCAGCTCACTGAGTGGTGCCGCCCCCGGGCAAGTGGTCGCAGGTGCTCTAAGAAAGGCTGAGGAAGCCACGGAGAGCAAGCCAGCAAGCAGTGTTCCACGTGGTCTCTGCGTCTCTTCCTGACCCCAGGCTCTTGCCTTGGCTTCCCTCAAGTTGTTTTGGTCAGTGTTTTGTCAGTTACAGAAAGGGAACTAGGCACTAGGCAGGCATTTTCCCAACTGAGCTGCTACCCCAGCTGATGGCCAGAGTCCACTAGGAACATGCTTCCTGGCTGGCTGCGCTTCCAAAGGATCCAGGTTCAAATTCCAGCACCCACATGGCAGTTCACAACTGTCTGTAACTCCAGTTCCAGGGAATCTGACACCTCTTCGCACAGACAAAATACATGGCATAAACAAATGTAAATAAAATAAAATGGGTTTTTGTTGTTGTTGTTGTTGTTTGTTTTTTGTTTTGTTTTGTTTTCAAGACAATGTCTCTCTGTGTAGCCTTGGCTATCCTGGACTAACTTTGTAGACCAGGCTGGCCTCAAACTCACGGTGATCTGCCTGCCTCTGCCTCCCAAGTGCTGGGATTAAAGGTGTGCACCACCATGCCCAGCTTGGTTTTTTGGTTTTTTTGTTTTTTCAAAGAAGAACATGGTTCCCACAAATGCCTCTTGCTCGGGCACGCATTCCAGAAGCCTCTGGAACCCTGGTCTGTTCTTTGTAACCACGCTTTCCAGGGTGGCTGGGAGGAGCCCTGGCTGGAAACAGGAAATTTGTACTGTTTTTCCTTCTTGATTTCCCATTCACTGAGAAACTGCCCAGTTCCAGGAGCCACACGTGGCTCTCTATGGCTCTTACTAGGAAGTTCATGCTTCAGTCACAGGCGGTGAGGCTCAGCAAGAACTGGCCTCAAGATGATCCGAAGCCAGGTCAGAGGGTGAGCCTAACGTCAGCCCAGAGACACATCCCAAAGACACTGGATGTGGCTCCTGGCCTTCAGAGAGGCCTCAGAGTGACACAAAACAACAAACCCAGAAACAGGCCTCAAACACCAAGGACAGAGTTGGCAGATTGCCCAAGGCTGAGCATGCCAAGTTCTGTGAAAGTTCTTGGAAGACACAGGAGGTGGCTGGTGCCTCTTTGCCTCCATGAGGGGTGGGGAGAGTGGGGGTAAGAGGAAACCTATTTGTAGAACATGTGAGGTCAAAAATAATCCCGAGAAACTGCAGCATCAGCGCTGCCAACTATAGCATAGTGGGTGTCGACACAGGTGGATCAGGTAGACCAGAGGTATGCTGCCGAGGCCTTGCCTGGTTCAAACTGCACTGGTCAGGAAATGAAGGCTTTTACCTGCACCTGTGTGCGCTGGCCTGTCAGGGGGAGGCAAGCAGGAGAGTTGCTCAGCTATAGTCTGGACTTCTGAGCTCCGACAGTGGAGGCTTCTTCAAAATTAAGAAGCAAAGCAAGGCAGAAGCAGCGCTCACTTTAAAGGGTGAATGTGAGTGACAGTGACCAGGGAGAGACCTTAGCTGGGCAAGTGCTTGCCTGGCAAGAAAGAAGATCCGAGATTGACCCCAGCACCCACCTAAAGAGCTGGAAGTGGGAGATAAACTTGCTGAGATGGAGATCCCTGGGGCTCGCTGGCCAGTCAACCCCGCCTCCTTGGTGAGTTCCAGGACACTGAGAGATCCCGGCTTCCACATGCATGTGCACACATGTGAACACACACATACACAAACACAGCTCCGTATTTGAAGAAATACAATCAGGAAGGAAAGAGATGTTGAATTTCATGATCAGTCTTGCTAAAATGCATGGAAAGGCAAATTAAGATGACAGGCAAATAAAATTTTGCACTTACTAGACAGGAAAACATAATTAACAGGACAACAGGATTGACGAGGATGTAGAATTCAGCTGGCAGCGCTGATGGACCGTGTCTGAGAGGTCTGGCTGCCCTTCCAGAGGCCCTGGGTCGAGTCTCAGCACCCACATGGTGGCTCACAGCCATCTGTAACTTCAGTTCCAGGGTGATCCGATGCCCCCTTCTGGCTTCTTCTGACACACCAGGTGTGCACACGGTACACATATATATGTGCAGACAAAATCAGCCTAAAAAATTTAAATACAAGATAAAAATAGACAAAGCAGAGCTCATCATAAATCTAAAGAAATGACAACTCCCTAAAATCATGAGTCCTATGTTTTATTGACTTCCTGGTACTTCTGAAACGATTTCTCACTATACAGTTCTAATTAGCTGCTTTGTGGGTTTTTTTTTTTTTAAATACAGTTCAATGGATCTATAGCACCTCTTTCCACAGAGACCAAAAAGATTAATTCAGCCATGTAAATGCATGATAACTTAAGAAACACTCAGCTAATTCTTATATTCCACAGGCAAGTGGGGGTGGGGGAATGTCATGTAATTTTTAAGAGTTGGCAGACTTGGAAAAGTCCCTATTAATTTTTTTGAAATATCTAAGTGTAATTTTCAGGACATTTATGGTTTCTTTTCCTGTGATTCATGATTCTTAGAACTGATGGTTTAGTTAATTAGTCATTGGTGTCCCCAGTAAGTGGCCTACAGGCTAGGCTCCAGGTGACAGCACGGAGAGCTGTGAATGTCTTTGTTTTTATAGCCCACTCTACTGTTGTTTTAAATGAAAATCCCAAATTGTTCTATTTTACCAATGAAGACTCAGGAGCCAGATGCTGGGGTGAAAACCTGCTTGCTCAGAGAGGCAGAGAAAGCACCCAGTTGACCCTCCTATTTGGCTCAAATCCCGATGGAAAATGCCTAAAAAGCTCACTAGCTCAGCTGAGAGCCCAGGAGGAAAAGGCAAAAACAAACAAACATACAAACAAACAAACAAAAAAAACCAACCAAAGCCAAAGGCTTGCTAGCTCAAAGCTCAAAAAGCCAAAGGCCAAGGAGCTGAGGAGCTCAAGAGCTAAAAAGCTAAAAGCTAAAGAGCCCAACAGCTAAGGAGCCAAAGAGCTCCTTCTCCTACACAGTCTTAAACACCCTCAACTCAAAGTCCCTCCTACTCTTTAACCCCTGTCAGTTGATTTCTTGCCCCGCCTCTTGACCTAGGGTTAACTTTATTAAATCCTTGTACAGAAAGCTCTTGGAGTAAACATGTGTGCTAGGGTTGGCTGAACCTCACCTTAATCACTTGTTTACAATAAACAGAAAGTTCTAGGATTAAAGGCGTGTGTTAGGGCTCAACCAGGATAAACGAAAGACAGGTTTTCACAATTCACAGTCTCAGGGATCAGAGTGGGATCAAATATCCTGCAGCACTACTTCATGACTGGACCACCCAACAGTCGATCAATGCTGACCTTTTCCTTTAAATGAACCATTTCCTCTTGCATAATCTGAAATTCCTCATAATTCGTTTGTGGGCATAAGACATTTCTACTGGTTGTAACTCCCTGCTGTTGTCTTTTTTACGTTTCTTTGGTTTTATGCATTTTTATTTTTCAGTTCTCTAATATATAAACAGTTTAGAGGGGCACATGCTGTGCCCTTCACAAATGGGCAAATCAGGAGTCTACTTCTGGCACCCTGTTTGCTGAAACATTCCTGTGCATTTCCAAACAACAGTTAAAATGCCATGCTCAAGGGGCTGAGAGATAGATAGCTCAGCAGCTGAGAGCACTGGCTGATTTTCCAAAGGGCCAGGTTTGATTTCTAACACCCACGTGGTGCTCACAACCATCTGTTAACTCCAGGTTCGGTCTCCTCGAACATCAGACAAAACATCCATACACTTAATAGTTTAAAAATTAAGCCATATTCAAGCTTCGTGGAAAGCGTTGCTCCTGTCACCAAGATGCACAGGACACAGGGGCTCCATTTCCACTGTGCGCACTGTTTTGTATTTAAGTCCTGAAGGGAACAGACTGTTTTTGAAGAATTGTAAACAAGAAGGGGCGCCCATGCTTGCAGCTTTCTGTTTGATGACACAGAATTTTCAGGCTGGATGCTTGGGTGTTCAGTTCAACTCTGAGTTCCCTTCTACCGCCCACACAGCTCTGGTGCTGGGCAGTGTGGGAGGTGTTTTTGTCTTGGTAGAACATACCGCCGTTGCACAGTTTAGCATGCAGGACGGAGGAAGTATTCCTGGAGGCAATGCAACTGGCAAACACTTGTCTCTGCATGAAAGTGTCTGCAAAGCACACACGGGCCCCCGCGGGTGGACTTCCTGGTTAAGCCTGCCTTTTCTGGGGTTCCTCGAATGCTTCAGTCACCTCAACACTGCTAGACTCGAGATGGTAAGGAACGGTGAACTCAAGAGAGACAAAGTTCTTACCCATTTGTGGTTAAAATACCCCATTTTTACCAATTTCATTGTTGACCATTGAAAACGGTCCCCACCGGTCCATTTTGAAATTTCCCCCAGTAGGTGGCGCTATGTTGACACCGTGGGACTTTTAGAAGGAAGGGTCACATTGGTGGGTATTCTCTGCTTCCTGTCAGCAGTGGACAGTCCACTGCCATGAACCTCACTATATCTTCTGTGCCTCGACTGACTGGAACCTCTGAAGCTTGTAGACCAAAACCAACTATTTTCTGCCTTACTTTTTTCCCCTTTCCTTATTCAATCTTCTGGTCTCTGTGTAGTGTGCATGTATGTGTAAGCATGTCTGCATGTGTGGGGGCCTGAGGTTGATGTAGAGAATCAAATCTGGATCACTCTTCCACTGACTGGCCCAGCTAGTCTTACTAGCCTGCTTGCCCTGGGAATCCTGTCTCTGCTCAGAAAGCTGGACCTACAGGCAGGCCACCACACCCATTCTGAATTTACAAGGATTCTGGGAATCTGAACTTCTCACTTTTTAACCACTGAGCCATCTCCCCGGTCCCCTTAGGCTGTTCTGACAGGCACTGTGTTCCAAAAGTGACCAGTGCATTTGTGAACACTAGGTGACCATATACAAGGCCACTCTGGGTCAGGATGAGCTTGTGACAGTGAGGCACTGTGTACTGTCTGTTCAACAAGCTCCTGATAGACTGGCTCGGCTCTCTGCCATCTCCCCAGCCCTACCCCAGCTCTCTTTACC
Organism: Acomys percivali; assembly: GCA_907169655.1. NCBI lineage: Eukaryota > Metazoa > Chordata > Mammalia > Rodentia > Muridae > Acomys > Acomys percivali. The sequence goes on from OU015747.1 coordinate 141,546,328, forward strand.
ATGACCCTTGCCTCCTGGGTCTCCTTGTTGCTTTCAATTTGTTCTTAAGACTTAAATGTCGGGCTGGGGAGATGGCTCAGAGGTTAAGAGCACTGTCTGTTCTTCCTAAAGGTCCTGAGTTCAATTCCCAGCAACCACATGGTGGCTCACAACCATCTATAATGAAATCTGGTGCCCTCTTCTGGCATGCAGGTGTACAAGCAGGAAGAATACTGTATAAATAATAAATAAATCTTAAAAAAAAAAAAAAAAGAGACTTAAATGTCCCATTGCAAATGTTACTGTTATGGTTTGGAAGGGCACCTACTGGCTCCTGTCTTGGATGCTGGGTCTCCGCTCTGTGGTGCTATTTTGTGAGGTTACCAACATGACCCCATAACAACTTCAGTCAGACCACACCATACCTCCGCTCAGAAGCCTCGTGTTTTCTACCTTACTCCAAAATAAAGGTTGCCCCGAGTGAAGCGTTTCACTGCTTTCCTGACCTCATCTCTAGGCATCCACCTCTCTCTTCCTCGGGCCACACTAGACCTGGGAGTCTCTTGTAGTTTCTTGAATGGCCAGGTCCTTGCACAGGCCTTCACTTCTGCGTTGGTGCAGCTTTGACCATACCCTCCAGGTGTCCCCACAACCCTGCAGAGAAGCCTTGTTTGATTTCCCTGTTTTAAAACACACACACACACACACACACACACACACACACACACACACACACACTCCCAGCCCTTGCTTTTATATCCCAGACCCAGATGAAGGCAGACCACATCTGAAGTTCTCCATTGTGTTTGTCAGACTCTACCTAGACCGTGAGTTCCCTGAAGAGTGGCTCTACTGGCCACAGTGGCCAGTTTCTGGTAAATGCAGTGGTCTCTGCTTTTGGCTTTCTCTTCCCCGGCCTCACCAGAAGCCCAGAGAACCACCTTCTGGGAAAAACATGAGAGAACATTTATCGGAAGACCAGTTTCTAAGAGAGAACAGCAGGAGTGAACTAAGTGGTCACAGGACTTTCAAGCATCTAAGCAGCTTGTTATTGGAAAGAACCATCTTCTGGTGAAGTGAATCACCAGAATATTGGATCACCAAGCTCTGAATCTATGGCACACTCCCCCCTAGGCAGAATCCACTGTGGTGTAAATAGGAAACTGACAAATCATACCATGTCTCCTCCCAGTTCAAGGGAAAAACACACAAAACCCAAGAGATTTATGACAAGACAGGTTAACTCCTGGCTACACCCAGGCTATCTCAAAGAAGATGATGAGCATCAAAGAACCTCCTTAGGGAGACGGCTTTAAATGTGCCAAACGAGCCACTGGGGAAAACGTCCTCATTTCTGCCACAGACAGAATTTGGCCTAAAATGGGCAAGCTCGGATGCAGGCAGAGTCGATGGACAAACTCTGCCAAGACAGGGTAATAAGCAAGTCCTCAATAGTTCCTGCCTCACAAATATGTCAGTCAGATATATTGGGCCAGAAGGCTGAAGAAGATGCTCCAATGTTATAGAGAGTTATGGGGTGAATGTTCAGGCAGCAAACTGTCTCTGTTGTTTTGGGTTTGGTTTTTTGTTTTGTTTTGTTTTTTTGTTTTTCACTTTGGAAGCTGCTATCCTGCACTTCCTGTTTACTCAGGTAATTAATTTTATTCCTTCTCAAGTCTCTGATGACGTTGAAGACCAGATAGTTTAGTTTTACAATTAAGATTAGCTGTTTGGGGGTTAAGATGGTTTTAGGTATAGATAGATGTTTTAAGTTGATAGGGATAAGATATGATAGATACTGATTTACATTCAGAATTTTAGATTCACCAAGATAGGAAAGATGTTTTATTCAAGGTTGCCAAATACAAATAGCCAAAACACTATTAATGTAACATTTATATAATTCCTGATTGTTTCGTGGTTCTTTTGTTGTTGTTGTTTGTTTGTTTTTACTTTTGTTTTTTGAGACAGGGTCTCTCTGTCTTAGCTTTGGCTGTCCTGGACTCGCTTTGTAGACCAGGCTGGCCTGAAACTCACAGGGATCTGCCTGCCTCTGCCTCCCGAGTGCTACGATTAAAGGCGTGCACCACTACATCCAGCCCCTTCATGATTCTTCTTGCTGTAGGTAGTTTACTATATATGTGTATGTGTAATAATATAAATGTATACATAAAAAATAAAATATATTTAAAAAAGAGATTCAAGGCATTTCTTTGCTTTCTTTTCTCTTGTTCATTCATTCATTCATTCATTTTGTGACTACAACATAGACCAGGCTGGCCTCAAACTCAGAGATCTGTCTGCCTCTATATCCCAACTGCTGGGTTTAAAGGCATGAATCACCACACCCAGCTTAATTACTGGCCTGGAGCTTGGTGTATAGACCAGGCTGGCATCCATGTTGGTCAGAAAAGGGTTGGCATTCTAGTGTGGTAAATGAGCTTAGTACCATCCATGTTGGTCAGAAAAGGTTGGCATTCTAGTATGGTAAATGAGCTTAGCACCATACTATAATAGTGTTATGGGGATAATAGAGATAAACAGAACATGTTATAAGCGTGCAGTGTGTAAGGAAGCCAGCACAAACTTTCTCAAGATGTTTAAGGAAGCATGCAAAAGACATAATTCTAGGACCCAGAGAGACAGCTAGAGATGCGGGAAGAGCACTGATTGCTCTTGTGGGGACTCAGGTTCCATCCCCAGCACCCTCATGGTGGCTCACAAATATCCCAGACTCTATTTGCAGGGTGGCTGACACCCTATTCTGGAACCAGACACTCATGTGATGGACAGACTCACATGAATGGAAAGAAACCATCTCATGCTGGGCGTGGTGGCACAAACCTTTAGTCCCAGCCTTTAGGAGGCAGAGGCAGGCAGATCTCTGTGAGTTTGAGGCCAGCCTGGTCTACAAAGTAATTCCATGGCATCCAGGGCTGTTACACATAGAAACCCTGTCTTGAAAAACCAAAGGGGAAAGGTAAAGAAAAAGAAAAAAAGAAATCATCACCTAAGCCAATACAAGACCGCTGCTGGCTCAGGAGCAGCTCAATGGGGAAGACCCCCAGGGGACTTAGAGTGTGGTATAGCTTATCAAAAAAGGCCATGACGAGAATGGGGCATGGGCATGGGCATGGGCATGGGCATGGGCATGCGCTGATGTGTCCAGGATGTCCCCATTCTTAGACTTGTGAGAATGAAAGGTCTAAAAGTTAGGGCTGTCTGCCCCAAAGTTGCTTATTTTGTTTGATAGTCTTTTTTTTTTTCTTTTCTTTTCTTTTCTTTCTTTCTTTTTTTAGATCTTGTTTTGCTACATAGTTCTAGCTAGGCTGGAGGTTACTGTATAGCCCAGGATGGCTTTGAACTAGTGAAAACCCTGCCTCAGCCTTCTGAGTTGAGAAACTATAGTCTTGAGCCACTACACCCAATTAATAATCACTTTAATTTTCAAGAACCGAGGTCCTGGGCTGACCTATACCAAGCGCAGGGTGCTGCGCACTTCTGTACACTGTGTGAGATATAACTGCCTGTCTCACACACACACACGCGCACACACACACACACACACACACACGCGCGCGCGCGTTGGGTTGTTGATGGAAGGGGGTCAGAACTAAACTCCAGGCAGCTGGTTAGGTGTGGTACACGGACACTGTCCACCCTCTGACCTGCTAACACACATGACCATCACCACTCCTCTCGGGCCTGCAAGCCAGGTTCAAGCAGGCGCCTCTCTTACCGCTTAAGTCTTAAATCCTGGCAGAGAGCCATGCACACTGGGTTGGGATTCAAATAGGCCACCTCCCCCTACTGCCCAGAAACCAGAGAAGGCCAAGACAACACACCAGGAAGGCCTCTCTTGCCTGGTTCCCACCCGTCCCCCAGCTCGCGGTTAGTTTTCGCCCCTATGCGCTGACCACAACCTGCAACCGCTAGTTCTTCGCTGGGCAGTCATCTTGACTTCACATTGTTAAAACCGGCAGGCAGGTGAAGGGGGATGCGCTATGCCTCCACCTAGTCTGGCATAAACATAGCAACCACATATCTTAGTCTTTAGTTAGGTGCCACCTTAATCTTGAGGTAAAAGTAGCTGGCCCATGGGACCTTTGCATGGCCTGCCCAGATCCCCGAATGTGTGACCAGGACGTCTAGTGTGACTGACACTCTCTCGGGTGCCTTTCTCTGTTTCAGCTTTCACTGTTTCACAGCCTCCCCTTACCCCTCCCCCACCAGAATTCACCCTCAGAGTCACCCCGCCCCCTCCCTCCTACTGGACCCGACAGCTTTGAGGTAGAAAATCCCCGGGGCGCCCGCTGCCCTCTTGCGCGGAGGGTCTCTGTCGCGGCCCCTGCCCGCTGGCGCCTCCGGGCGGCAAAGAAAGTGAGGGTTGTCCGGGTGCCACCTCCCCCGGAAGAAACTGACCGGCGCTGGGGCCCGGCGGGCAGGCTGCGAAGGGACGGTGACGCTCACCCCTGCTTCTCATCTGATACCCCGGGGAGCTACCGGAGGACCCTCAAAGGCAGCACCCCGTCCTCACCCACCTGGGGTCTCCTCCCGTGGGTGGGTTTCGGGGCTGCCGCGGGACTCTGTGAAGAACCAGGTCCCTAGCGGAAAGCAATGACTTGGGTGGGATCCTGGACCCCGAGGTGTGGCGTGAGGGCGGGGAGAGGAGGAAGCAGGGGCGGGGTGGCAGCAGAGGGCGGGGACGGGACCGGACGGGACGCGCGGGGTGGGGAGGCGGGTGCCGGGGAGCCGGGAGAGCGGGAAGCGGCGGGGCGGGGCGGCAGGTGCGGGGATGCCGGCAGAGCGCAGGTAGCGGAGCCCCGCGTTCAGGGCGCCCCGTGTGGCGAGCGCGCGGCATGTCGCAAGGGCCCCCCGCGGGCAGCGTCCTGCAGAGGAGCGTGGCGGTGCCTGGGAACCAGCCGCAGGTAGTGGACGTGGGGGCCGGGTACGGGGAGGGGAGTGCAGCGCTCGACTTGTGTCCCGGCCATGCGCCCTGGGCGCGGGGGGGGCGGCGCGGGGGGGCGACACTTGGGTCCTCGCTGCCCGGACCGCTGCATCCTTGCCTACTGCTGGAGTGAGGGGGCCCGAGCTCCGATGCTGGGAATACAGCCCAAAGGGGCGGTTCGTCCCTGCATCCAACCTACTGGGAACGTGGGACCGGTCAGCCTGCCAGCGTGGGGTTGTATCTTTAGTGGGCAGACTCCACCCCCAGCGTGGGTGGAAACTCCTCGCCCCCATACTATCTGCCCCCTTCTGCTGTCCCCAAGTTTCACAGCTGTACCCATTAGAAGCTGAGACAAAATCGAGACAGCTGTTGGGACAATTCTTGGCCAGCTAGTTAGCTGCTTTAGTAGGTGGAGTGGCCTTGTACCATTTACTGCGACTAGCTGAGCCTCAGTTTCCCCGTCTATAAGATGGACCCTATAGCGTCTTCTGAGGATATTTGCGCAGATTATGTGGCCTGTGGATCATTTGTGTCCCCATTCGATGCTTCTGCTGCGTGGGAAGGTATGAGCACCTGCGACAGGAGGTAAATCCAGTTTACAGCAACAGCTCTCAGAAGACAGGAGGCATGCTGTCCTTTGCCCTGAGACGTGTTGGCTTTGGAGAATAAGGAGGCACTAGTGGGGATCCAGTGAGGTCAAAATCTCAGGCCAGCCCCCACACTGTTAGGGACAGCTGTCCCCAGGGCCTAGCAGGGTTCTGAGTACATGGCAGGCTCCTGGTTAATATAGACATTGGAAGAGTGCGTGGATCTGTGAGGGTATAAAGCTGATGTTCTTGTGTTTACCCCCCATGTCCCCCACGGACGCTCCACAGCCTGCTGAGGAGTGCTGGGTGTAGTGACACAGAGCTGGGGAGGACAGGGGACATGGGGAGGCACAAACGGGAGGCACATTTTGACGCCCTTCTGTGTTCTCCTGAACAGCACCTCCGTCATGTATGTCTAGACTTACCATGCTGGGCATTCATGGCTGACTACCTGAGTTTGTACAGCCGCCTGTGGTTTTTACCGTGGTTAGACATTGCACTCTAGGCAGCTTTGGACTTAATCCTGAAGGATATTTGTTTTTCTCCCTTGATGGCTTTCATGCAGTTCTAGAAAGCAAACCCTCGGCGCTGAGTAAGCACTCGCCGTGGTAGGTGCATTTTTCTGCCTGTCCCCGTCATGCTTAAGAACTTTCAAGACACATCACAAATTTGCATTTGGAATAACCCTGACCCCTGAGAGAAAATGTCAGCCAAGCACTCTTCAAGAGAGCATGTCATTGCTGTTCTAAAGTTTCCCTCGTATTGGTAGTTGTGTGGTTGCAATTAGTAATAAATGCATAGTTATGGCCTGTGCACAGTTTCAGAAGGACTCCCCAGTGTGCAGTAGTGTAAAGGCTGTGCACAGCAAGTCCCAGAGAGCAGGTACTCTGGTCTTCCCCACCCCTCAGATGAGCAGCGGCACTGCAGCCCTTCCTGGCAAACGCCCTGTGGGGTAGAGGTTTTGTGAACGTTGGTGTGGGGACCAGCAGACCTGACTTCCACTTCCCACTCACCCTGTGCTGGCCATGGTACCTGCAGGACTTCCCTAACCTGAGTTTCTTATTCCTTGGCTCTTAGTATTTTTGTTTTGTGGTCCTGGGTGTGGGACTCAGAGCCTCAGGTATCCCTCACAAATGTGCTGCCACCAAACTGCTCCCAGGCCTCTTATTCCTCATTTTAAAACGACAGTTTCTCCTCACATTCCTCGGGATGGGGGATGGAGATTAACAAAACTGCAAAGCCCCAGCACAGAATGGGTGCCACTTAACAAGGGCAATCAGCAGCCCACTGGGGCCGGCAGGGGACACCGTCCCTGGCAGCGTATGACATGGTGGAGGGAGCTCCCTGAGTAAAACCAAGAGAATTTCACCTCGCCACATGTCACCCCCAGAGCCCTGAGGATGAGGACAGGAAGGTTCGAAGGAGAGAGAAAAACCGGGTTGCCGCTCAGAGAAGCCGGAGGAAGCAGACCCAGAAGGCTGACAAACTCCACGAGGTGAGACTGTGGTCAGGGGCAGGACCACAGGGCAGCCACAGGGACAGCCATCCTCTGCCCTGGGGAGGGGGGCATTGGTGACATCACTACGACCGCCACAAGTTGTATATGGCTGATTCTGCTGGGTCTTTCCAGCCTACTGTTCTGCTTCTTTGTTCATGGGCCTCTTCCTTTCGGCACCAGCGCTCTGGGTGCTTCCCACTCTGCGTCTCCTCTCACTGTAGACTCAAGCAAGAGCTGTGTGGTGCCATACACTGTACTCCTCACTCGGAGAGGTGGATGCAGGAGGATGGCTGCATTGAGGCTGGTTTGGACTACTGAAAAACTGTCTCAAGAATTAATAGTGAAAAAAAAATTAATAGTGACTAATCTCTCCTGGAAAGTTACCTATTGTGTCAATAAAGAACTTAGTATGGTATAAAAAAGAGAGAGAAAAAAAGAATTAACAGTACGTGGTGATGCACGCTTTTAATCCCAGCACAAACTCTGTGAGTTTGAGGCTAGCCTGGTCTACAAAGAGAGTTCCAGATAGCCAGGGCTATTACACAGAGAAACCCTGTCTTGAAAAACCAATGAATAAATAAATAAATAACAGCTACAGCGACAATAGTAAAATTAAAGCTCCAGGGAAGCAGTTCTGTAGAGTGCTCGCATAGCACAAAGATGCCCTGTGTCTCAGTCTCAGTGCCACGCACATCAGGCATGATGAGGTGTGCCTGTACTCTCAACACTCAGGTGTAGAGGCAGAGAGTCAGAAGTTCAAGGTCAACCTTGCCTTTACAGTGACTCTGAAGATAGCCTTGGCTACATGCGACCCCATCTTAAAGGAAAAAGAAAAAGAAAAAAAAAAGTACTGGAAGTAATAGAGCAAGTCTTTAGTCCCAGCACTCTGGAGGCAGAGGCGAGAAGATCTCTGTCAGTCTCTGCCCGTTTGAGTCCAGCCTAGGCTACACTTCTAGGCCAGTCAGGGCTCTGTAGTGAAACCTGGTCTCAAAAAAAAAGAAAATAAATAAATAAACGAACCTGGCTGAGGCAGGTCCTGAGAGGGTCAGGCGTTCAAGCCTCTTTTTTGGCTACATAGTAAGTTTGATGCCAGCCTGGGCTCTATGAAAGCCTACTTCAACCAAAATTAAAAATTGAAAAACGAAACAAAATAGATTTTTGTGCTTTTAATTCCTTTTCAAGTTCATCCAAAGAGAATGGCCCCGTAAACTTATACATTAGAATGCTCAGTGTGGAAGTTAGTGGGGTTGTTCCCTAAGGATTAAGAGGTGCGGCCTCTTTGGAGGAAGCCCACTGGGAGTGGGGCTTTGAGGTTTCAAAAGCCCCACTTAGCTCTCCCGATCTCTGCCTTGTACCCGTGGATCAGATGTAAGAATCTCAGCTACAGTTCCAGAGGCGTGCCTGCTGGCTGCCAAGCTTCCTAGCCTAGCCTCAGCCTCCTAGTGCCGTGATGGCAGGAGTGGGCTGCCACTCTTTATCCTCCCCCTCCTCCCCTCCCCCTGCTCTGCCTGTTTTCTTAAATGTTTGTGTGGATTAAGGTGTTGCACTCCCCCGCCTTTTCATCTTGCCTGGGATGTTTCTCTGTTAACGCGTCTGTCCGCCCACCATCAGCACTTAGCAGTCCGCTCAGTACTTCCAGGCAGGCCCCGGGCTGCACGTCAGGATTTCTCCTTTTGCTCAGGTGTCCCCAGGGCTCTGCTGCAGGCTCCTCTGAGACAGAATGTGGTCTCTTTGCCCTGAGACTTTCTCCTCTCACTATCTCCATGTGGTGGCTAATGGCGCCTAACCACCTTTCTTATCTCTCAAATCGGGAGCCTTTATCTGAGTCTATTTTCTCTATCGCTGAATACCACAGATTGGGTAGTTGATAAAGGGAACACTATTTGGCTCAGGGTTCTGTAGTCTCAAGCTATGGAGCCACATCTGCTCAGTGTCTGCTCAGCACCTAGTGAGGCCCCTGCGCTGTGAGGTCAGATGGTGGGGGGCGAGATGGTCAGACAGCAAGCGAATCAGAGAACTTTCTTCCATAAGCAGCCACTCCCATTGTAACCCGACCATTCATAGAACATCTGTGAGTCATCTCCCCAATGTTGCTGTTTGGGGGACCGTGTTTTCAGGCTAGCCAGTGGGGTGGGACATATTTGGCCATAAGCACTGCCATTTATTGCCCACAATTCTGCTTTCACTGACCCACAGTCCCTCAGCCAGGGCTGTCGAGGGGCGGGTGGTGTTTCTGCTCTTAGCTGTTCAGGGGTTGGCGTGCAGAGTTAAGGTCCAGTGTAGCACCCTCATGCCAGGCAGCTCCCTCCTGCTTTCTTGCCATGAGTGTTTCCCCACAGCTGGCCAGGAGATCCAGGGGAGGGGAAAGGATGCCTGAAAACACCTCTACCGCAATCAGATCACCTTCAGACTGCACACACTCCAGGGGCCTGAGACTCGGGCTTAGAGTCTTTGCTGGAGGCAGGAGGGCTGAGGCTGGAGGCCATGGTCCCCACATGGGCTTCAGGGAAGGTATTCTCAGTCTTCGTGAGATCTGTAAAACTTCCACAGAAGAACGGCAGTGCCCATGCCTCCTTCCTTCCCTGTTTGTTGCTAAGGTCATGGTGTTTCTGGATTTGTGTAGCCACATAACCTCCTCAGAGGACCAAGGGCTTTCTGCTAGTGCCTAGTCCTGTGTTCAGACCATGTGAGCCTGCTGGATGGCCGGCTCCTCCCCTCTAGAATCTTCCAGTTCAGATTAGGTGTACTGCCATTTGTTGGTTTTTGTTTTTTCGAGACAGGGTTTCTCTGTGTAGTCTTGGCTGTCCTGGACTCACTTTGTAGACTAGGCTGGCCTCGAACTCACAGCAATCCGCCTGCCTCTGCCTCCCAAGTGCTGGGATTAAAGGTGTGTGCCACCACTGCCCAGCCTTGTATTGCCGTTTGTAAGTCCTGAGCGACTGTACGCAGAGGTGACCAGGTGTCTTCGACAAGACTTGTCCTGCAGCAGCAACATCTAGTAGATCCATAAATACTTATTTCCTTGGGCAAAGCTTTGCTGTGGAGTCAGAGAGAAGAGACCCCTTGTGTGTCCTTGGGGAGTGCAGGATTCATTTCCTCCTGCTGCTGTACTGAATTCCAGCAAATCCATTACCCTCCATGCTGGCAGGGAGCCGTCCACACGCATTCCACTGTGCTACGATGAAGATGTAGACGTGGCTGCGGCCCCATGCTTTGGTCAGCTTCTAGGGAGCTCCATGCTCCTTGGTTTGTGGCCGTCCATCTCCAAAGCAACACTGGCCCTACTGTCAAGTCTCCTGTCTCCCTGCTGACCTGGGAATCCCCTGATGCTGCTGCCCCCGCTTGGGTCACCCCCATCTCATGTTCCTTAGTCTCACCTGCGAAGTCCCTTTTATTAAATAGGCTCCCGTGCACAAGTCCCGAAGACGAGGATGAGAGCATTTTTAGGGGCCAGAGTTCTTCCTGTCACAGAAGGTAGCAGATGCTCCTTATGAGTGCCGAGAAAGGGCACACAAAGGCACATTCATCCCTTCTGTGTCTCGTGGCTGAACATGATAACCAAGTGAACCAGGAACTTAGGACTGGTGCTCCCCTTGTGCCCGCCTTGTCCCTTGTAGAGCTAGAGGTGACCCGCTGACATGTCCTTCTGCCCAACATCTGTGGCCTGACAGCTGTGGCCTTTCCTAGATCAGGCCAAATGGATCTGAAGCCAGTCCCCTCGGGGCAGAAATGGTTATTCTCTTCTTCACCAGGGCTAGAGACGCAGGTCAGGAAATCTCCCTGTGTGTCACGGGTGGGTAAGGACAGTGGCTGCACTTGCACATGGACCACAAAGCTGTGGCCCTGGCTTTACTCATTAGTTACACTCAAGGGTCACTGGTCACAAGGGGCACGAGGGAGTAAGAAACCGGCTTAGGAAAAGGAAAGACAAAGAGACTGTGAGCTACGGAGAGCCATCTCAGGTCACCTCCCTGCCTCCTTGCATAGGATGCCATAGCTGTGGAGAGTCCGTGTTTTATGGTGGGTAGGACGCTGAGTGACCAACTGTACCCTGGTGGCGAGGTGCTGGTGAAAAACAGTGTGGTCGCTGAGATCCAGTGAGTGGGGCGCAGGCCACTTCACATGTCGCTGTAGCTCATGTTGGAGAGCCCTGGGGACCTGTGGGGCTCCCAGGCCACATCCTGGGAAGCACACCTGGTGAGAAACCAGCTGCGGGCTGGGGGGACAGCCACCTGGGAACTGGCTGCCTGATGCTGTGTGTGGGGTGGCCCATAACCTGGGCATTTCCTCGTCCTCACTCCCGAGTGCAGAGCCGAATCCTGAATGTCAAAGCGGCTCTGGCTGTGGCTTCTCTTCTAGGGACACCACAAAAGGGGGAGGGGGTGTGTGTGGAACAAGACTGTTCAAAACAGCCCCTTCTCTCTTCTGTGTCCCTCACTCGTTCCAGGTGACGCAGTAGCCTCTCACTTTTGTGAGCTCCTTAGCACCTTTCCTCTTCCTGGCTGTTCACTGCCAAAGCCCGTGGCCTGTCCCTCATGACAGAATGGGCCGAGCTGAGGGAGAGCTGGGTTAGCTGACTGACTCCTGGGAATTTCCCTCAGGGTCGTGCCTGCCGACAGAGATGTGTGGTGGTGAGAGCGTGCTCAGTGTTCACACCTCTCTCTACGCAGCGTTGGGCTGAGGCTGCAGATGGGAACCAAGATAAAGTCGCAGAGTGGCAGTGCCACGCCGAAAGGTGGCTTAGAAGTGGGTCAAGATTTGACCAGGCACCAAAGATGTCAGACTGAGAAAGAATTTTGAGTCAGACAAAGGTGGGAGCGATGCCAGCCTTGAAAGCCTTAAATGTCACAAACTGACAAATGACTTGGGCACTGTGACTGTGGTGAGTGCTGTCATATACCGCGTGTTCAGAGAGAACACTGGTGACAGGGCACACGCAGTTTAGGAGCTGATATGACACTGATTTGTACATCTCTTGCTGGTGACACCGTTTTTCTGATTGGAACTGTCTTCATACAAGGCTTAGGACAGACCAGCTGTAGAGTCTTGAAACCTCGATTCTGGTAACTACTGTGGGGAGCTAACTGGTGATGCTTGAAAGTTGGGGTTCATGACGCTGGGGATGGGGTCCCAAGTCTCCAGGAAATGGCCACGTCCTCTGTCGCCGCCACTCACTTCTGTCCACTGTGTCACTCATTTATGTCCTCAGCCTCACTGACCCCAACCTTAGAAACCCCAGGACAGGCTCCCCATCCTCAGCATGACTGGCGTTGGGCCTTGTTGCTGTGGGCCCTGAAGGGTGTTGAGCAGGGAGCCTGACCTTGCCCACTGGATACAAGAATACCTACCTACGACGTATCAGTGACACACCCTCAGGCCTTCTGGTCGAGGACACTGCTTTATTGCATCTTTATTTACTGCGTGCCATGTGGCTGGCATATGCCATGCCATGCGTGTGACGGTCAGAGGGCACCTGCAGGAGTCGGTTGTCTCCTAACTTGTACCTGTAACTCACCAAGTTATTCTGCGATGGCGTCTTGTGTGACCTAGACTGGCATTAGACTCAGCCTGTGCTGAGGTTGACCTTGGACGTCTCTGTGTGGTGCTGGGGACTGAACCCAGGGCCCTGCGGGTGTGGAGAAAGCCCTCTACCAACTGAGGCCTACCTGCTTTTTGTAGTGGTCCTGCCCCACCACTCATAGTTTTGAGTCCTCTGCATTGAGAGTGTGACTGATAGTTGGGGGTTGTAGACACCCCGGTTCCTGCTGATGGTCTGTTAACCAAGGAGACCCAGCTCCCTGGGCAGCTAACTGACTTTGGATGAGAAAGCATGCCAGAGGGTGTCTGGAGATTAGCTAGTGACCTCCTCCTCTGCGGGCAGATGCTCTGCCGCCGCCGCCGAGCTGTAGTGGGATACCTCTGGCATATCTAGGCCTCTCTCCTTGCTGAAAGGTGGTGACATCCTTTGCTCTTTGTCCCCACTTGTGTCCTGTGGCCTCATCCACTCCTTCTGGGGCCTCTTCTTTATAATATTAGTCGTGCCTGGATGTTTTTGTTGCTTCTCTTTTTATTTTTCCCTCCTATTCCACCAGATCAGTAAAAGTCCCTCAGCTGATTTAAGAATAAAACTTAAATCCCAGGAAAGAAAGTCCCTGTGGGTAAGAGGAAGGGACCAGTGGAGAGGTACGGAGACTGGGGTGGGGGTGGGGGAGCATGGATAAGAGATGGGGTGCTTTCTGAGACCCGACTCTCTGGAGGTGGCAGATGAGGAGTTGTCAGATGACTCTGAGAACTTTCAGATCAATGGTCTGGGAAATCTGGCACCTCAGGGTGGAGTCGGGCTGGAGGCAAAGCTCGGAAGCTCTGGGCACCTCACTGCAGACCCGGGAACCACAGGAAGGTGGTGCAGAGCATAGAACCCAGTGAGTAGCTTGCCGGGGCTGCTCGCCTCTGCCCTCTGTCTCATGCACAAGTGCGGGGCACCGTATCGTATCCAGACACCAGGACTTCAGTTGGTCACATGGTCTAGAGGGACCATGAGGAAGGCGAGAGAAGGCAGAACAGGGCCATTGCACACTGAGGCCTGTCTGACCCAGGACAGCCTGCAGGAAAGGAGAGGGTTCTGGAGAGGCCTTCCTGCATCAGCCTCTGCCTGAGTCCCTCTTGGGGCCCTGAGAGGGAGAAAGGTTCCTAGGGGTGGGAAGAAAAGTGACAGCATGCTGACTGGTTGCCAGCACATGGATTGGACCACATGAGCTAGGTCTGACTAGGGCGGCATAAACACCTGGGGGCTATGCATCTCTGATTTTTGGGGAGAGGCATAACTTAATATAAGTGAGATCCAATAGAACTGAACTCAGATGAGAAATGTGAGCCGTGCATGTGACCAGGGAAGCCTTCCTGGGGGCAGTGAGACCACGCTTGGCTCGCAGATAAAAGGACAAAGGCAGATTAGGGAGAACTGCACAGGCCAGCTGAGGGTGTGCGTGTGTCCTAGGGGTGTGTAAGGCTAGACTCCTTTAGTTACGTTTACTAGAAATGATTAGTAACAGAGAAGAGGTGTGATGGGAAACAAGGCCGGGTCCCCAGCTCAGGAAGTGCCCAGTGTTCCTGAGTCACAACCTGACCAAACAAATCAAACTAGGCATGGATGGATATGACGGCACAACAGGGTTTAGTCATTCTTAGCTGGAGGGGCCCACTGAAGGCGCGCTGCAGCCATCTACTGTTGGCCGTGTGCTGTAGACTTTGGAAAGGCCTTGGATTACCTGGTCTTTAATCCCAGCACTCAGGGAGGCAGAGGCAGGCGGATCTCTGTGAGTTCGAGGCCAGCCTGGTCTACAAAGTGAGGTCCAGGACAAGCAAGACTAAACAGAGAAACCCTGTCTTGAAAAACAAAAACAAAAAAACAATAAATAAAAGAAAAATGGAAAAAAAGAAAGAAAATGCCTTGGATTAAGAGAAAGAACTGCATGCCGAGCTGCTGAGTGATGTGAAGTTGTGGGACAACAGCTGTCCGTTAGATGACACAGTGAAGATTTAAAAAACGAACAGGGTATGGCTCAGTGGAGCTCGGCTTTCTGTGCACTCAGGGAAGTCTCCAGTGGCTTTAGTCCATTTAGGAGGACAGTCCCTGCAGCAGGCCCCTGGCATCAGCCTCCTGCATGCTCCCAAGAGCCACACACTGCATGCTGAGAGTAACATTTTCTCAGTGAGTCTGGCAACTTGGAGCGCGTGCCGGGCTGGTTGGCCAACAGGGCAGGGAGAGGGCCTTGCAGTCCTGGCACAAAGAACTCAGAGACCCAGAGAACATCCAAGGGTGGCGGGGATGAGTCTGTCAACTATCATTTCAAGAACTGAGGTTGCACAGCACTGAGTTCATTCCGTGTGGCTTCATTAGGCAGAACCCAGCTCAATGGGCGGATGTGGAGGAACAGAGATGTCAGTACAAAGAGGCTAGGGTATTGCAGGAACAGCAGGGACTGTCCCTAGAAGGTGGGTGCCCAACCCAAGATGGATGTATGAGCTAGCCCTGCATATGAGAAGTTCCTACGCAGTTTGGGGGCACAGCAGAGGAGCTCTCTGATCCCCTCCAGTTCTGAGCCTCTACACCCTGATGTAGTAGTAGAAGCTACACAAGACTGCAGGAAGGGACCGCACATGTCCTTGCATTTGTTAGCACAGCCGAAGGCACGCTGGTCCAGGTACAGTTCCGGATGCTGGGATGGCCATGAACTCACCAGGGACCTTCAAAAGGCAGGTCACTGTTGGAGATGAGGGCTGAAGCAAATGGACAGGAGGGACCACTTTTGAATGATGGGGATGTTGTGTGCATTAACACAGGTATATACTTCCGTCACCGATGCCCGAGTTAGACACTTAATATGCACGTGTTTCATGTAAATTATACCCCAGTAGTATTGGTTCAAAAAGGAAAGCCGTGCAATCAGGACTGTTTGTTTCATTCCCTCGGAAAGAGAGATCTGAGGGCCAGTGAGCGCAAGGGTGAGCCAGCACCGTGGACAGCTGTAGCCCTAGTTTGGGAGGCAGAGAAGAGGACCACGAGCTTAAAGCTAGCCTGAGACGCACAGTGAGCCGGAAGCCAGCCTGGGATACGAAGTGAGACCCTATCTCAAAACAAAGAACGAAGAGTCTCAAGTAACCCAGGCTGGCCCTGCATTATTTTGTTGTTGTTGTTGTTTGTTTATTTGTTTTTGTTTGTTTGTTTTTGTTTGTGTGTGTGTGTTTTGTTTTGAGACAGGGTTTCTCTGTGTAGCCTTGGCTGTCCTGGACTCCCTTTGTAGACCAGGCTGGACTCAAATTCACAGTGATCCGCCTGCCTCTGCCTCCCGAGCGCCGGGATTAAAGGCGTGCGCCACCACGCCTGGCTGGTCCTGCATTCTTGACCCTCCTGCCTCTCCCTGCCAAGAGCTGGGACCACTGTTCCACACCTCCACCCCCATCTCTGCCTGTCCTATCTCTTGAACAGGAGTACGAGTGCCTGGAACAGGAGAACACCGCACTGCGCAGGGAGATTGCGAAGCTGAGGGAGGAGCTGCGCCACCTGGGCGAAGCTCTGAAGGACCATGAGAAGGTGTGCCCGCTCTTGCTGTGCCCCATGAACTTTGTGCAGGTCCGGCCAGACCCTGTGGCCAGCTGTCTACCACGATGACACCCCAGCTCACCGTCCTTTGTCCAGCTCAGAACCTCAGTTTGCATACCAAAGTGTCCAGGGGTACCTGTGGCTGTGCCCCTCCAGGGAGCTCTGGGACTGGCCTGAGCTCAGTGTGGTGCTCTGAGCCACCTGACTTCGAGCCCCAGAGCAGTGGGTCCAGAAGGCCCCAGCAGGAAGGCCACCCTTTGGAAGTCACTCCTCACCCACTTTGGCAGCTAGCTGGTCCTGTCCTTAGACAGGATCTTTTGGTCTAGAATTTGGATAATAAAGATAGTTGTGGAGTTTCCTTTGTCCATCTTCTTGGGATGGAGGGCACACAGGGTTCCTCCTCCACTGCAGGTAATTCTCTTTCCTGTTCATTCAGAAGCACCCTTGGCTATGGCAGAGCTTAAGACAGTGGGATTTCCTTTTCCACCAGGCCCCCACAAAGTCTTTGACCCAGCTTGGTTCGAGCGGGTGAGCTGGCTGTGACTCACACCTGCCTCTTGCGTTTACCCAGCCTTCCATCTGGCACAGCTTAACCTCATTTCAACCATAGAATTCTGTTTGTTTGTTTTGGTTTTTGGTTTTTTGAGACAGGGTTTCTCTGGGTCACTATGGCTATCCTGGACTTGCTTTGTAGACCAGGCTGGCCTCGAACTCACAGCGATCCCCCTGCCTCTGCCTCTCAAGTGCTAGGATTAAAGGCGTGTGCCACCACGCCTGGCTGTGGGTTT
Source organism: Acomys percivali (assembly GCA_907169655.1). Classification (NCBI taxonomy): domain Eukaryota; kingdom Metazoa; phylum Chordata; class Mammalia; order Rodentia; family Muridae; genus Acomys; species Acomys percivali. Next base: position 141,563,231 of record OU015747.1, read on the forward strand.
ATTTCTGAGACAAGATCTTACTCTGTAGCCCAGGCTGCCTTTGCCTTCTAAGTGCTGGGATTATACTTCACTAGTGGAATGTTTTTTCTTTTCTTTTCTATGTGTCCCTGAGTGCACATCTACACACCCAGAAACCAGCATTGTGACACTTTACTAGCAGGAGTCCTCAGAGGTTGGAAGAAGGTGTTGGATCCCTGGAGCTAGAGTTACAGGCAGTTGTGAGTGGCCCTGTGGGTGCTGGGAACCAACTTGGGTCCTGTGCAAGAGCAGCCAGTGCTTTTAACTGCTGAGCCATTTCTCCAGCCCTGAGACTTTTGTTCCTGTTGGGCCTCCCAAATGATGTTTGTTCCTTCTGGAAGTTAGCATGGGACAAACCACCCTCTTTGGGAAGATTCTTGCAGAAATGCCAGAATCTCAAGTAAAGCTATGAGAAGGCCATAGGGAAAACATTTTTACATTTTCCCTGGGCCCTCAGTTTTGTGGAAGGTGGAGCCATATGTTTGTTTGTTTGTATGTTTTTAGGGTTTCTCTGTGTAGCCCCAGGTGTTCTGGAACTCACAGAGCTCCACCTGCCTCTGCCTCCTATGCTGCGTGTGACACTGACACTGACACCACCGCTCAGCTAGATGGATCTTCTTATAAAGGGAACAAGAAGTGGGGACAGAAAGGAACGGGCTTTGTTGTCAGTGTAGATGCTAAAAAAGAAAAATGAAAGAGGAAAAAAGGGAAGAGAAAGAGGCCGCGCTGCTGTGATCACGCAGCCAGGAAAATGCTCGCCGTGCCTAAGGACCTCACTTCCAGTGGAGAAAGCCAGGTGCCCTGGAGCACACCTGCAGACTCCCCACAGCTGAGGAGAGGCTCCTTGGCTAGCAATCGAGAGTCTGGCTCAGCTGGTGAGTCCTGGGTTTAGTGGAAAGCGCTGGCTGGGGCATGGAAGCCAGTGAAAGAAGAAAAGGGGGAGAGGCAGCGAACAATGGCAGAAATCATCCAGTGTTGACCTCTGCCCTCCATGACCATGCCCTGCATGAATGTACATGTGCTAGTGCACACACACCATGCACACACACACACACACACACACACACACACACACACACACACACACACACACACGGAAAGGAGAAAAGGCAGTGAGAGGAAAGAGACTAGACTGCAGCCCTTCCTGGGCAAGGGGCTCGATCCTGGCTCCTCCTGCAAGCCCCCTGTGTGGGAAGGTACCCCTCCCATTGGTCTCTTGCAAGGGCTAAAATTGCACAGTTCCTTTCTGAGGCTTAGGAAGGCTAGTGTTAGAAGTCCAGGCTTATGCCTACTGGGAGAACCGCAGGATGGTGCGGTTTTTTTAAAGCACATGAGCTGTTTAAAGTCATCCCACCTACCCTTCAGCTTGCAAATGAGGGTCTCAGGCACAAGAAGAGGAAGGCACTAGTTTAAGAGTGCTCTAGGGAGCCCGGTGTAGCGGGTGTAGTGGCGCACACACCTTTAATCCCAGCACTTGGGAGGCAGAGGCAGGTGGATCGTTGTGAGTTCAAGGCCAGCCTGGTCTACAAAGTGAGTCTAGGACAGCCAAGGCTACACAGAAACCCTGTTTTGGAAAGAGAGAGAAAGAGAGAGACAGAGGGAGAGAGACAGAAGGAGAGAGACAGAGGGAGAGAGAGAGAGCGAGAGTGCACTCTCGGTTGGGTACATAGAATAGGACCACAGTCCCTCCATAGGAGCTGGTCAGGGGAGGCTCCTCCTAATAGTGGAGTCTAATGTGAAATGTGCTGGCAGGGACTGCTGTTGAGGACAGCCCATCTGTGAGGGGTGGACTAGGAGCCCTAGAGACAACCTACAAACTCTGTTGTTTCCTAAACATCCTAGATCCACCCACTTCGTTCCAATATGCAAATTGCTCTATCTGCTATCAATATCTTTATTCAAATTAGCTTCTGAACACTTGAGATTTCCTCCCTCGCTTCAGGGTAAGGAGTGCTTTGATAAGCAAGGAACCCAGACAAGGTCAGCCAAGGTGCTTGGGGATCAAACCCTCACTGAGAGAGCAGGGTAGCTCAGGCTCTCTGAAAAGCAGACCTTGGCTGTGAAGAACTGAAAGTCCTGTGTGGTGTCAGAAGCGATCACGTGTCTAGGAGATATGAGGGACAGGATAGTGGCCAAGGACAGGCATCACCCTGCTGTCTTCTCTGCAACTGTAGCAGAGGCATCTGCATGAGGCCTCAGGAGGGGCTGCTGAGCTTGGGGGAGGGGAGGCTGCCGAGCAGGGCCCCCAAAGCATAGAAAGTGTCAGGGAGGAAGCTGGTCCCTCACACCCACACAGCCACACAACTTCCTGTCCGAAGTTCTGCAGCATTTTGCAGCAGCCTGGCCTTGAACAACTGGCGTCTTCAGGGCTAAATTGGGCCCTAGCTTTGACCTGAAACCTTGTTGAGAACAGTGAGTCTACTGGACAGGAAGCCGAAAGGCTTGAAACCCCCGTGTCTTTCCCAGCGACAGGGTCTTTTTCTGCAGCCCTGGGTGTATTTACTGACAGGAAACTGTAGGCTTTGCCCCAACTACGGCTAAGAAATGGGGCAGCCCTGGCACTCAGCGATAAGTCTCCCTTCCCGCTGTACTCAAGAGGTCCTGGTGGGGTGCCTCACCAGAAGACATTTAAGAGAGGGGAGAGACAGGAAAGAAGGGGATGGGCAGAGGGAGGGAGATAGTGGTGATTCCAGGGTTCTGAACTTGGGGTGCTCCCTGGGGCCAACGGGCTGGAGCAGAATCCTCAGAAAGGCAGCACAACTTGAAGTGCTAGCAAGTCCAGGCCAGACTCTCAGCTGCGCGCCCATCTGGGAACCAGCGCGGACACTTTAACACTAATGGTTTGACAGGGTCTAGAATCACCTGGGAGACAACCCTTTCTAGACTGGGCTGGCTGAGGTGGGGAGGACCCACCTTAAACAGGATGCCAAGGGCTGAGGTCCCAGGCTGAAGAGAAAGCCAGCTGAGCACAGCCAGCCTGCATCTCTGCCCTCCTGCTGCACCCCTTTGCCGACGACGTGGTGGGCCACAGCCTTTCTTTCGCTGTTTTTCTTTTCTTTTCTTTTCTTTTTTCTTTTTCTTTTTTTTGGTTTTTTGAGACAGGGTTTCTCTGTGTAGCCTTGGCTGTCCTGGACTCCCTTTGTAGACCAGGATGGCTTCGAACTCACAGCGATCCGCCTGCCTCTGCCTCCCGAGTGCTGGGATTAAAGGTGTGCACCACCACCACCCGGCTTTCTTTTCTTTTTTATTAAAATAAAATTTTAATATATTTTATTAATTTATTCATATTACATCTCAATTGTTATCCCATCCCTGTATCCTCCCATTCCTCCCTCCCTCCCATTGTCCCCTTACTCCTCTCCCCTATGACTGTTCCTGAGGGGGACCTCTTCCCCCTGTATATGCTCATAGGGTATCAAGTCTCTTCTTGGTAGCCTGCTATCCTTCCTCTGAGTGCCACCAGGCCTCCACATCCAGGGGACATGGTCAAATATAGGGCACCAAAGTTCATGTGAAAGTCAGACCCCACTCTCCACTCAACTGTGAAGAATGTCCTGTTTTTTCACTGTTTTTCAATTTTAAAACTGATGTCCATTTGTTCCTGGAAGGAGGGACACATACATGCCACTGTGCACATGTGGCACTCAGAAGACAGCTCATGAGACAGAGGTCTCTCTCTCTCTACCTTGTGAATCCCAAGGATTGAGCACAGGGCATCAGCAAACAGCTTTGCCCATTAAGCCATCTAGTAGGCCCCTTGTCCCTTCGGAGCCAGAGTAACCATTCTCCTTTAAGTTGCTTTTGCCAGGCTAGAATTGTTCCCCCAATCTGTTGGGACAATGGACATGAGTGTGGTGACCAGCCACTGCTGTCATTACCGCCATCGTTAGTGACCCTTACCATAAATCTATCTGCAGCCAGTGATAGTGAGCGTGGTGGAATCCCCTTGATGGGCTCCTAGCCTGAGTCCCAGCTGCACTGAGGACTGACTTGTCCCTTGAGACTGCTCACCTGCACTTCCGGCTATTCTAATACGGCATTTCTAGTCCAGCACGCTTAAGAAATGTCCTCGCAGATCAGACTGAAGACTACAGGCTCAGAATTCTGGCCACAGCCCTGAGGGAGAAGTGTGAGGGAGAGCCCACTGTGAAGTGCCGAAGACGTGCTCGGACGTCCATGGCTCCCCTAACGCTTGTCTACCTCTGTCAACCAAGCGTCTGGAGCAGGTCGACGCCTTCAGTGTCTTGTGCTCTGCTGCTCTACGCCTGGCCCTATGACTTTAAGGGGGACAAGCTTGTATAACACGCACATAAGCTGTGGGTTTCGATCCTGGCGTAACAAGCAAGGCGTGCTAGCATTGTAGCCCTCACACGGGGATGTCAAGGTGCAAAGATCACAAGTTCAAAGTTATCCTCAGTGTAGTTTGAGGCTGGCCTGGGGTACAGGAGGCCCAGTCTCACACAAAACCAAATAACACCCGAAACAAGCAGGAAAACCCTGACAGCACGCTCCCAGAACCGCCCTCCGGCAGCTGCATCAGTGAGAACTCTGTCTGTTGTAGCAGATTTACAAAGAAAAGAAATTCTTGCAAACTCTGTCCTGGTCTCCCTTTACCCACCCCACCCCATTTGCACACTTATTTCCATGGTGCAGATCTGTGACTATGCCT
>OU015747.1:141576594-141587504 GCA_907169655.1 Acomys percivali
AAGACCCAGTCTCAAACATGCGTGCACATATTACACATACATACATGCACACATGCATGGACACAATGCATGCATGACACATTATACATGCACACATGCACAGAACTGGAAACTGTGCTGTTAGGAAGAGGAAGTCATAAGGGTCAGCATGTTTAGACAGCTTGGCACCAATGGAGACATCCAAAATAACTCACTAAAATAGCTGACACTGGACATGAGGCAGCTTATTAGTCAGCACCAAATGACTGAACCAGATGTCTGGGGACCCCACAAGTAAACAGTGATGTCATATCTGCAATGTGACTATTTTTTGGCAGAATGCCACTTTTACATATGATCCTATACAAATGTGGCCTTGAGGTCAGGAGCCTCTGCCTGAGACAGCCTGTAGGGCCATGTGTCTACCTGCATGGGGGCTGGGCCTTGCACGTGTGCTTGTGCCTGCCTGTGTGGCCTGTATGTGCTGGCTTGTACCTGGGCGCCTGCTGGCAGCTGCCTGCCTGGTGGCCATCCTGCTGACAAGATAGCTCTCATCTCTGAAATCCTTTCAACTCCACAGCCACCCTTGGCTTTCCTTCTTCATGGCATCAGGGCACGACCCTTACCAGTGTCCGGCACAGAGCTCAGGACACGACCCTTACCAGTGTCCGGCACAGAGCTCAGGGCATGGCCCTTACCAGTGTCTGGCTCAGGGCATGATCCTTACCAATGTCTGGCACAGAGCTCACATGATTGAATGTTAGGCATTAGTCATTCTAAAAAGCAGAGACCGTTGAATGTGAGATTTTGTATTTGTAAATCATATAATCATATATCTACATGTACACACACACACACACACACACACATACTGCAGTGTTCATGGCCCTAACCCTTACCATTAGGTTACCTTGCAACACACTCTTTGTTTTGTTTTGTAAGATTTATTAATTTTATTTTACCTGTATGAGTATTTTTGTTCACATATATTTGTTTATCATGTGGATCCTGGAACCGGGGTCATGGATGGTGGTGAACTGTCACGTTGGTGCTGGGAATTGGACTCAGGTCCTCTGCTCTTATCCTTGGACCCATTTCTCCAGATCCCTTTGATCTTTTTAGATGGGGGTAGATAAATTAGTCACTCGTGTAATTGCTGAGAGCAAGCCACCTGAGAGAAAAACTAAAGGGAAGACAATGTATTTTGACTCAGTTAGAGAGGGCTTGGCCCACGGAGCTTAGGCAGAATATCCCAGCAGTAAGGGCTTGTGCGGAAAAAAAGTTTTCCCTTGCGTGGTCTGAGTGAGCGACTGAATCCGAATAATCCCTAGTTGTGGCTGCTAGTTGGGGAGGCTGAGGAAGCAAGGCTTTGCTGTGGGGAGTGTGTGAGTGGAGGTGGGCAGCGAAGCCTACCACATCCCCAGTTCACTCTCTCTGTGAGCTCTCAGGCCGCTGCTGCCACCATCGGGGACCGCTGCCGTGCTTCCTGCCGTGGTGGTAATGGAGTCTTGTCCTTCAGGATCTCTGGGAGCTCAGTTGTGCATCACTGGTCTAGTCAAGCTGACACAATTAGTATTAAAGGCTGAAGGGGGCTGGAGTGTGTCTGCTCATGTGGGCGGACGTGTGGCCAAAGGACTGACGGCCACAGAGGCTCAAACTCCACTCACTCAGTGTGGACAAACAATGGCGGTGGAAAGATGGGGAAGGTGGTTGCTCAAAGCCAAATGATTCTTCCAGAAGACTACAAGTTTACTAGTAAACTACCAGCATCTGCAAAGAGCTCAGGGCGCTGCCCAGGATGCCGCTGCTGTCTTGACCCCTCCGTGAACTTTGTGAGCCAGCTGCAGTTGGCTCTCAGGCTGGCTTTCCTCTCCAACTTTACCCGAGGCTGACTGAATTTCCCAAGCACTTTTACATTCTGTGTCAGTTGCTTTTCTCAACATGACAGAAGCAACCTCTGGAGGGAGGGATCTATGTGGTCAGGACGCCAAACTCAGGGAGGGTCCTCCCTCAGCTGAACACCCCAGGAGCCGCTCTCAGACATGCCCAGGGATGAGTCTCCTAGGTGATTTCAAATCCAGTTGAGTCGACAGCAGAGGTTAATCATAGCACATTATTTCCTTTTTCCACCTGATGTTTTGTGTGTATGTGACAACATCTCTGTATGCCACTCAGGCTGGCTGCAAACTGATGGTCCTCCTGCCACCTGACCTGGCTACTTTTATTTTTTTTCCTTAAGAAAAGAATCTAGCCAGGTGATGAGGTGCACACGTTTAATCTCAGCACTCAGGAGGCAGAGGCAGGCAGATCTCTGTAAATTTGAGGCAAACTTGGTCTACAGAGTGAGTTCTAGGACCACAGTCTTGGAACGAAACAAAGCAAAAATCTGGCTGCATTATGCATGTTGTACACAACCTTTAGTCATTTCTGGAAAAGGCAGAGAGCAAATAAATAAATAAACTTTTCCTTCAAGTTCATGCTTAGTTTTAAGGATGCTTTCAGAATACCAAACATAAATATGTGTGCTTTTTTTTTTTTTTCCTCAGAGGAATTCCTGCCCAGCTTGTCTCTTGGTACAGAAGCCCTGGCCCTGAGCTCTGTTTGTAAGCCACTGCTCTGTGCCATGGAAACCATATTACAATGCCTGATTTTGTTTCAATGCGAATTAAGGAAGTGAGATGGTTTCTTGTGGCCTTTCGGGCAGATAGCTTATTGCGGGTGGACGTGAACTCCCAGAGAATGAATATTAGTTCATTGCTGACTGGAAGGAACAAGGAGCAAACAGACTGTTCATCCTGTGATGCAAGGCACTTCAGAGTTTCTGTGCTCCCAGCCGCCGGTGGTGGAGTGAGCAAGGCGCTGCGTAATGTGGGCTTCTGTATGAAATATAAGAGAATTAAACTTAAGGTAGGGTTTTATTGCTGCTGTTGCTGTTGTTTTAGACGGGGCCTTACTATGTAGTTCTCACTGACCTGAAACATTCTATGTAGACCAAACTGGCCTCAAACTCACAGAGATCCACCTGCCTCTGCTAAGTGATTAAAGATACAAACCACCACACCCTGCCTAAAGGTAGTTTTGGAATTGGGTTTCAACCTCTGTCTACCAAGCTATGAATTCCCCATTCCTCAAACTGTTTCTACTTTCTCACCTCTCACCTTCTGTGTGTCTGTCTCCTCAAGTGCCAGGTCCTATGAAAGTTAAAGACAGGCGAACAGAGCTGTGAAGACAGCTGGGCTGGTAAGACGCTTGCCGAGCAGCAGGAGCAATTGAACTGGAAACCCCAGAACTCAGATTTAAAAAAAAAAAAAGCAGGTGTGCCAGTAATGCTAGCATTCAGAGAGAGGCAGGATCCCTGGGCCCACCTACATACACACACACACACACACACACACACACACACACACACACACACACTATTAATTTCTTCTTATGCTCTGATGCAATAATAGTCTGTTTTTTTTTTTTTTATCTCTTTTTGGTAAAACCAGGCCTTCTGTTTCAAGAGAAAAGCACTACAAGCAGAAACAAAGGCAAACCAAGAGTTCTCCAAGACGCCCACAGACTCTTGCCAAACCTCATCTTGATGAGTTCACAGGAGGTGAGTCAGAGCCTCAGTGGCTTGCTTCAGGGTCCCTCTCCAGGTCCCCGGAGAGAAGCAGAAAGGCTGAGGACTTGGGGATCAGTGGACTCAGCCAGCGAGAGGCCAGGAGTTTTACATTTCTCACTTGACTATGACTCCCCAAGCCACCCAGGGACCTTCCTGAAAGGCAGGCAGGTGGCCTCTCCAGACCCGGGTCGACTGTCCCTTGACCTCTGCCATTCCCCAGCTGTTGGCAGGTAGGGTTTCTAAGAAAGACACGGTGGGGGTGAGGCTTGCTCTCTGTGGACGTTTCCAGGAACTGAGCTTGTTTCCCGAGAGGTGTCACACTTTGGAATGTTCCAGTGGCTGTCAGGGGAACTCTGGGATGACTCAAGTGAAGACCTGAGCCAGTAAAGGACGAGCTATGGCCTGAAGCCACACTCTCCACCCCCACTTTGTTAAAAGGCACCCGCTTCAGGCTCCAGCGAAGGTTTGAGCCCTTCTCACCCCATCAGGAAGCCAGGCTAGACAAACCAGAGGCACTTTCTACCCGAGGGTGGCCTAGCACCTCCAACACTCTCATTTGCATATGTGGTTAGCTTTTTAATGAGAGTAGCTTCGGCGTGGCCCTCTGACAGAATCCAGTGTGACAGATGACAGCTTCCTTGAAGACCTGATTGAGGTTCAGTGTGATTAACCATGAGAACCAATGTATCTGCTGACGGGTCAATACACACAGCATGGTTGTACACTGCAAGCTAGGCACAGGGGAGTGCAAGACAGGCTTGTGAGGAAAGGCTTGACCTCAAGGTAGAAAAGGTACTTTGCAGTGGAGGTGGCAGCAGGTGGGTCCTAGAGCTACCTGGACAGCTAGTGTACTGGGATCCAGCCAGGCAGAGATCCTGTCTTAAAAAAAAAAAAAAAGATAGTATCTGAGATCAACAGCCAAGTTGATCTCTGGCCTCCGCCCGCATCCACACCCAGGTGCATCTGCAATCACGTAGCACTCACATACATACACACACACCATACACGCGAGAGAAAACAGGAGGAGTAAATAAAAATCCCCAGAACATTCCAGATGCCAACAAGGGCTTTATTTCTCTAGGGACCCCGCACAAGCAGAGGCGAGAGTTCCACTATGTGGTAAACTGGATCCTACTCCGTGTAAGCTGCCACTTTTGCAGGTGTGCAGTCTCTTCTGGGCCGAGTGGAAACAGAACCTGAAGCTTTAAAGTCCCCACGCCCCCCAATCTGTCTGTGGCACAGGAGTGTTGCAGCGCTTTATTCAGAACAGCCATCGGCAGGGAGCAGGGAGAGTAGCACTAAGCCCTTGCGGTCTATGCAAGATGGAAACAAAATCGCTGGAGAGGCTCTGGCTCACTCTAAGGACCAAGCGCCAGGATGGGAAAGGACTTTGGGAGACAAGGGAGCAGGCGCAAGCAAGGCTTTACCCCTATTTGCTTGTTTGGGGATACAGGGGAGAAACACAGGGCTCCATGCATCCTCAGCCTGTTTGTTACTAACTTTATTTGAACGTGGAATGCTGAGTTTCCAATGGGAACGGGCCTTCTGGCAGAGTTTCTTCTTTCGTGGGGTTGTGCAACAGTTAAAGCCCGCAGAGCTGCGAGCGAGCTCACACGCGGAGGCTGCGGCTGGGAAAGGGGAAGGAGATCCGCCAGGGGCGCAGCCCCCACCTGCCTCGGGCGTCGCGAGGTCTGCGCAGGCCCAGGCCAAGGGTGAGCGTCCGCGGGGGGTGCGACCGCGGCTCCCCACCGCTCGCCCAGGCTCCGCCGGGTCCACCTGGAGCGACGGCGTCCTGGAGGTCCGCGGCCTGGGTCAGTGGCGTCCCCGGCATCGCAGCGCCACCTGGTGGCCACCTGCGGACACACCTGGCCCAGCCGGGGCCCCAGTCCCAGGCCACGTGGGTTGGCGTCGGGACCTCGGCTTTCTCACGCCCTCTGGCCTCGCACAGGTATAGAGCAGCGAGCCCGGAGCCCTGGCCCGTTTGTGAGTGGGGCCTCTGACATCCTAGGCCGCAGGGTGCTTCTCCGTGAAGGGTGTTACAGTACGGCCCTGGGGCAGGTTTGCCGCAAAGCCCAGTCTAGAAAAGTGCCTGTGGTCGGAGGAATGCAACATCCTTGGTGACGTCATCAGCCAGTAAGCTCCTCAGGTCGCAAGCTGTTGGAACTCGTGCTCCACAGGTGACGTGGCCCCGAGACTATTTGAAAAAACAAAAAAAGCAAAGACATAGCCTTATTTTCCAGTTTAACAGTGAGACCATCGCAGAGCTAAATATTTGTTATCTCTAAATAGCTTGGTGTTGTGTAATCTCAACACTCCAGAGGCTGAGGCAGGAGGATCGTACTGAGTTCAAGGCCTGCCCAGCTACATAGCAAGACCTGTCTCAAAGCAAAACAAAACCACCTCCCCTCCCCCCAAACAGGGACTGGAGAGACAGCTCAGTGTTAAGTGTCCACACAGCTTACAACTATCTATAACTCTAGCTCCTGGGAATCTAATGCCTTCTTCTGAACTCTGCAGGAACCTGCATGCACATCAGTGAAGGGGTGAGGCCAGCAGTGAGGGGTGAGGGCAGAGGTGAGGGGTGAGGGCAGTAGTGAGGGGCGAGGGCAGGGGTGAGGGGTGAGGGCAGCAGTGAGGGGTGAGGGCAGGGGTGAGGGGTGAGGGCAGCAGTGAGGGGTGAGGGCAGCAGTAGGGGTGAGGGCAGAGGTGAGGGGTGAGGGCAGAGGTGAGGGGTGAGGGCAGCGGTGAGGGGTGAGGGCTGCAATGAGGGTTGAGGGCAGAGGTGAGGGGTGAGGGCAGGGGTGAGGGCAGGGGTGAGGGGTAAAGGCAGGGGTGAGGGGTGAGGGCAGAGGTGAGGGGTGAGGGCAGAGGTGAGAGGTAAGGGCAGAGGTGAGGGGTGAGGGCAGGGGTGAGGGGTGAAGGCAGGGGTGAGGGGTGAGGGCAGGAGTGATGAGTGAGGGCAGGGTTACACAGACCATGGGATTTTTTTCCCCAGGCCAGTCACTGACTTCCCCATACCTTATGTTTTCATCTGTAATTCAGGGATATTAATTCCCAAATCTTTAGGCCTGTATGAAGTTCATGTGATTTCTCTCTGTGTTTGTTTTATATGTGTGTATGTGTGTGCACACATGCGCATCCATGTTCTATGGAACATATGGGAGCCAGAGGACAATTTGCAAGGAATAGCCCTTCCCTTCCACCATGTAGGTCCTGGGAATTAAACTCAGGTTGTCTGATGTGGCACCTTTACTGGCTGAGCCACCTCACCAGTCCTAGTTCAGGAGATTTCATAGGTAAAATCCTTAGCACAGGTCGCTGATTAACCATCTGGGCCCCTTCCTGAGTGATGTTGCTCGTGGAACTGAGGTTGACTACTTTGCACCTCAGGAGCTTCTGAGACAATATATATGCCCATGGAGCAGACTTGGAAGAGAAACAACCTAGTACATACTCGGTCTTCAGCTGGGTCTCACTGTCATCCCCCAGGACCAAGTACAAGGCAAAGGAGAGATGAAGAGAGAGTAGCTGCTCACCCAGCCCTGGCCACGTCAAGGCTGCAGGGTGCACCCCGGTGCTTCTCAGCCTTCCTAACACTGCACCACTTTATGGGGACAGTTCAGTCTGATGCATAGTTCAGTCTGCATGCCGTCTCTCCATCTTGTCCACACTGAGCTGCCTTGATCACGTAACTCTGTGCTGGTAACCATCCTGACGTATGCAAACAGATCCCTAGCTTACAGATCCCAGGGCCTTCAGAGAGGTAAGCGGTTTGCTACAGGGCACAGTCTCTGTTGGAGTTAGTTAGAAGCAGCACAGAAAGACAGGGGACATTGCAGGACTAGGGGAAGGTGGGGTGCCTGACTCCAGAGCCAGGCTGCAGCCTCTGGCTGGCTGAGAAACCAGAATGCTGGCTGGCAGGCAGGATTCGCTAATGGCGTTTGCTCCGAAGGTTGCCAACAAACAACTTTCCTTTCTTGTATAAATACTTTACATTATCAGTGAACGCCAGGTGTGGTGTTGTATGCCTTTAGTCTCAGCACTCTGGGGAGGCAGAGGCAGGTGGATCACTTCAGGGAGTTCGAGGCCAGCCTGGTCTACAAAGCAAGTCCAGAACAGCCAAGGCTACACAGAGAAACCCTGTCTCGAAAAAACTCAAAACAAACAAAAGTTATCAATGAACCAGTGTTAGGGCTTGGATGTAGATGAGTTCAGGTAAGGCTTCCTCTTTCTCTCAGATGTTTTCTGGGAGTCTCAAATGGACCATTGACTTTGTTTGTGGTAGACACACCCACTGTCTGGCTTCCCTCTGACCTAGCCTCATTTCACCAGGTGTTTTCCTTGTAATGCCTCTGAACTTTAGCTCTCTTGAAAGGATCACAAAAAATACACTTTAAGAGGTATAAAGAGAAGCCACATGTGGCTTGGTACTCGAGAGTTCAGGCCAGTGTGTATGTGTGGATAATCAGGGAGGAGGTGTACTGAAAGGAAGGAACAGGGTGAGACTGGAGGAAACGGCAGGAGAGAGACAGTAAGCTCAGTAAACACCTTGTAGCCAGGCTTACGTTCCTCATCCGGAAGAGTGTGTGTGCCTCTGCCCATTTCAGTACTTCAAGAACCCAAGCCTGGAGCCGGGCGTGGTGGCACACGCCTGTAATCCCAGCACTCGGGAGGCAGAGGCAGGCGGATCGCTTTGAGTTCGAGGCCAGCCTGGTCTACAAAGTGACTCCAGGACAGCCAAGGCTAACACAGAGAGGCTAACCTTGTCTCAAAAAACAAAACAAAATAAAACAAAACAAAAGAACCCAAGCCTGACACAAATGCTGCCCTTTCCGTCAGGAACTCAGTCCTGGCCAGACTGAAGGACTTGGCCTTGTTAATCTGCAGTGGGGTCCCCACTAACGCCTCACATGATGGGAGATTCCTCGCCAACAGTGCTCGGTTGTGTAGACAGATAAGCCCTAAGCCCGGCTGCTGGGCACCTGAGGACTTGGGAAAGCCGGTGCTGCGTCCGGGCCTGATGGTGTCAGCCTGCCATCCCAGCTACCCCAGAGGCTGAGGCCGAGGATCAAAAGCTCAGGAACAAAACAAGTTCAAGACCTGGACATCAAAAAGACGGAGGCCACAGGTCAGCGGCGAGGTGCTAATCCTGCCAGCAAAGCGTGGCTGAGAAATGGCCGGCTAGGTCAAGATCCTTATAATCCAGATGGGCTGTGTTCAAACCCTGGTACCTAGATGGCGGGAGGAGAGAAACAACTCCTCAAATTGCCCTCTGACCTCCTCACGTACCCCTAGTTCCTTAAATAAATCTAATAAAAACTTTTCTTTTAAAGGGAAGAGCCTGGGGAGTGGTCAGCGGTGCTTGGGAACTCGAATTCATCTGTAAGCGCCAATGATGAAAAATACCAGGTGGCAAAAGCAAAAAGCAACCGCTCGGCGCTCCCTGCCGTTTCGCCATGAAGTCTTGGCGAGCGTTGAGGAGACCGAGGGAATCCAAGCATCTCCTCTGTAGGTGTGGCTGGCTGCCTACGGAAAATCAAATGGCGTGGTTGGAAGCAGCGGCTGTGGAGAGGCTGTGCTGAGTCAGGGGTTTCATGGTTGTGGGCGTCGACCCTGGGAGGGGGGTGGACTCTGAAGTCCAAGGCGGACTTCCAGAAACGCAGCCCCGTCTCATCAAAGAGCAGGTGGGGAGCTGCTGCAGCTGCTGCTCTTTTGAGCATGTGGGCCGCACTGCCCGCACCGGACAAGCCCTCAAAGGGAGCTTGGAAGAGGAAGGCAGACAACTCTCAGTAGGCCTTTCCTCTCACCCCTTTGAGGGAGCCTATTGGAACCTCTAAAGCCTGTGTGTGGTGTTGGGGGACCACAGAAATGGGAGCCAAAGCAAGAGAGAGTTGTCTGGTTGCCGCCTGCTAGATATTGCCCACCGGGCGCCATTGGGATCCCAGGCCATAGCCTGGAAGCTGCGGTCCGGAGCAGTGTGGAGGGGATGCGTGGGGCAAGCGATGACTCATCTCGGAGGCCGATTTTCTTGGACTGAGATACACCTAGATTAGTACACTTGCAGAGGTGTCCGTGGGAGACACTTAGATTAGTGCACTTCCAGAGGTGTCCGTGAGAGCATCTCCCGTGAGGATGGGGTCAGACTTGAAGAGGCGACTGCGAAGTGGTGAACTCTGGAAGGAAGGTCACTCGGAGAGGTGTCCCTGGGGAGTGGAGCTTGCCTGGCTCTTCTGGCGCCCCTGCATTTGTGGCCTCCGTGATATGCGTCACTCTGCTCTGTTGTGCCTGCTCAAGACCCTTGAAACTGTGAGCCAACACATCTCACCTTGAGTAAATTGCTGTCATAGATCATACAGTGTGTGGAGTTAACCAGCATGCCTGTGGTGCTCCGTGAGTGTGTCGGTTTAGTCTCTCTTCTTATTACTGTGACAAAGCATCCAGTCAAATGTTGTGGTTAATTTAGAAGCAGGGCCTAATACATGTTTATTATTAGCCCTACAATTATTACGGTGGTGGTATTTTCTAACCCGCTTTCAATCAATACAAACACAGACACTTTTTATATTTTAAAATAGCCTTGGTTCACCTGAGGCAGGGTAGATACTAATCCCCTAAACTACTTCCCATATTGGGGCAAGTATCCCATACCCTGCTCCATTCCCATGACATCTGCTTCTAAAAATTTTTTATCGAGCTACCTCCCATCCATAATCCCAAATACTTGCTAATGTTCTTCATCTGGGCCAAACCTCCACCCATGCCGACCATCTGCTTCTCCCCACCTAACCCATGGCGGGGTCTTCCTTCGTCCACTCCCCCAGCCAGCAAACCTTTGCCACGCCTACCTTCTTCCGGTCCTGCCCAAGTATCAGCTTTTTATTGGTCAAACAGGGAGGCAAGGTTACAAACATCATTTTGGGGTATGTGTTTGGTTGGGCAGCAACTAGATCTTGGGGGACAATAATTAGAATACACAGCACCAGACCAACCCCCCAACAGTGAAAGGCAATTTAAGAGAGAGAGGGTTTGTTTTGACTCAGATTGAAGCATCAATCCACCCTGCTGGGGAAGCCACTGGAGCCTGAGGCAGCTGGCTACATTGTATCTACAGACATGAGTAGCGTCAGTACCAGGCGTGGTAAGTGCTATGCCAGACGCTAGCAGAGAAGTATCAGTAGTTGTTGGGTGATCTTTTTGTGCAGTGTGTGTGTGTGTGTGTGTGTGTTGCCCGCGCCACAGCGGTACCGAGTCAAGGGCGAGGGACTGTGGATTTAACACACACACACACACACACACACACACACACACACACACACACACA
>OU015747.1:141587514-141598696 GCA_907169655.1 Acomys percivali
CACACACACACACACACACACACACACACACACACACACACACACACGTCCTTCGTGCTAAGAGAGCAGCAGCAGCTATTCACTGTCCAAAGAGCCTTCTTATAGGCAGCAAAGCAGGCATGCCACTCGCAGGTGAAATCCCTCAGGAGGTGATTGCTCACAGGAGGAAAAGTCTGGAGGAGGGGAGGGGTGCGTTCTCAGGGCAGTAAACATGACTAGCTAACCAATATAAACACAGACACGGAAGCTGCTAGAAACAGGACATGAAACAGCAAGACAGGCAGGCAGCCCAGTCGGGCCTGGTTCCCACATGTGTGGAGGCGGCCTTTGCGTTATTCAGATGCTGGTTTCTGTAGTGGCCAAGAGCTGATCACAGGCCTGGACTTTGGTATTTTGACTGCATGATTTTTTTTTTGTTTGTTTGTTTTTTTAAACACTCTTTCCAACACCTTCTGATTGGTTTAATAGACAGCTGAAAGGCCTGTAGCAAAGGCAGGAAAGGAAGGTGGGACATCCAGGCAGAGATAGGAACTCTGGGAAAGCATCAGACAGATTCACCAGACAGACACAGAGGAAGAAACAGGTGCAGGTACTACGGAAAAATAACAAACCACGTGGCAGAACACAGATGAAAATAAATGGGTTTCTTTAAGCTATAAGAATTAGTTAGGAACAAACGTAAGCTAAGGCCAGCTTTCAAATTAATTAAAAGATTCCATGTTATTATTTGAGCAGCTAAGGGGCAGAGACAGTCTGGCTATAATTGACCCCAAATGTTTATAAATAGTATAAACAGTATCTCTCAGCCAACCCTGCACGCTACAATACTGCCTTGCCTAGCAAGATGTGACCACTGGTAGGTACAATAGCAGCATGAAGGTGTAGCAGTGTGCTCTGGTGCTTTGTATTTGACTGTTAACTATGTTGCTCCCTGAGGTCGGCTTGCTGCCTTTTACAAGCCGACTTGCACATACCCCAAGTATTGCTGTGTAACCCTGCCTCCCTGATTGGCTGAATAAAAGGCCTACACGTGGGCAAGGCAGAAGTGAGAGGTGGAGCTAAGGTTCAAGGCCTTGGAGGACAGAAGGATCATGGGAGGAGAGAGGTACCAGAGGAGAAAGGAGCAGAGTCACCATGGGATAGATAAAGAACCACGTGGGCCGGGAGGAAGAACTCTGAGGTTCTGCGTGGAGAGAGGCAGCACAGATGGAAGACATAAGCAGGGGTTTCGGGTTATGGATGGGAAACAGCCCAGACAGAAATGACTAAAGCAGATGGCATGGGGTGGGGGCTGAGAGATCATGAGATAGCTTTGGTGGAAATGCCTGCCCAGCCCCAGGTCAAATAAGCCTTGTTCTCCTTGTTCTAAAATCTATCAGGTGTCTGTGTCTTTTATTGATTTGGTAACGGGTTAAATAGAGCTGCTGTAATATAAAATATTTAATAATAAGCATTATTGGTCCCTTTTTTTTTTTTTTTTTTTTTGTTTTTGGTTTTTCAAGACTAGGTTTCTCTGGGTAGCCTTAGCTGTCCTAGATTCACTTTGTAGTCCAGGCTGGCCTTGAACTCACAGCGATCCACCAGCCTCTGCCTCCCAAGTGCTGGGATTAAAGGCGTGTGCTACCACCGCCCAGCCTATTAGTCCAATTTTTTAAATAGTACATCATGAAGGTTACAGAGGTATGTTGGGAGCATAACTGTCCTAGTGCTCACAGATCTCCAGGAAAACCAGGATTGTCCTCTCAAAATAAAGGATGTAAAACCTGTTCTTCCATCCAGAAATCTGGGAATTGGAGGTGATTAATAGCGTGGTGATATCTGTCGGGCCACAACCAGGAGAAGAGATAGCTTCATCTCAGTGACCATTACTTTATCTGTATATCCAGGAGCCTCCCCAAGATCCCAAAACCAGCACCAGAGAGACCTAGCAGCCCACGTGACCTCTATGCTATCTGTGCAACCAAGACCAGGCCAGGTCCTTCCTTAGGCCCTTAAGCTAGTACAAGCAGCCATCTCTAGAACTCATCTTCCTGTAAAAATGGCATGTACTTTTAGTTGAATTTTGATGTAATTATGCTTTCTTGTGCACTGGGGATTGAATTACACTGGGAAACTTTCCCCCAAATTGTTCTGTGTTTAAATGTGCTGGCAATAACCCACCCGGCACCAGACACTCTAGAAGTGTGATCCGGTCTGATGATGTCAGGCTGAACTGGGCTTCCATTCCCCTCCCTGCCTTCCATGACACCCGCAGGGACTCCTAACGGATCAGGTTTGAGACCTGCTCCCCAGAAAGGAATTCAGGGCCAGTTCTGTAAACATAGTCAAAATTCCAAGGCTCAAGCAGTCATAGGACCCAGGGACAAACCTACTACTGTTGTTTTGCTAAAATGGGCATGTTGCCAAGCTTCTTTTAAAATATTTATGTTTATAAAATATTTTAGAAAAATTCATGCTTATAGCCATAGATCAGCTGTCCTCAACCTTGGCCAAAGAAGTTTCTGTCTACAGTGGTCAGCAGTCAGTGCAAAGGCTCACAGCTGGCCAAAGTACTAAGTGGTCAGCAGTCAGTGCAGAGGCTCACAGCTGGCCAAAGTACTAAGAATAAGTTTCTGTTGTATGTTCATCTCTTAAATGGGGCATTTATATCAACCCTTGTCCCCAAGGCTTGGAGAGGCGGAGGATGGAGAGGAGTGCATGGAGTGCTGCCTTCATGACATGCCGTGGGCATGGCACCCTCATGCAGCTGTAATTACCTGCACTCCGCAAGTCAACAAAAGCAGTCAACATCTCAGCAAGCAAGAACAAAAGTAAAGCAGTGGATATAAAGGGGCAAGGTGGACATGTTGGGCATCCTAGGGAGGAGTGAGGGGGAGGAGGGAGAGGAGTGAGGGGGAGGAGGGAGAGGAGTGAGAGGGAGGAGGGGGAAGAGTGAGGGGAGGAGTGAGGGGGAGGAGGGAGAGGAGTGATGGGGAGGAGGGAGAGGAGTGAGGGGGAGGAGGGAGAGGAGTGAGGGGGAGGAGTCAGGGAGAGGAAGTGATTATAATCAAGAATAAATAAAAGATGCTCTCTCTCTTTTCTTTTAAAGACAGTGGGGCCGGGAGCTGGCACAGCAGTTAAGAGAGATCACTTGCTGCTCTTCCAGAGGACCTGCACTTGGCTCCCAGCACCCAGGTTAGACATTTCACAACCCAGGTGCAGGGGATCTGCGCTGATTAGTTTTTTGTTAGCGTAACACAAAGACAGAGCCACATGTTTAAAAGGAACTGCCTTGGCTAGTTTTATGTCAACCTGACACAAGCTAGAGTTATTTGGGAAAGGGACTGACTCTCAATGGACAAAATGACTCGTAAGATGTGCCGGTAGGTGAGTCTGTTATGTGTCCTCTTATTCATTCACATGGGAGGGTCTAGCCCACTGTGTGTGGTGCCACCTGTGGCAGGTGGTCTGGAGTCTTTAGGAGAGCAGGCTGAGAAAGCCATGGGAAGCATGCCAGTAAGCCACATGTGCCGTGGCTTATGCTGCAGCTCCTGCCTCTGCATTCCTGCCCTGACTTCAGTCAGGCTGGACTACAGTATGGGACTGGAAGCAGAGATAAATCCTTTCCTTCCCAAGTTTCTTGTGGTCATGGTGTTTTATCATGGCAATAAAAACCCTCACTAAGACAAAAACCTCAGCTGAGGAAATGCCTCAGTTAGACAGTTGAGTAGGCAAGTCAGTAGGGCATTTTTTAAATTAGTGGTTGATGTGGTATGGCTCAGCCCACTGTGAGCAGTGCTATGCCTGGGCAGGTGCTCCCGAGCTGTGTAAGAAAGCAGGCTGAGCAAGCCAATAAGCAGCATCCTCCATGCCTTCTGCATCAGCTCCTGCCTCCAGGTTCCTGTATTGAGTTCCTGCTCTGACTTCCCTCAGTGATGGACTGTCGCCTGTAAGCTAAAATAAGCCAGTTCCTCCCCCAAATTGTTTTTGGTCATGGTGTTTATCAAAGCAATAGAAAGGAAACTGGGGTGGGATTGCAAAGCCACCTGCAAACATCACACACACACACACACACACACACACACACACACACACACACACATGCACACACACAGAGACATACAGGCATGTGCACACACACAGCACACTCATACACTGAATAAAGCTTAAGTAGACCTAAGAGGAGGAGGAGATTGTGCTCGACTTACTTTCTTCTCCTTTTCAGTCCGGAATCTCAGCTTAGGGGATGGTACTGCCCACTCTTCCCACTGTAGTTGACCCGATGAGGATGACCCCACAGGTACGCCCTGGGGCTCTTCTCCCAGTTGATTCTAGATCTCAAGTTGACAACTGACTCTCGCTATCACTTCCTCCTTCCCTCTGAGAGACCCACTCTCGTCCTCTCGCCTTGATGCTGGGCTCTCATAAGGCAGAGAAGATGTGAGAGTTCTGGTGTCTGACTTCTGCACTTTCCTGCAAGGAGAGCATGTCCTGAGTGTCTGCTCGTCCCATGAAAATCTTGGAGGAGCTGCGAACGTGGCACACGGCCTTAAGCACCACTTCTCAGCAGCCCCTCAGGCCCCACAATGAGAAGCAGACCTCACTGCATGGTCAGAGCAAACTCCAGAATACAGTTCTTCCGAGAGTCACAGGAAATACAAGCAAATGGTGACTCTAAGTGAGAACAGTCAAACATACGAGAAAGCATTCAAGCAGCAGCGTGCTCGCTGGGGCCCACGTGGTGGACAGAGAGAGCAGCTCCGGCACGTTGTTGCACAGGTTGTCCTGTGACCTCCGCGTGTGCACTGTAGCGTGAGCACACGCAAATAAAGTAAGTGCTGGGAGAGAGTTATGTGCTGGGAGAGAGTTAGTGTGCAAAGCCATGCAAATGTGACAACAGAATTTCAGATGCCCAGAACCCATAAGAGTAACTCTATGGGTCAGCTCTGGGTCTGATTGACAGACCCCCGCCTTATTGGATAAAGTAGAAGAATAATGATGATTCATGATATCAACCTCGTCTCTCTCTCTCTCTCTCTCTCTCTCTCTCTCTCTCTCTCTCTCTCTCTCACACACACACACACACACACACACACACACTTTGAGACAGGTCCTGCTGTGTGGGCCTTGATCTCATTATTCTCCTACCTCAGCCCCATGTGGCTGGAGATGCTTCAGGAAGGAAAATGAGTCCCAGACCCTTCTGTCCCTGAGCTGATCTACTCTGGAGCTATCCGCTAAGGGCTTCCTTATAGAAACAGCCAGACTCCCGTAATCCCTCTGGCATGGTTCCAGAAAATTCTATTTTGACCAGTCACACAAAAGGATTCTACGTAAATGTAGGAGAAGCCCAAGAGGAGGATTAGCTGAATATTGTCACGGGAAATAGGGTCGCAACGAGAAACTCCTGTTTGCACAGAGAGAGGCAGTCACCGTGGGGCAGGGTGCTCTGCTCGCTGGGGTCAGTGGAGCCTGACAGAACTTGGAGCTGAGTCAAGAGAGAAGCCGGCAGGCTTGGTAGCTTGATACTTTTACTTCCTCTGACTCTCCCCCTTCCTCCAATAACTTCCAGCCACACCCCTCACCCCAACTGAAAGCTACTCTATTTTCATATTTCTCTTGGGAAGTAGATTCCAAAATTTCCCTACATCTTCCTGGCAGAGGAGCCGCTGACTTCCAGTAAATCCAGGGTCAGGTTAATTTGCATCCATTTTGCATAAATTAGAATGCCCTGCCCCCAGTTTTGTCCCCTAAAGTCTGAGTAAGTGAGGGAATCAATGTAAATGAACTCCAACTTTTGTGTCCCTGAGTAGTGGCAGGTGACGAAGGTAGCCATGGCCTTCACTTGCCAACAAGTGAGTTCATCACCTCGGTGCCTACAGATCCTCTTCCTGGCCCCACCGGAAGGCAGCTGGAGCGCTTGGCTTCTGTTTTCAGGGTCTAGCACTTCAATCCTGATACCTTGGAGCCTAGGAGAGGGATCAGAGTCACATGACTGGCACAGAACTTGAGGTTCCTGACACAAGAGTTGTGATGAATGGCAATCTTCAGATTTGAGTAGGGGCTAGGAGTAAGCACAGAAAGAGAAAACAACTGAAGTGAATAAGGAGGTGACATGATTTTTTTAAAAAAACATTTATTTATTTATTTATTATACAGTGCCCTGTCTGTTTGTATACCTGAAGGCCAGAAGAGGGCATCAGATCACACAATAGATGGTTGTGAGCCACCATGTGGTTTCTGGGAATTGAACTCAGGACCTCTGGAAGAGCAGTCAGTGCTCCTAACCTCTGAGCCATCTCTCCAGCCCGTGACATGATTTCTTAAGGAGCTCAGCAGGATCAAAGCTGGTTCATTTTCCTTTGCTGAGCGAGCATTGGGTTGGTTTTTGATTGTTTGGTCTAGCTTCTGCTCCATCCTAATAATGACTGAGGCGTCTTTTAAAGTGACACGGAAATTGCCAGGTTATAGCAAGTTGACACTCTGGAGGGTAGAGTTGTTTCTTGGTAGAGCGCTTGCCTAGTGTGCACAAAGCTCTGGGTTGGATTCCCAGGACCTCATAGAGAGGTAGGGCAGAAGGATCCAAAGTCCAAGGTCGCTGTTGGAATCAGAGCAAGTTCAAGGCCATGTTTGGATGCTTGTTTCATGGCCGTTTTCTCTGAGGTTAGAACCTTCCATCTTAGAGAGAAACTTCTCAAGACTTGGAATGTAAGGGGAAAGTAGAGCAGCAGGACACGCTAGGGGAGAAAAGGCGCCACACTCGAGGGAGGCGCCATTAAAGCAACTCACACTAGCCCCGGCAAAGCATTCAGTCTGAGACGATGGGGGACATTTCTCACTCCAGCCACATTCCACTCCCTGGTCCCCATATGCTCACGGCCACATCGTAAACAAAATGCATTTAGTACAACTCCCAAAATCTCCATAGTTGTAAACATCTTCAAGACAGTTTAAAAGTCCCAAGTCTCTTTTGAGACTCTGTGTGATCTCTAATTGTGATCTCCGCTTCCCCCAAAATCAAACAGCAAATCACACACTTCCAATGTACAATAAATGCCATGGAATTCACAGTCCTAAAGGGAGGGACTGGGAAGTGATGAGGAGATACAAGGTCAAAGCATGGGGGAAACCTGGCAGGGAAAATACCAACTCCCATATTTCCATGTCCGTGTCAAAATGTTTAGGGGGCCCTGCCATTCCAGCACTGCTGCCTATAATATGCCTGCCCCCCTCTCCTCGCTGGTCCCAGTCTGTGTGTGCAGCTTTTCTAGGCAGACGCCTCATGACGCTGGTGTCACCAAAATCCTGAGGTCTCCAACACAACCCATCTTTCACCATTACCATTTTGTTTTATTTTATTTATTTATTATTTTATTCTTTGGGTTTTTTTTTTTTTTTTTTTTTTTTTGAGACAGGGTCTCTCTGTGTAGCCTTGGCTGTCCTGGACTTACTTTGTAGACCAGGCTGGCCTCAAACGCACAGTGATCCGCCTGCCTCTGCCTCCCGAGTACTGGGATTAATAGTCCACTGCTTTTTAAATTCAGCTTTTGAGGCAAGTTCTTGGGACATGAGCAGTATATAGACTGGTTCTTTGCCCGAAATATCACGTGAATGGCCTCTACCCCAGCTGTTAGAGACCTTGTTTTCCTTTGAAACCTCAGGAGCCATGCCTCTGCAGTCCACATCACTCTTGGCACTACTAGATTGGCTACTGAATTCTGTGCACAGCATCCAAACCCCTTCCTGTCCAAACGTCCCAAATCTTCCATATCATCCTGCAAAGCAGCAGGGCTGGGTTCTTCACAGCAGCGGGCCACTCTCTCGCACCGGCTTCCGTATCAGTTACTTTTCTGCTGCAGTGACAAGAGAGCCTGGCCAGTAGTGAGGTATGTATACACTCACCCTCTGGGACTGCAAGCCAAAGTAAACTCCAAAAGTCACATTCGCATGTGCCTGTTTTATCACAGCAGCAGACAAGTGAGGAAGACACCAGTTAACCAATGGCTGCAGCCCTTCTGGGCAGCGACCTCCTGTCAGGTTACGGAGTTTCAAAGCTGCGCCCAAGAGGTGAGGAAGATGCTGAGAGGTTCCTGCTCCACTTGCTTGATTGCTCAGATGCTGATGCAGCACTCCATCCCACTCTTGCCCCTTTCCCCTAAGACCCGACTGCTTGAGCCAGGCTTGGTGGCACACAGCACGCCTTTAGTCCCAGCACTCGGGAGCCAGAGTCAGGCGGACCTCTTAATTCAAGTCTAGCCTGGTCTACAGAGTGAGTTCCAAGACATTGGGGCTACACAGAGAAACCCTGCCTAAAAGATCCAACTGCTCAGTGCTCTGAGATGTCAGGTGGCCCAGCCTGGGCTTGCCACTGATGGCCAGAGGACCTTATCCTAACAGACACTGTCTCTTGGGCTCAGCCAGTCTGTCAGCCAACTACTGTATCATCCTAGATCCAGCTAGCATCAGCTAAGCTCACCATTCCTAGACATCTACAGATTTCAAGACTGCTTTATGGCTTTCTGGGTTGATGTTAGAGATCCAAGTCCTTGGATTTAAAGATCGTGAGTGAGGCGGCTATTTGAGCCGCTCCTCACTTGCTCTACCCATAATCCTCCATCTGTGTCTAGAGTCTAGGGCTGTGACAGATTCCAAGAAGCTAGGGTCCTATACCGCTGACATAGCAGATGCAAACAGAAACAAGGGGCTCTGCTTCCAGGCGCCGGGTCCGGAATGGAAAGGGAGCTGTGGCTCTTGTCGGAGCGCCACTCTCACTATGCTCCTTCTGTGCCTAGGGCCTCGGGAAAGTCCCTCTCTGAGCCCCAGCTTCCTCCTGTGAAAAGCACATCTGGGCTTAGTCAGGGCTCTTCCAGAACTGATGTGCTGTGGCCTCGGTGAATTCCTAAGAGCCAGCGTTTGAAGATGTGGAAAGGGGGGTGCGTGGAGCTGGGGAGCGAAGAAGTGTCCTGAGGTGGGAAAACAACAAAAGAAAAAGAAAAAAAGAAAAGAAAAGAAAGAAAGAAAGAAAAGATGGAAAAGTAAAAGAGAGGGGAACTTCAAGATGACCTTTATAGCTACCTCAAGGCTCTTCAGGTGCACCCAGGCCAGAGTCACCTCATTAGGAGGGTCGGTACGTGGAATGGGACAAATGGTATTTTCCAGAGTGCTCCTCCCATGTGATAATGTCCATTTCTCCATAGAGAGGAACGCAGTCTCTCTCCCTGTAAGTCCGAGTGGAGGTCAGATCTGTTGAGCCAGGCTCTCCGTGTGGTGGTCTGATGTTATTAATTGCACAGGCAACAAAATGTGCTAGGAGCTGTGCCAGGTGACTGAAGCTTGATTAGTGTTGGCTGGCTTTTCCTGGGAGATGTACACAAACGTCTACTCACCAGATAGGGCGCCAATGACAGGCCAAGGCAATGAGTCCATCCAAGCCCAGCTCAGCAAACACGTGTGGCTACTTACAGGAGAACGGGAGACTTGGGGGCAGCCGCCTCACTGAGCAGCCCCTTCCACAGGAGTTCTCTGTGCAGCTCTCAGGCAGCTGGTGTGGTCTGAGTCTCTCCAGGCAGCTCTCGTTTCTGCATGTAGAACCCTGGTTAGGAGCCTTACAAATATTGAGATTCTCCGGGCACTTGACAGGTTTACTTCTTAAGCCTTTGAGTTTTGTTTACTTTTCAAGTTCTGTCTGTCTTCCGTCTTCCCTTCCTTTTCTCTTTATTTACTTAAGGGAGGGGTGTGCCCCAGCACGTGTGAGGGCAGAGGGATGACCTGTGGGAGTTGGTTCTCTCCTCCCAACCGAGCCATCCCACTGACTGACTTCCTAAGTCTTTTTTTTTTTCTTTTTCTTTTTCTTTCTTTCTTTTTTTTTTTTTTTGAGACAGGGTTTCTCTGTGCAGCCTTGGCTGTCCTGGACTCCCTTTGTAGACCAGGCTGGCTTCGAACTCATATCAATCCGCCTGCCTCTGCCTCCCGAGTGGTGCTGGGATTAAAGGCGTGCGCCACCACACCGCCCGGCTGACTTCCTAAGTCTTAATGACCCTTTCTCCAGGACAGTGTTTCAGAGCAGTCACAGTCAGAGACAGCTTCTTGGTGGCCTTGAAACGTTTGTTCTCACGGAAGCCAAACTGACCACTAGAGACCAGCTGTCCGGAGAGGCCACACACAAGCCTTCCTGTTGATAATCCTAGCTGAGTGTCCCCCCCATCCCCTCCCCTTTTAGCTATTTCCCTCAGGTCCCTGGATGCCGGTGGAGCTATCCTGGACTCTTCAGTTCTTGAGTTTCTTGCCTGCTGACTGTAGGTGGGCCACGTGTCAGGATGCAGTCAGACCCCTCCATGTAGTCGGCTCACAGTGCGGCCTGAGTCCCTGTGGCCTTTAATTCTGGCTCTACTACTGGTGGTCTCGGCGTAAGCTCTAACTTTGCAGACCCCGCATCTCCTCATCTGTAAGATGGGAGTACTTCACAGGGGTATGAGGTAGCAGTGTTCTCCGAAGAGCCCTCTGAGTGGGGCAGGCAGAGGGGCCCCCAACAGCGCTGTCATCCTCCTGCTTGGTGCCCACAGCTGTGCCCTGCCCCAGGTCTTGAGGTAGAAGAATCTGGGACACACAGAAGATAATTGTTGCTTTAGGTCACAAAGTTTGGGAATGGTTTTTGTTTGCATTTTTGTTTTATAAAACAAAAGATTCTGGATGTGTAAATATGATAGTTTTTTTTTTAAGCTCCCTTGTCTCAATTAGCAACTACATTAACCTTCAGTTGTACATGAGATTGCCAGCCATGTTGCTGCGTGTCCTCAATCTCAGCAGTTCGAGGCCAGCCTGGTCTACACAGCAAGTTCCAGGTCAGCCAAGGCTACATAGAGAAACCCTGCCTCAAAAAGCAAACAGTAAGTTATGTCAATATTAATTTGGAAGTCACCTTTTTTTTCCCTGTATATATTTGAGGCAGGGTTTTGCATACTCCTGGCAGGCCTGGGATTTACTTTACACCCGGCTCACCTTGAACTTGCAACAACCCATCTGATTCAGCTGCTGTGTATACGGCTCAGTTGACTACCACACACAAAGCCCTGAGTTCGATCCCCAGCACTGCGTAAATCAGCCATGATGACACGCAATGCCAGTGCTCAGGAGAGGAGTTGTCTGTCCTCACTTCTTCCTGAATCACCATGGTGTTGGTGGGAAAGAGAATAGGGCGTCGTGC
>OU015747.1:141601019-141612700 GCA_907169655.1 Acomys percivali
CTCTCTCTCTCTCTCTCTCTCTCTCTCTCTCTCTCTCTCTCTCTCTCACACACACACACACACACACACACACACACAATGACTGAACAAAAATCTAGCGCCTCTGAAGGTCTTGAGGTCATCTTGTTCACACATCCCTGCTTTTCAACTTTTTGTTTTGAACTATCCTATAAATGCAATGGTGCCTGGTCTCTGATTTGCCTCTTTTTCAACATTATGAGGAAAATTTACCTCTGTTGTGGTACTTGAATATCCCACATACTACATACATAGCATTAACTTTCATTTTGTTATTTGGTCTGTTTGCAGTGTTTGGACATTAAATCATTTTGGTAGGGATATTCTTATAGCTATCTCTCAAAACATATATACCTGGCAGAAACACCCAAATGCAGACAAGTGTGTGACTCTCAGGTACACAGGTTTGTGTATAATTGCTAAGTTTAGACTGACTTAATAACCAGTGCTGACACTCTCTCCCATCCTCGACTAGACCCAAGACCTTATCACAAGCCAAGGAGAGCAGTAGCCATAGCTGTGGGCACCCACATCACCGAAAGGGAGCCCTCATCCAGGTGCAGCCAGGGGTCTTATGATGACGTCACAGACTTCACTGTGAGGTCACTCCTGAACTTCCAGGTACGGAAACACAGAGAGCTTCTCGGGGACATTGGTTCTTTATTTAAACTGCACTGAGAAGGCTGGAACCTACTCTAGGGACTTGCCCTGGGCCTGGGCCCTTTTGCAGTTTTTGGCTCTGAGTTGTACTTTTAAAGAGCCTCAAAGGTCACTGTCTCCATGACCTCAGATGTCATAGAACCAGTGATGTCCAGGGCCTGGCCGCTCTCTGTCTCCATGATGGCCTCCACGTTGGCTGCCTCCAGTGTCTTGGCCACGATGTCCACCTCTTGGTCACGTTGTGGCACCAGGCCTTTTGCAGCCAGGTTGTCTCGAATGTTTCTCAGGAACAAGCTAATTCTGCCCAGCCTCTTGCTTGTAGAGGCAGAGCTGGTGGCGGAGAGGGTCCTGCCGGCTTTGTGGAAGCTCCGGGCCTCCTTGGTGATAGGGATGTGGCTAACGCCTTTGTGTGACCTGTGGTGCCTGCTGCCCCTGGCGGTGCCGCCTTTTTCCTTCTTGTCACTGCCGGCAGACCTGCGGCTGGCTGATTTCCGGACCGCCTTGTCCCCTGAAGTCTTGCGGCGACCTTCTCCTGTCCTGTGGCGTTGGGAACTCCTGGTGCCAGCTCTGTCCTTGGCTCTCCGGTCTCTCCTTCCCTTCCTTTCCTTTTGGGCTTCAGCGCTGGCCTCAGAGGCTTTCTGCTGTCCAATCTCTCTAACTGCGCAGTTTTTGCTTGGCAAGGTCAAGGCAAGGACTGTCGCAGCTGGGTCGCTTGCTGTCTCTTCAACAGGCTTGCCTGTGATTCTTGCAATTGCCATGGCCATGCTCTCTTTTGGGGAGAGGCTGGTAGATGAGCTGGGAATATACTCCAAGGACTTGCTTGTCGCCCCTGCCAAGGCAGCCTTCATGCTCTTCGGGGACAGCTTGCCAGCACTTGCAATGGCCAGATGGCTTTTGCTCCCTTTTGCCCCCATGGCGGCACCCCCTGCTAGAGCCGCGTGTATCTCTCCAGAGCCTACAGGCCTGGCCACTGCCAAGCTCAAGGCGCCTGCTAGGCCACCCATTGCGGCTGCTGTTGCCCCTGTTGCTGACTCTTTAGCAAGGTCTTTCGATTTCGTTTTGGGTGTGGATATGGCAGGCACGGCCGTGAATTTGTAAGGGTCATGACGGGACCCCTCCCCTCCAGCAAAGGCAGCAGAGCTGACCCCACTCACATCTGCAGCCATAGGGAGGCTTCTGACACTGACCTGGTCCAGGTCTCCTTTTCCTTGGTGGTCTGTCACCGTGGGAATAGTCTTGTCTTCCTCATCCAGCAGAGACATGCACACCGTGTCCTCGGCTGGGATGGCGTAGGTGCTGCTGTTGCTGTCCACAGGTGGTCTCAGGAGGTAAATCAACTTTTCCCAATAGGCGAAGAGGTCATCCTTACTTTCGAGAGGGGGACACAGCTGCAGGTAGCAGGAACGGCCGGTAGCAAACTTGAGGCGTAGCTGTTGTTTCTCATGGTTGTGAACAGAAATCCTTACAAACTTTAGAGGCAGGAGCCTAGTGAGCTCCAAGGACTTCGCAGCCTTGCGGTTTTTGCCCTTGGTGGTCTGGCCGTGTCCGGGAAAGTCTTCACATCCTGGTGCTGGTCGGGCCAGTAGCATGACATCAGGGAGTGGAAGGATGGGACTGGTGCATGCGATGCCCACAGTCACCATTCGGACACGGTTGTGCACGTCGATCACCTCTCCCCGTTTGGTGATCTGGATGAAGTCGCTCTCGAATATCGGCGCATATTTGAATATATCATACTCCCCTTTGTAGAGCTGCCGCTGTAGTTTCCCCATGGCGGTGTTGAACATGCCTACTCCGGAGCCACTCTGGGCCGTGTAATATGGTAACAGAGACTCAGTCTTTGTGGCCATTTTGTGTCAAGAAAGGTGCGCTGGCAAGGTGGGTTCCCGCGTCTCTCTTGGTCTCCGCAGATAAGGAGCAGGGGTGCTCCTGGGTCACAGAGGTGGCACTTACAGCAGGTCTCACAACCCCACCCCCACAGGCCCCCAGTTTGCCTCAGAGCCTCCCAGAGGCCTGGGCTGGGGGTGGGAGCACAGATGATTGACAAGGGATGCTGTTGAGTGCCAGGACCCCAAGTCCAACCTCTCCAAAGGTGTAGAGATGCAGGGTAGACTCCAGGGAGGTCGGTGTCGGGCCCTAAAGCCCTTCGACCTCCACCTGTGATGTTTTTGAATGTTCCCTGAGAGGCTACAAGCTGCAGCCCTAGTGGGAGAAGTGACCACTAAGGCCTGCAGCGCCCGCACAGCCATATTTATCCCCTTCCCCCTTTGTGACATGTCGCTGTCACATCCCCCTTTGTCCCATCCTCCAGCTGCCCTGCAGGAGGACAGGACCACAGGTGGGGGCCCAAAGGAAAAGGTTTCAAATGGGAAAACTGTGAACTTCTTTCTTTGAGTCCAGATTGAAGAGATTCAAAGCCTACAGGAATCTGAGGAGATGGGAGATTTGAAACGCCTGAGCTTATGGTTTCATTTTGTTGGATAACATGGATTGTGGTTTTGATCCTTCCATGAACTCTCACTAAACGTTGATAACCTGTCATGACAGCTCTGGGCTTTACTAATTAAAATGAAATTAATGCTTACTCGCACGGCACTGCGTGTGACATTTCACGTATCCGTGGAAGACGCGCTCGTGTCTAATGTTCCTGTTCTCACTTCATAGGGTAAAACAACCGAAGGCGAATCGCGACACCCACAAGTGAGAGTATTTAAATCCGGGCCTTGCTGGTCCTAAAACCTTGTTTTAAACCATGACTGGGCTTTGCCAGTCAACTGTTTTCAAGCTAGACGGATTTTTTTTTTTTTTTACCACGCATGGGAAACTATGAGTGTGTGTGTGTGTGTGTGTGTGTGTGTGTGTGTGTGTGTGTGTGTGTATGTGTTGGAGAAACCAGGACAACCACTTTGGACAGTGGGTGAGCCGAGGTGGGGGGATGGGGGGTGTTAAATGAGTCGAGGAGGCCACATTGGTTTTTCCCTTCAGTTTTGTTTTTGTGGGAGACCATTCACTCTCTTAAGGACCCTTATATATCCTGGGTTTTGCTTGCTGCTTTTCCACACTGTGTTCAGGGAGCACAGCATAGGGGAAGAGGTAGGGAATTGAGGTCCCTAAATTCCAAGAACCCATTGGAGCTCTTCTGCTCTAACAGCCCTGCTGTGGAGGAGCTTTGAAAATCTGTTTACATGTGTCGTCATGACTCTGACTAGTGCCACACGCACACAGCTAGCCAGACTCCGGATTTCCAAATTGGTGTCCCCTGGACTCCCTACTGCAGACTCTCCCAGTTGGTCTCATGAAGTCTTACTCCAGGCATTCATTTTCTGTGGACAAAGGCTATCACTCTGAAAGCGCACACACACCTGTTGTTAACTGCTAGAAGGATGAGCAACGCATAGATTCCCCATATAACACACTGTTACTCAGCTGTGACGAGGAATGTTGATTCATACTTCAACAAGGGTGGACCTTGACACTTTATAAGTGAAAGATGCCAGACACAAAACACCACGGGACAGGCAAGCCTGAAGAAATGAATAATTGAATAGTTTGCCAAGTGCTGGAGGTGGCACCTAGGGAGTGACTGTTCTGTGGATACCAGTCGGTGGTGGCTACACAGCACTATGCGTAATGTTAAATACTGCGCTGTGTGTTTTCATTCATACACGCATGAATACATACACCATACGCCTTTAGAACTCTTGCTCGAAACTTTTGTGGTTTTAAGAAGGGTAGGCTTTAACTTTAGGTTAACTGTGTGACCTTGGGCAAGCTTTGGAGCTCCCTACGTCCTCATCTGTGGGATGGAACAGTGTTTTTGAGAATTGAATGTCCCCAAAGCCACTGTGTTGATGGCATTAGGAGTCTCCCCGAGCTGTTGGGAGGTAGGGTCCTTATGTCAGTGAGGATGTGTCTTTAATGGGACCTGCCCCCCACATCCTCTTCCATTTTTTGCCTCCTGGTTGTGAGGTAATTTGGGCTCATCACACATTCTCTACCAGGATTTTCCGTGTCCCCCACAGGCCACAAGAACAAGACAACTCCATCATGGGCTCACACTTCTAAACTCAGCCAAACTAAACTTTTCTCTTTTTCAGTGTTTTGTGCGTGTGTGAGTAGTGTTGGTGCGTGGCATATGGAAACCCAAGTTTGATTTTCCTCAGACACACCCAGCTGTGGCTAGCCTGGCTGGCTCTGGGACTGCCCTGTCTCTGCCTTAAATGTAGAATTACAAGTAGGCCACCAAGTCCACCTGGCGTTCACACAGGTTCTGAACGCAGGCCTCATGTGGCCAGCACTTGACTACTGAGCCATCTTCCGAGCCCTGTTTTTCCCTTAAAATTTTTTTTTTTTGCATTTAGTGTATGCGTGTGTGTGTGTGCGCGTGCGCATATGTGTGTGTGCGCGCGCGTGTGTGTGTGTGTGTGTGTGTGTGTGTGTGTGTGTGTGTGCGCGCGCGCGCGTGCTGGAGGCATATACATGCCACCGGACACATGTGGT
Organism: Acomys percivali; assembly: GCA_907169655.1. NCBI lineage: Eukaryota > Metazoa > Chordata > Mammalia > Rodentia > Muridae > Acomys > Acomys percivali. Next base: position 141,606,198 of record OU015747.1, read on the forward strand.
CAGGGAATAACTTGTGGGAGTTGTCTCTCCTTTCATTGTGTGGGACTGAGCTCAGGTTATCATACTTGGCAGCACAAGCATTTACTCACTGAGCTGTCTCACCAGCCCAGTGTTGGAGGTTGGTCATGTGCACTGTGTATTCATATGTAGACTTCTGTGCCGCCCCCAAGATCAGTTGTCGTCTGGATATGGGCATTGTCATGATTATTGAAGAATCTCCTGTATCAATGTTGTGTAAAAATTGCTCCCCAATTATCTCTGATTGATTAATAAAAAGCTGAACAGCAGCCGGGCGTGGTGGTGCACACCTTTAATCCCCTACCCGGGAGGCAGAGGCAGGTGGATCACTGTGAGTTCAAGGCCAGACTGGTCTGGTCTACAAAGGAAGTCCAGGACAGCCAAGGCTATACAGAGAAACCCTGTCTCAAAAAAAAAAAAAAAAGCTGAATAGCCGATGTCTGGGCAGAGGAAGGCCAGATTTCCAGTCCCAGTAATGGGCAAGGAGAAAGAGAGGGAAAGAGAAAAGGGGCCATGGGAGAGTTGCCGTGAAGACAAAGATGGAGCAGAAGCTACCACGGTGAGACTAGATGGGAGGTAAAGGGGGTCATGGCTGGGAAATAGTCCAGACTAGCTTAGATGGGTTACAATAAATGGGTATCTGTCCAGCCACAGTGCTTTGAAGTTTATCAATAAATTTAATAAGTATCCATGTTATTATTTGGGAGCTAGAACGGGTAATAGAAAAACCTATACATTAATTCAACAGCCCAGTTTTGTTTGTTTGTTTGTTTGTTTACCCCAGGCATTTTGTTGTGGTGACAGAGAGCTAGCTAACACTTGGAATGGTGCCAGACATGTCCAGCATGCTGTCCTCATCACTGAGGGTTAGCTTATTTGTATTCAGCGCTCAGATGTTGTCCCCAGACCTCCACTCGTGCTGTGGCTTACCAGGCAGGGAGGACTTGGTGTAGAGCTTTTTGGTTAACAGTACTGGGTTCAACCCTCAGTGCTGAAAAATGAGGGAGAAGGGGAGGGAGAAGCCACCGGGCCAGGAAATTCCAAAAAATTTGGGTCACCTTTCTTGGAACAACCTTACCCATCTTGTCCGAAATTGTTCTCCCGCTTCAACCCCGCCCACTTCCCCTTCTTTCTTGATATTCGCAATACAGATGTGCTATGGGGCACACAGATGCTGACACATCTAAGTCATGCTGAAACTGGTGTGAGGAGCATGGTGGCAGAAGGCAAGTGCAAGAGGCTCAAGTTGAGGCAAAGAGATGGCGCAGCAGGCGCAGGTACATGCTGTCAAGCCTGATGACCTGAGTTTAGTTTCCAGGACACACGGGGCAGAAAGAAGTGACTCCAAGCTGTCCTCCACGGTGTGCACATGTGCCGCCCCGTCCCCCTCCCAAACTGAATGTAATTTGCAAAAAGGATCAAGCTGGAAAAACATGCATATGTTTTAAGCATATTTATATGTTCAGAGAAACGGATGGCTGAAATATTTAGCAATTTGGATTTCCATTGTAAGCCAGGCATGGTAGAGCATACCTTTAAACCCAGCACTCTGGAGGCAGAGGCAGCACTCAGGAATTGAAGGGCAGTCTGAACAGAAAGTTCGAGGCCACCTAGGGCTACAGAGTGAGGCTGCCTCAAAATAAAAAAAACCTCAGTGCGAACAGTTGGTGTGAAGGACACACGTTGCTCTTCCAGGGTTCGTCAGTGAGAAACTGAGCACCGAGCAACAGACTAAGGAACAGGATTAGAGTGGGCTGGGGAAATGGCTCAGTGCTGAAATGCTCTTCTGGTCTCTGTGGGCAACAGTATTCCACACATCCTTCCCACCCCCACCCGCCAAAACATACATGCATGCACACACATAAGTAAGAATAAAAATAAATTGGCCTGGAGAAATGGATCTGCAGTTAAGAGCTCTCAATGATCTTGGAGAAGATCTGGGTTCAATTCCCAGCACCGACAGGTTGGCTCGCAACCCTCTGAAACCCCAGTTCCAGGGGATGCAGTGCCCTCTCCTGGCCTCCTCAGGTACTGCATGCATGTGGCACACAGACAAAACACCATATACATAAAATATAAACTAAAAGCCCCTACCTAGTGTTCTTCCCACAAAGAAACCATCCACAAGCACTCAGTGCTGACCACCCCGTGACTGAGAGGCAGGAGCCAGCAAGACAGACGCTTTGGTTCACCATGTCTTGTTCTGGTATTTATTTTGTCGACAGGCCAGGAATACTGCGATAAATAAGTAATACTTTCTCTTACAGAAAACTGTAATGATACTATTGAGTAGGATTAAACACTCTGAGGATTTCACAGAAACATCAGAATTTTAACAGAGTCCTGGTGGCCAGGGAGGGACCTCCCAGCGGAAATGCTCTGGGCCACATCTCAAGACAGCTACAATACAAAAACAATGCCACTAACACCCGCAACGCAGACACCTGGCCCTGCACTTGGCTTCAAACGCACGTCTCCACAGGCTGTCACGGAGTGAGAGGAGTGTCCTGCCCTTCGGAAGTTGGACTTGTGCCTTCTGTCTGTGACGCTGTAACAGTCTGCAGCCAAGGACCTGCCGTCGCACCCGGGTTCTTCCTCAGCAGTGAGTACGGGGGAAGGAGGCGTCTGTCTTCTGTCGGCGCAAAGTGGCACGGCTGGTCATCGGGCCAGCTCCACTCCCCTGGGGTCGGCAAGCTCACATGGCCACCCGATTACTTTTGAGGGATACGGTCCATGACAGCAGACCCCAAACTCTCAGAAATTGGGTCTGATGAAACTCCTGGAAAAACTATGCCAATGATTGTGCAAGACAAGCAGTTAAATAGTACAACACCTGTTCTGCAATGAGTTCTGCAATGAGTGCCCTGCGCACAGCCATTCTGGGACGGAACGTATTTTCTAGAAAGCACACCCTGGCCATTGGACAGCCTCCACAATGAACGTTCTTGCTCCGCACTCCCTAGGAGGGACATTTTTCAGCCACAGTGGAGGACGTGGTCCCACCCCACCTACAAAGGCATACACTTCTGCATCAGTCCCATCAGTGGGATCCTACTTCGCATGGGACCCCAGCCAGGGGCCAGCTACGCTGCCATCCCGGATGGCCGGGACGGTAAGGCCTAAGTCCTGGAGTTAGCGAGACGAAGGATGTTCCTGCCTGGTCCACTGTTCACCTCGGGGCAGAGTGGGGCAGCAGTAGTCAGCCACCGTAGGCCCTCCTGCCCCAACGGCTCTCAGCCGCTGAGATTCTAGAAGTACGCAGAAAGCCAAGTTTTCTAACTGGCTTCAGGGTTTGGGGTGGAAAAGGAGGATTCAGTAGGGACTCCCCAGTAGCCCCTGTGCCTCCGCAGCTTAGCTCTGCAAGGTCCCTTCTTTTATCTGTTGGATAAAGAGGTTCCTCTCGTCTTCCGGAGTCCGCCCGTTCTGAGCCCGGACGATACAAGTGGGCCTGTGCAGGTTGAGCATGTAGATCAGGTGCTGTTTCTCATGCTTTAGCTCTTCGATTTGGGCCTTCAGCTCGGCGTTGACACTCTCCAACTTCTCTGACTCCTGAGGGACAAGGACAGGGGCTCAGCACGTGGGGGGTGGGGGTGGGGAAAGGGGGGGGGGGGAGAGGTGGTGGTGGGAGGACCACCTGGAAAGAGAGGCCTGCGGAAGGAACTCAGCTATCACAAAGATGGGAGCACAGAGCTAGGTGGGAGGTGGTGTGGACCCTGGAGAGGCCTCCGAAGCTAAGAGAGACAGGTGAGAGAGGCTTGGAGATAGCCCTGAGCCAGGCTGCCAAGCCTGCTGAAACTGCCTTAACACCAAGTGGTCAGAGAAGGCCGCTGCAGCCCTCTGACTACACTCGGGGGGGGGGGGCGGGGTGGGGGGGGGTATCCACGGCGGGGGGGTGGTGTCTTTGGGAACTGGAGAGAAATCCAAACAGGTGGTATGGAGTTCCCTCTGTGTCTCTGATCTCACCAAGATGCCCACAGTCACAGGGGTATTGTTCTCAGAAACCCTGAAGCTGCCCAGGTTTTCACTGACCCTGAAGCAATGAGCAGGCAATTGGAGACTGCAGAACAGGGCTTATGTCTCTGCCAGAAACTGGCCTGCACTGCACTGGTTCGGGGGACCAGGCATGGCCTCTGCAGACTTCCAGGCTCTGTGGCCTGCCTTGCCTGTGAACCTATGCTGTAGCCCTGGTGTTTCTTGTGGAGTGCCAGCCTGCCAGGGTGCTCAGTGCTGTAAAAGACAGGTGAAGTGGGGCAGGGTTCTCCCAGACAGGAAGACAGGAGCTACATCTGGGTCACCAGAGAAACTTGAAGAGAATGACAAAAGCGTGGTGGCGTATGCCTTTAATCCCAGCACTTGGGAGGCAGAGGCCAGCCTGCTCTACAAAGCAAGTCCAGGATAGACAACACTAACACAGAGAGACCCTGTCTCAGGAGGGGGGAAAAAAAGAGCCATTGGCAATAGCAGGGTTTTATTCTTTTGTTTTAGTTGGTAAAACTGGCGAGTAAAGTCTCGTTAACTAAGCTAGCATGACCCAAAAATATAGAAACTGCTGGGAGTATATGAACCAGCGTGTGGCACAGCATGCATGTGGAGGTCAGAGGTCACTTTTAAAAATCAGTTCCCTCCTTCCATGGTGGGCTCTGGGTGTCAAACCCAGGTTGCCAGGTTTGTACAGCAATCACCTTTACCCATGAGCCAGCTTGCTGGCTCCAGATACTGAAGTTTTTAAATCCACGAATCTCTGTTCTATATACCCAGAGTCCCCTCAATCATGCTGACAGCTTTGCTCCATCCCCTGCCTACAGCTGGCATTTCTGCACCACCTGCGTGGCAGCGGCTTTAACTCCCCTCTGCCAATGACACAAAGGCTGATGAGGGCAGGTGTGTGAGCACCAGGCGGGGGGCCTGGCCAATACTCACTTTCTGCAGGCACTCTGTCTTCTCTTTTTTCTTGTTTCGACACTTGGCAGCCGCAATTTTATTTCTTTCCCGTCGCCTCCTTTTTCTTTCATCTTCTTCAGGGGCCACCTATGAAACCCAAAAGGCACACATTTAAGCCACCTTGAACCCAAACTATCAATGCTGTGGGGGTTTTGTTTGTTTTTAGCCGTGTGTGTGTGTGTGTGTGTGTGTGTGTGTGTGTGTTGGTGTATCTATGTTTGTTTTTGTGTATGTTTGCCACATGCATTCATGGTGTCTTCAGAGGCCAGAGGCCAGGATTGGCTCCCTGAGAGCTGGAGTTACAGGCTGCTGTGAGCCACTAATCGTAGGTGCTGGGGACTCCAGTCCCCTGGAAGAGCAGCAAATGCTCTTACCCACTGAGCCATCTCTCTAGCCTCATGCTTAGATATTTGTATGAACTCTCTTCACACATATGTGCATGCATATACTTAATGAATAACAAAAATCTAAAACCTGTTCAAGTAGAATCATATTTGAAATTAGTAAATTAAAATCTAAACTATTTTAAAAATACATTTAGATTTTGAAGAACTGTAATTTTTAAATCGATAACTGTTGGTATTTTGATCAATGCGCGCACACACACACACGTGCGCGTACACACACACACGTGCACACACACACACAAGGCTTTGTAAGTGTGTCCTTCCCCCTGGAGTCATCTCCTAGCCACACTCTCCTGCGAGTAGTGCTGTTGTGGGAGAGTGTGGCACCTTTGGGGTGGGAGCCTGGCTGACAGGGATGCACAGCTGGCAGAGGTGGGCTGAGGCACAAAGAGGGGAGTGTTGAATTCCTACTGCACTTCTGAGCTTTGCTTCTTGAGCCACAAAGATGTGCACAAGCTCTCACCACTGGGCACGGAGCCTCCCCAGCCACCATGTCTTCCCTGCACAATGGATTGTATCCCTGAACTGTGAAACAAACTTCCCCAGGTGGCGTCTGTCACCCACTTGGCGGCAGTGACAGGAAAATGACGAACGTTTCTGTCTTTACTGGGAGCGTCATGGCACATCCTTCCCACGAGGCCAGTGAACTCCTGGAGAAGATGGACTTGAGACCATCAGTGGTACCAAAATGGTATTAATAAGCCCAAATCTGGATGCTACTGGTGGGTAGAGTACTGAACCACCTGTTGATTCAGCCCATACATCATACTGATTTCGTGTGGGTGTTCACCCAAACCCTAAGACTTCAGACGCTTGAGCAAAGAGCACATCCAGCCACTGAACTCTGCTTAAGGCCAAAGTCTGGCTGGGATGAACTGTCATGGTGGACTGGCCAGTGTCAGACCCTGTCAACTCTGGGACACCATGACTGACCCACTCCTGACCTTTTCCTAGTCTTCTGAACCAGAACACACTGTGGACTGAGCTGAGGCCTTGCAATCTAGAGAGGCAAAGCCCAAGGAACTCTAACCTGGAATTTCGGGGTTTTTTTGTGCCTCAGGACTACAGACCCAGGAAATATAAAAATCGTACACACACACACACACACACACACACACACACACACACACACACACA
>OU015747.1:141614061-141641317 GCA_907169655.1 Acomys percivali
CCTGCCCACTCACAGGTGCACACTACACCTGCCCACTCACAGGTGCACACTACATCTGCCCATTCACAGGTGTTCATTAATGCATTCTGTTCTTCATTCCATTATCTTTAATACAATTTTAAGCACTGTCTGGCAGCAGTGTTTTTGGTGATTCTTATCCCCACCTCTCTATGCCTACTGAATATAGTGGGATGGGGAGAGTGTGTGAGACATGTGTGCTCACAGAATGGCCACAAGTTGGCAGAACTCACCTCAGATTTCATGACTGACATCTCCAGAGGTCTGTTGTTGATGGTAACTGACTCCAGCGCAGAAGACATCCGATGGCACAGGTGCTTATTCTGAATGGCGAACCTCAGCTCTTCCTTGACAAAGGGAGTCAGGTTAGCAAAATCCTCAAATACCAGTGACCCAGGAGGTGAGAGGCAGGGGACGATGGCAGATGCGCTGACTTCCGAGGCAGAGACCTGGCCGGGATGTTGAAGCATCATTTTGCTGAAAGACAAATTTAAGCCCAAAGTGCTTCAGGGGTCCTGAGGTGTAGGATCCAATCATCCTGAAGTATAGCCTGCCTGCCTCAGAGCAAAGTCCCATCAGCCCCCAGGCTTCTGCTCTGTGTTCATTTCATGCCCATCCCTTGCCCATAGCTAGAGAAATTATAGGAAATAAGGGAAGGTAAATTGCTGTTGTTTTGCTTACATGGACATGTTGTCAAACTGCCTCCTAAATATTTATGTTCATACTCATTGACCAGTGCTGCTCTCAACCTTGGTCAGCTTCTTTTTGCAGCAGGTAACTGCTAATGCAGAGATTATAACTGGACAAGGCAAGTGTTCCATCCTAAACAGTACACGTACACACACGTACACACACGTACACACACACACACACACACACACACACACACACACACCACATGTGACTCAGGGAACAACACTGGGGCTAAATGGATCTAAGAGCAGGCAGATAGGAGAATGCTGTGGTTTTCTGGACATGACGTGGCTGTTTCACTCACGGATGTGGTACCTGCACGGGGGCCCATGGAAGGCTAAGCCTACCAAACATTCTGGCACGGCTTAGAGAGGGGAGCACAGGGACCCAACCCTAACCTAGGAGCTGCACTGCTGGTCAAAGGGGCCACTTAATTCAGTAGGATAGCCACAGGTTTAGTTGTCCATGTGCCAGTAACTAACCCCACACCCATGCAAGCAATGCTAATTAAATTCAATGGACAAAAAATAAAAACAAAAACCACACTATCCTCATTGTAAGTAAGACAGATTCTTAAAACACACAGCTCAAAGATCCAACTGAAATAAAGATTAAGAGGGTTGACTTTTCAGGCTCTTCTTTTAGTTTGGCTGATCACAGAATAGCACCCAAAGAGAGAGAAAACCAAAACCAAAAACAAAAACAAAACAGTAAAGCAAAAAGCAGCGCCTTCTGTAATCCCATTTTCAGTCTCCTTTTCAAAAAGAAACGGAAGACACCTGAAATCAAGTCACATCTGTTAGCGAGTGGAAGTAAAACCAGGAAGCCAACAACTTGAATTCAACAACTCCGCGGTGGAAGTTTCTCCTGCAGGAAGCTGGGAGTGGGATGGAGAAGGTGAGAGTAGCTGGCTGTGTTTCTTCTCTCCCAGCCCTTGGCAGGGAGTGGCGGTGCTAGGCGCTCGGCCCTGCACAAACAAGCAGCCCCTCCTTAACAAGAAGGCCCACAAAGTGAAGACCTCGGGGCAGGAAAAAGCGGGGGAGTGAGAGCTGGATTCATGGGGGCGTTGTTTAGCTCTGAGGTGCAAGGAGAGAGGCATGGGACAGGGGTGGGGGTGGGGGTGGGGATATCTAGGATGGGCCTGGTCAGGAAGGAGCAGGTGATTTGGCTCCGGCCCACAATGCCTGCTGGCCCAGTGGACAACTGAATAAACAAAGTAGGGATGAGGGGGCCCTGACCAAATGGCCACAGCGGGACAAATGAAAATCAAGGGCAGAAGCAACCTAGGAGAGGGGTCCTGAAGTCTCTTTCTAGTGCGGACTTGGGGAAGTCATGACTGCCACCCCCCTTTCCCTGAAACAGGAGCCGCGAGTATAGTGACTTACCAGGGCACACTAGTCATCAGCCCAGTGCCAGAGGAAACCTCCTGGCAAGTCTCTAACATTTAAGGAGAAACTTATCTACCTTGTCTCCTTGGAGCCTTGTGAGAACCCAGTGCTGTAAAACCCTTTTTATACATGAGTTAACTGAAATCTAGACAGATCACATTAATGTGGGATAGTACGGGGCACAGAGACTTGTTTTGCTTGGCTTCAGAATTCACAGTCTTACTTCGTAAGCTGCAAACCCAAATGTATACTTCATTGAACGACAACAATAAAACAAAAACGGAGCAAAAGCTGTGGGCGGGTAGAAGCGGATGGGAGGCCTGAAGCAGACACAGTGCTGAGGAGACTAAGCAAAGATCCCTAGGGAACCCCTCAGCTCTGTTCAAGAGACTGCTCCACGTACCAGGTGCACACTCAGCTGCTGCGAGCATCCAGGTCTAAGTTTAACTGAGCTGTTGTAGCCATAAAATCCCCACCAGGATTTTTATTTTTTTTTAAACAAGATTTGAAGACCACTTAGTTACGTGTTGAGACTGTATGCCCAGCTCCTCACCTCTGCAAAGGTGGGCTGTGTGTACGCTATTCCCCCAAGAGTGTTGTCAGGAGCTTGGGAAATGATACAAGAAGATACTGTGGAAAACATTCTGCCACCAGGAGCTACACTGTGGAGGGCTGACTGCTCTCCCGTGGAGACTCAGTGGGGTCTGGACACATTCTTGCGCCTCTTCTCCGTATCCCCTTCCCTGGAGACCAAGGCACACTGGTGGAGGCAGAAATTCCAGGCCAGTGAATGTTGTCCCCTCCAGCAGTCAAAAGAACTCAAGAAATGTATACAATTCTCTCCGGAACAACAGGGGTGAGAACAGAAACTCTCTTAATTGGATGCTGTAATCCCATGGTGGCTGCGAGTCTTTCTCCGGCTTCTAAAGCCAGAGGCTCAACATCCTCCCATACTTCCTCACTTCCCCTTCCTTCCCAATGTCACTGAAAACAAACAAACAAACAAACAAACACAGTTAAAGGGTGGAGTTCAGAGCTGCCACTGACCTAGCCTTCATTTGCAGGACTAAATGGCTTATTTGTACTCACTGGCCTGAGCTACACAGCAATTCAGGGTGTCCCTTTAGCCACCAGTTATGTTAATTAATGAGCCCCTGGAGCTCAGAGTCTGCTGTTTGGGGCTCCCCACTTCACCCCCACCCCACGCCCAATCCTTAGTATAAAGTCAGGAAGACAGAATGTCAATGGTGTGGAATGTTTTTGTGGGAAGTGGGGGGGCTCAGGCTTACTTGGGGACACAAACACACAGTAAAGCTGTAAAAGCTTTTCTAATAATCAGGTGGCTGCGTCTGTAAGATCTAGGCTCTTGCCCTTTCTGGTTTCTCTTGCACAGAGGTCCGGCTGTGTCCTCCAGGGAGACAGAGTTTGAAACTTGTTTGTTTTCAGGAGCTGAGGGGAGTGTGTGAGGGTTTGGGGGTGAGCTGGGCTGAGCTAACTTTCTACAGGATCACAGAACTGTCTTGTAGCCTTCCCTCAGGACTCACATCTGTGCTCCAGCCTCACCATTTCCAGTCAGAAGTTATGCCACATCATTGGCAATTTCATCATTTTCAAGAAAATGAAACTTTTCTCATTTTTTGAACTGGAAATTCAGCTCCTAGATTTTATCTCCAAGTAGCTATGCTGGCTCTGAATTTTCACTTTTGATTTCCACTTCCTTCCACTAAGCTGTCTGCAAACTATGCTATGGGACTAGGGAGTCAGCGGCCACCTTTCCCTGACTCTACATCCTGTTCTTTCTCCTGTTTGAAGGCTGGAGGTACAAGGCGGGCCTTCAGGGTCAGAGACAGTGTCCCCAGAGCTGAGCTCCCACTCACGAGCCCACTCATGAACTAGAGGCTTTCTGACCTTCAGTTCCTGTCGGAAAACTGTGATCCACGTTGCCAATCCCCTCCGAGGGCTGTGGGAAACGACGCATCGCATGCACGCACTTAAAAACATAAGGAATCAACACCCACCCCCACTTTAGAGAACCTGAGTTAGTTGTCAATTCAGAATTCAATTCAAGAATATCAGGCCAGTCTGTGACAACCAGCGTACTATGGCTGCCGCTGAGTTCAGCCATAGTACACTGTAATTCACTGTGTAATTCTCACCAGGTGAATTACACCCCACTATCTGCTGACGCCAGCGCTCCTCTGTTACTGTTGAGTTGTCAGAGATGGTGAGTTCTCACATAGGAAACCGTTTCTTTCTAGAAGTTTCTGTGGCATCCTGGCTACGTCCCTCTTCTTCTGAACAGGTACCTCTACAGCCAGTTCTTTAAGGAACCCCAGACTCACAGAGTACCCAGCATTAGAGTTGTCTATATCAGACCCCCCATTTTGTCCTGCAGTAAATCGAGGTCCAGGAAGGGAAGCCCTTGCCTAAACTCACAGAGCTGGAGGGTGGTCCGGTCCTGACTGGTCCTGACCCCCACCCGCCCTCTGCTCACTCTGCATCACCACGAGGACATATCTGTTCAAGTAAGCAACCACAAGGGGCTGCCGACCAGTTAGGTAGGTGAGGGCTGAAGAGCCCCAAACCTACCATACCACAGAGGAGGCTTTGACAGAATGAAGACACAGGAAACTGGTATGCAGGGAAAGGATTTGGATAGCCACAGGTGCTGGTCAGCAACATCTGAAGCCTCCGGATAGAAACTGCAGCAACCCTCGCCCCACCCTCAAGCAAGTCTGTAGGTGGTAACATTATCCCACAACAAATGCCACATGCAAAACATGTGCTCTCTTCTTGGTGACACATGCCTGTAATCCCAGCAATTGGGAACTGAGGCTGGAGAATTGCCATGAGTTCAAAGCAGGTTGCATAGGGAGACCCTGTTTTTTTAAAAAGCAAATTTAGAAAGACTGTGATCAGTGAGTCCAGGACAGTCAAGGCTACACAGAGAAACCCTGTCTCGAAAAAACAAAAACAAAACAAAAAAAAAACAAAACAAACAAACAAACAAACAAAAAAAGACTGTGATCTATATAATGAAATCAAGGAAAATAAAATGGCTAGGAGGAAAATACAAAAATGGGAGTTTAAAATGTGGGGTCGGAGCAGGGAACCAAACCAATGGGAGAAGCTAGGAGAGACAGAGACGGGGAGAGAAGCCCCGGTTCCCGTCCATCTCAGAGACCAGTTAGTAACACTGGGTGAGGTGCCTCCCTCGCTCTTGACCCCCCTACGCCCCCGCCCCCCCCCGCCGCTTTTACCTCAGTTATTCCACTTTAAAACCTGAAACTTTCTGTCAAAACCCGGCTATCTGAACCACCCAGCACCCACTGGCAGAGAGGTGCTGGGCGTGGTGGCCTGTAGTTTCAGCACTTGGGAGGCTGAGGCAGGAGGATCCCCAAGAGTTCAAGGACAGCTTGGATTACAGAGTGAGACTATGTCTCAAGAATACAAAACAGGGCGGCTGGAGAGATGGCTTAGTGGCTAAGAGCACTGCCTGCTCTTCCGAAGGCCCCTGGTTCAATTCCCAGCAACCACATGGCAGCTCGCAACTGTCTGTACCTCCAAGATCTGACACCCTCACACCAATGCACATAAATTAAAATTAAATAAAGTATTTTAAAATAAAAAAAGAATACAAAACAACAACCTCCAAGACACACACACACACACACACACACACACAGAGGCTCGCACTTGTACAAGTCGTTCCACACCCCGGTCCCTCCACCTGCGGTTCTCTTCGAAAATACAAAGCAAAGAAATCCAAGAGCGGCTTAAAAGAAAGCCAGAGGTGACGTCCCACGCTCAGCGGCTCGACTTTACGGGAGCCGAGAGCTCTCCGCTGTCCGCCCCGGGACAGAGCGACACCAGCGCTCGCCGCCTGCAAACTTGTCCGAACTCAATTTCGCTCTCAGCCCTCTACAGTGTCCGGCCACCTAGAGCTCGGCTCTGAGGAGCGCAAGGCGACCTCCAGCAGCTGTGCCGGACCTCGGACCCAGCGTCCCTACCCCATTCATTTCGCTCGGTACCGGGAGCTGCGCTTCCACAAGCCGCGGCCACCGCGCCTCTCAGCGGACTTAAGAGGGAGCCGCTCCCGCTCTAGCGCCCGGAAACAAACGGATGGATGGAGCGGACCCGGGTCGCCAGAGTGGGTCACCCCGCGCACCTGCATCCACCCAGACGGCCTCTCGTAGCTTCAAGCTGAAAGCGCGCGATCTCCTTGGTTCCTGGACATCTTTCACAACCCGAGTCAAAACAGAAAGTTCGTTCTTTCACTTTATCAGAAACTTTTCGCCCCCCGCTCGGAGAGGCAGCGGCAGGGAACAACTCAGCCAAGCGATTGTGGCCAGGAAATCTAGGGCTGGGGTCTCGAGTGGCGCAGGGGTCCCGGGACTAGGGACCAGAGGGGAATTTAGGGTGGGAAGGGCAGCGCTCCTCTTGGTGTCTCTATTGCTCACCTCCAGTTTTCGCTCGGGGCGGCCAGGGTCCAGAGAGCGGCCAGAGGCGGTCCGTCTGTTCCGCAGGCGGTCGAGCACCGAGGGCTTGGCGGCGGCGCGGGAGCCGGGGAAGCACCGTAAGCAGCGCGCCTCTCTGAGTGAGACTGTGGCTGGGAGCGCGTTGCATCACCCCTTTTAAAGCCCTCGCGCTGGCAGGGAGCTCGCTTAACTCCAGGTTACCAATCCCAGGCTGACGTAATGCTATTAATAGCTTCTAGGGAGAACTGGCCAGAGGAGGGGTGAGGAGGGACGAGGGCGGGGCGAAAGGTGGGTGGAGACCGCGGATTTGGTGATGCAAGTGCGAGAAGGGGCGGTCACCGCGCGTCCAGCGCGCCTCGCACGCAGGGGACACACACACTCGCCCGCCCTCTATCTCCATATCAGGCTGGGAGCCGCCCGGGCACACGGCCAGATGTGCGTATTCGCTGCTGCGTGTTCCAGGCATGAGCCAATGGTGCCCAAGCCAGCGGCATGACTCCACCGCCCTGGCATCTCTCCCTCCGCTAGGTTGGGGAAGTGGGGGGAGGGGTGCTGGGGAGGCGGGTCCTGGCAGTAGCCCAGACTAGGTGAGGCTGGGAAGCGGGCACGACCTTTCTCTAAAATGCGTGGTCATTTCCCCCCTAAAACTTTAGGAAAAGGCACCTTCTCTGGCCAGTGGCCTAGTTCAAGGAGGGGGCAGGGAAGGGGTAGAGATGACAATCTCCCGCGTGAAGGAGGTACCCAAAGTTACCTCCCGGTAAAACCACTGTTACCGGCCAGTGTGACCTCCGCTGGCACGCGCCGGGCTAGCGGCCGTGGTTTAACGCAAGACATTCGGCTGGTCTCGTGCTCCCACTCCCGCGGCGCGCGCACACTCAGGAGCCTCCGGACTTGTTAGGACCCCCAAGGTGCTAGTGATGTGTTTTATAAAACAACCACGAAACATTTTAAATGAACAGGCAATTCTTCGCGAAAGCAAGACTGCAGAAAAGAGGAAAGGTTTGGAGAGATAAGAGGCTATCGGGGCCGAGTTAAGAAGGGGCTGGAAGAAGACTGCTCGGCGTGTCCCACTCTTAGATCTCCAGGCGGCCGGCGCGCGGGGAGGAGGGAGGGTACCGCCTGGATGTCAGGAAATATTTAGAGAAAACCGTCTCCAGGTTTCGAGTGTCTGTCTGCAGGAACAGAGGGCTGTGCTGGGACCCGGCGGCCCAGACCGAGCACGAACTGCTTAAAACCGGAACATGGGACTCCTGTCTTCAAATCTGGTAGCGGGAAAGGCTGGACACAGGGCTCGAGTTTCAAGCCGAGGCCTCAGCAGAACTGCGTTTGAACCTTAAAACAGTTTCCCGGTTCTGGTCTAGTAATTCCGAGGGTCTAGGCTCAACTCAAGTCCTTGGGCGGGTCTCCGTAGCTCACCAAATGTTAGAAGTACGCAGGACTGAGGCCCAGGAGCCGCGCACCTGCCTGGGGGGCCTTCGCGGGCACACGTGGGGCTGGACGTCATGGTGTAAAGACAGAGAGGCACCTGCGGACGCCTGCCTTTGAAAGGAAGGCGATCAGAAGGTCACGGGGTGGTGGTTTGGGGTGAGAAAGAGAATTGTCGGGGGCCACTGCCCTATAGCACCTGCCACCTGGACTGTCGTTAGGGGAAGGTCTTTCTCTCTCTCTCTCTCTCTCTCTCTCTCTCTCTCTCTCTCTCTCTCTCTCTCTCACACACACACACACACACACACACACTCACACTCACACTGTATTACACCGTAAGTAACTGAAGTCCCTCAAAACAGACACTCTGGACAAAATCAAGCTCTCAGCACCCGGGTTCCTCCAGTACAAGCCAGAGCCTCGCCCTTCACAAGCTCCATCAAAGTCCCCGGAGTCTCTCCGCCCCCGGCGACCGGGGAACCCTGAGGTGGTTCCATCCCGGGGATCCTCGTAGATCCTGCCAGGATCTGACGGGGTTGCAGTAGCGTCGAGCGGGAAGCGCCCGGCGATGTGTTTTGCTTTGGTTTTTTTGCCTTGGTAACGGCTCTCGGGGCCCCACCCTCCGTCTCCCACGCCCACACCCTGCTCGACTCCTCCACAGCCCGCCCTCCAGCTGACCTGCGGCAGGTAAACCCCGGGCGTGTCAGCACAACCCCGAAGAATGCCAGGTGCCTAGAAATGAAAGTCATTTGGGATCTCCACTGAATCTGTCCTATCTCTATAAACTGTCCTGGAATAAACAGCACCACACTACAGGCAAGGAGATGAAGGAACACAGGAAGCCCCGCAGGCCGCTGGGAACCTCTACAGAAATCCTTAATTGTTTTACGGATTAAACTGTTAATATTCGAGCCAGATCTATGGGAGGTCGAGCTTGTCCTCAACTGGAAGGTTCAGCTGAGGGTCTCAACCCAAGCAGCAAGACCAGCGCCCTCAGAACAGTGGAAGAGTGTCATGGACGGAAGTCCTTAGCGCGTCCGAGCACCTTGTCAGTACAGAGGTGCCTCCGCCCCCCCACCCCCACCCCCACCCCGGTTCTCCTGCTATTCTAATCATTAGCTTTCAATCGCCAAGTCGCACCTGGATAAAACGTTCTCGGTTGTTTACAGAACTCTGAGTCGGCCGTCCTCTGCCACCCTCGCCTTCTGAATAGACGATAAGACTGTTTAGCGAGAAGTTAGCCCACCTCCTACTAGGACGAAACTTCCAGGCAAACAAAAGCTACTTTCTGCCGCCCTGGGTCCCCTAGGCTCCCAGGACATTCTTAAAGAGCCTGAGAAAACTGGAAAGGAAGAACCTTCAATGTCTAGGCCACTGGAAATCGTCAACGTCCGAGTCCCCTCACTTTACCCTGACTTAACGCCACCGGTGTCTGTGGTGCGCACTCGCCCTTACGCACAGATAGTGCCATGCAGAGGGGCCAGAAAAGCTCCGGGTATCCAAATAGCTGCCCAACACCAAAGCAAAGAAAATTACTCTCCAGCCAAAGCAGGAAAACCTAGCTAGCGGGATTTCAGGGGTTAATCCTTAGTCAAAGAAGCAAGTTAAAAGTTGTGGAATTTTGTGGGTGGTGTGTGTGTGTGCGCGCACCAGAGAACCGCCCGCGGAGCCCGTATGCAGATCAGCTCCGGTCTGTTTTGCTAAGTGAGATAGGAATTGGAGACTTCATGCTGGGGCTTGTACCAAAGGAAGAGGGGAAATTAAAAGGGGAGGGGAAGCAACCAGGCAGCTAAAAACAGTTCCCTCGTGGCAACCAAACCTAAACATAAAAACATTGCAGGGAGCCAAAAGCAAAAAAGGAAAAAAGAAAGTTCAGAGATATTTAAAGGTTTTTGCAGTTCAGTGGGTGATCCCTTTGCACAGTCCTCGGCCTCCTGGATTCTGTTCTCCAGGCTCCGAGGCTGTATTTGCTCAGGGGATTCTAGAAGCAAGTTAAGGTATCCAGGAAAGCTTGAGTTGGCCGGCTGGCCTGTCTGTGCACGGGTCTCGACCCCACTTCTTTACCTTGAAAAAAGTGGAGTAGATTTCTTGCCAACCCGTGCTCTCCAGCAAGCTAAACGTGAGAGCTGCCATTTAAGCCTCTAAAGTACACCCTCAGGGAAAGAGGCAGCCCACACTGGGCGCTGGGTGTAGAAGGCTCCTGACGGGCCCGTGTGAACGCTGCACTTAGCCGCCACGCCCTCCTGGATCCTTCCCTCTACAGGGTCCCCCTCACTGAAAAAGGGGGTACCTAGCGCCTAAGACGCACTGAGAACGGGGCACGCAGTTGGCGCCCTCAGCAATGGTGTCTGTAATTGTGGATCAGGAAGGTTTTTTTTTCCTGAGGTCCCTTCTGTCAGATGTCAGGCAACACCCAGAGTGGCAGTCATAGGGGAGCTGGGAGGAGGTCCCCTCCCAAAAGCAACAGGAGTAAGCCTTGTTTTCTGCCCACGGTGAGTTTCTGGGTATTGGATGATGGTGGCAAATGTCAGCAAAGCGCCCTGGGCTGGGCTGGGGGTCCCAGTGCCCTTCTAGCTCCGCCTTTGTTGTTGTTCTTGAGAAAGGTGGGTCCCCATTCCAAGTTTTCCCCTCTGTGGAGCCGCTGGACTGGGAGGACCCTGAAATGGACTCGACCCCCTGCAGACTTCTGAGACCCCACAGCCAGCTCTGTGGAGAGGCGGATGCAAGGCTGCGCTGACTAACGCATTTTTCAGTCACTCTTCTCCAGAACATACAGTTGAGGCAAACGTGCTGTCAGTCTGATTCTCGGACACAGCCTCTCCCCCCCACCCCACCCCACCTCCCGCCCCTCCCCCTTCACCAAGCACTTCCAAAACTTTAAATCATGTGGATGGGTACCCAGGCAGAGAGGAGCTTGCCCAAGGCAGGGAGACTGAGGACACCTTGTATATAGACATCGACTTTGAAGCACAGAGCCAAATCCAGCTAGCAGCTCTTCCCACTTCAGAGGGCAGGTCCTAGGGCTCCGGAAATCTGAGATGAAGTCACGGAATTACAGGTGTTTCAGGACATAGTAGGTCCGAGACCTGCCCACTGATTGACCTCCAGCAAAGGAGTGGCTGTGCCTGAGTCTTAAACACACTACCCCAGTTTGCCAATCCACAAAATGAGATTATTTAACATTAACCCCCCCCTTAGAGCGATGCTATAAAAAAAAATATAATAGATGAGAAGGTGAGTTGAAAATAGCTTTAAAAGGCCAGGCGTGGTGGTGCACACCTTTAATCCGAGCACTTGGGAGGCAGAGGCAGGTGGATCGCTGTGAGTTCGAGGCCAGCGTGGTCTACAAAGCGAGTCCAGGACAGCCAAGGCTACACAAAGAAACCCTGCCACAGAAAAAAATATAGTTTTAAAAACACACTAGCAAGTTACTAGCTGGATATGGTGATGTGCCCTTGTGGACTGAGTTTGAGGACCCTCTGATGCATGGCAGTTGGAAACCAGCCTGGCCTACACAGCGAAACTCTGTCTCTAAAAACAAAAGCAAGCTTTTCTTACAGTAATATTTTTGCCTCTATGAAAATTAGGGGAAAATGCAAAAGAAAAAAATTACCAGCTGGGCATGGTGAAGCACGCACGCCTTTAATCCCAGCAGAAGCAGAGACAGGCAGATCACTGTGAGTTCGAGGCCAGCCTGGTCTACAAAAGCAAGTCTAGGACAGCCAGGACTGTTATACAGAGAAGCCCTGTCTCAAAACCTCCCACTCCCACCCCCCACCAAAAAAAAAAAGAAAAAAAAAAGAAAAAAATTACCTGTAATCCCAACACTATCAGTATTTTGAATTATTATTCTGTTTTTTCCTTATATATATGATTTGAAGAAATAGTTATAATTTTATAATAATGCAACCTTCTGACCTGTTATTTTCCTATCACTCTGGGTAGTATATTACCATCATTTTTTTCTTCTTAAAATATGTCCATTTTTATTCTCAGAGGACACGTAACAGTGTTTCATAGAACAAATATATATACATATATAATTTAAATAATGAAATATACTAAGGATTGCCACCCTGTCAAGAAAGTAGACTGTGGTACCCCCAGTGTTTAGAAGCCTACACACAGCCCTCCTGATGTACTGCTCTCACCTTCCTGCAGGACGGCCACCTCAACTCACTGCCAGAGTCCATAAGCACTCAGGGGCGGTGTGTAACTTACTCGGATGTTGCTGTGCTTTAGTATGTAGGGTGTTACCAACATTTTGCTAACATGCTAGACAAACTTTAGCCTTTTTGATGGGGAAACACACCAACTACCAGCTTCACCCTTGGTTCTCCAAGTGCTGCATTTGCTGGAAGAGAGAAGGAGCCCAGGAGCCGGAGACAACCTGGGTGTATTGCTCATTTGCTAACATCCAAAGGGAACCCTGCTCCCCACCCCCCAACCCCCCCCCCCAGCAGGCAGGCACTTTCCCCATGGAGCATGCCCTTTATCCCTTGATACTCTTCTGCCTGCCGCCCGCCCCGTGGAAAAGGAAATCTAGTCTGCAGCGTGAGAGAGTGATGAAGGGTGGAGCCACTTGGCAATGTTTCTGCCTGCGCCTCCCTGTGAAATTCTCACCGTGGCTCAGGCTGTGCTGTGGGCCTGGCACCTCTGTGCCAGCATAATGACGAGGATGGTGACCACGCTAACTGTCCCCACCCCCAATCTGTACCTGGAGCCAGTACTGGAGTCAGGTGGCATTGACTTTCAGAACTACACCACACCAGGTCTAAAAGGACCCTGTCCCTGTCCATCCGTCTCAGACGTAGGCACTGGGTTCTGCACCAGAGCCTCAGAGAGAAGTGGGATCTTGCTGGAGCATCTGCTGCATACATCAGGTGCTTAAAGTACTGTTTACCTTACGCAAGTACGGATGTGTTGAATTCGATGTCCCATGAGAATGTTTAAGGACAGATAGAAGATATCAAATCCATTCTGGGCTTGGGATGCTCCACTGAGGGTCTGATGCTAATCCCGAGAGGATTTGTTTGATTGATTTTTATTCTTTTTTTTTTTTTTTTAAATACCATTAGCAAGCTACTTTGGTGAATAATAGTTGTAATCCTGACACTCAGAAGACTGAGGCAGGGGGACCACTGTAAGCTTGGGGGCAGCCTAGCTTACACAGTGAGTCCCAGGCCAGTGCCAGCCCGCTCAAAGTAAACCAAGCAAACAGAAAAATCAGCAAATAACTATTATCAGTGCAAACTCCAGGACCCAGGCTACACGCTAAGCTCGCTGCATATCGCCATGCCTTTAATCCTCCCAGCAGCAGGTGCCTCTCCACAGTCTCAGAACTTTCTGAACTGTTGGGACTCTTTCTGCCTTCTGCCTGAGAATCTTGATTTACAGCCAAGGTGAGGAAAGCTGACTGTCAGACAAAGAATATGTCTGGGCCTGAAATTCCAGTACCCAGAGGCCGAGGCAGGAGCATCACTGTAGGTCTGAGGCCACTGGGCTACAGAGTGAGACTTTGTCTCACAAAACAATGCAAGGAGGAGGTTTGCCAACACTTTAAAGCCATCTGGTTAGCAAGGTATGGCACAGGGCTAGCAGAGGGGAAGGTGAGGGGATGGCAGAAAGTATCTGCACTCAATGGATGGACTAGCAGAGAAATTTACAACCAGTCAGAGTAAAGAGAATAAGTATGTAATGCTTGCCAGGTGTGGTGGCACACACCTTTAATCCCAGCACTCGGGCGGCAGAGGCAGGTGGATCTCTGTGAGTTCGAGGCCAGCCTGGTCTACAGAGTGAGTCCAGGACAGCCAAGGCGACACAGAGAAACCTTGTCTCGAAAACCAGAAAAAAAAAAGTTCAGTCATAAATGAGACATCTTATCACACACACACACACCTGCATGTACACTCACACATATGCATGCTCACACACGTATGCATGTACACTCACACACACACACA
This sequence comes from Acomys percivali, assembly GCA_907169655.1. NCBI lineage: Eukaryota > Metazoa > Chordata > Mammalia > Rodentia > Muridae > Acomys > Acomys percivali. The sequence goes on from OU015747.1 coordinate 141,628,027, forward strand.
CGTACACTCACACACACACTCATAGCTTAGGGACTATTGTAGAAGAAGGTGCAGAAAAAAATGTAAGAGCCCGAGGTCAGGGGGTACTGGGGTGAGGCAGTCTTCGGAACACGAAGGACCACTGCCCCAAGTCTTCAGAGTGCTGTGGTTACCTGCATATCATCAAGCCAGGTGATATTCCACTGTGGAGAGGTGGGGGCTCACTATCTCTCATTTGATTGCAGCTGGAGGAGAGAAAGCCCGCTTTACTTAAGGCTGTAACCCCTTGTAGGTCAGCCATGCTCCATACACTCATAGGCTAAGCAGGTCATAAAAACATGAAGAAGACAAGAAGTTGGAGGTGTACGGAGAGTGGATCTGGGAGAAGTTAGGGGGAGTAATGCGGGGAGGAGTAGGGTAAAAGTACATTATGTGCAAGTATGAAATTGTCAGCGAATCGATAAAAATTATCAAAAGAAGAAAGACCCCTACAGTCAGAACTGAGTTCAGACCCCCGTCAGGCCACCCCTGTGGTTCTGAGTGGGTCCTTACTTCTCGTGTAAAGTGAGACCAGCGTTTAAGGAACAATGCAGCCAATCTTGGTGTGCACACCAACTCAGAATAATTCACTGATTTGAAAAGAAATATTAAAAAAAAAAACAAACCAACAAGTGGCCTGGTCATAGTTACTATTTACTTAGAACACATTACACACAAAGCACGTGGTAAGAACTCTTAAAAACACTAGTGTCTTATTTCTTGTTCGTACTAATTCTGTCACGCTAGTACTGTTTTCTCAGTCTTATAGTGGAGGAAAGCAAGCTCAGAAAGGTTAAAGAAAACTGCTGGCCAGTGATTGACTCCAACACAGGTCTGCCCGACTTCAAGGATCCTACTGAGCATCACTGTCCTCTGGATTCTAGAGGCTTCCACTGGGTGTATTGTATTTTTCTTGAGCTGTGTGGTCTGTGTTACAAAGCAGGACCTCCTTACATGGACTCCTAGCTGCTTCTTGACCTTACCAGGAAATTCATTCTCCTGAAATTCCAGAAGATTCACACTTGAAAAATGGCAGCTCCCTGTGCCTTGTGTGATATTGAACTCTCTGCCAAGTTTGCCATTATTCCTGAATCTGCTTTAACCACAAACACAAGCCCTGATATTGACTGAGTAAGCCAAGCAGGGCTTTTTAGACTTTTATTCTGTTTCCCAAAATATGACGAACTGAAGTCATCCGATGATGAACCCGTACTTGAAACTGGAGTGGCCGAGAACGGGAGTGAGTCACTCCCGTGAGTTTAGGCTCCTCAGTCAATTCATCAAATCATGCCCTAATGCCAGACACCGCTCTCAGCAGTGTGCTCAGACACTGTGCCCGGAAAGGCAGGCTAGGAACACTCCTTGACCTTGAGGAGAGTAAGATCTTCAGGTGGCAAATTAGCATACAGAAAAGCGTCTGGCAGTAAATATTTAAACAAGCACTTTCTGTGTTCTGGCACTGTGCCAGGAGCTTGCCAGCTCTCCAGCACTCAGCCCATAGGTAGACTGACCTGAGCACAGGTAGTGACACGTGTAACATGGGCTGACTCGGGGCAGAGACACTGTGCCGGGGAAGAGTTGGCAAGCGTTGATGGATGAGTGGTTTATGAATGGTTTATGAGTAGTTCTAGGCAGAGAAGGAGAAGGGGCATCCCAGACAGGGGTGCACAAGAAGCCATGGGTGTCTGGCTCATCTCTGCCCAGTGCCAGCTCCGTGTCCGGTTCCACACAACAGATCTTCACAGATGATGAAGGAAAGCAAAGCTTAGTGAAGGCAACAGAGCACGCGTGAAGACCAGGTGTCAGGGGCGAGCTGAAGAATGCTCCAAGGAGGAAGAGCTGGTCACAGGCTGTTAAAGAGCAACAAAGCTTCTGCTGACCAGTCTGAACTATGTCCCCAGGGACAAAGGGGGAATGCTGGGAGGTAGGGGACATCACAGGGTCCTTCAGTAGCAAATATATACAAACAGGAAAAATGTTATATCAGGGTGTAGGTGAGCTGGCTGTGCATCAGGTAGGCGGAGTTTCAAGGCCGGAAAGAAGGAGAAAGTGGCTCATTTCAGTGGTCTGCCTTCCTTCCTTCCTTTCTTTTTTCCCTTTTGTTTCCCCCCCCCCCTTTTGGTTTTTAGAGACAGGGTTTCTCTGTGTAGCCTTGGATGTCCCAGATTCACTTTGTAGACCAAGCTAGCCTCGAACTCACAGAGATCCCCCTGCCTCTGCCTCCTGAATGCTGGGACTACAGGTATGTGCCCCCAACACCTGGCCAGTGCATGTTTCTTGGGAAATAAAAACTATTCACAAAGCAATGTTCTCGTGTATTCTGAAATTTAAAGTGGGTTGGAGCCAGGCGGTGATGGCGCATGCCTTTAATCCCAGCACTTGGGAGACAGAGGCAGGTGGATCACTGCAAGTTTGAGGCGAGCCTGGTCTACAAAGCGAGTCCAGGACAGCCAACGCTACACAGAGAAACCCTGTCTTGAAAAGCAAAAAAAAAAAAAAAAAAAAAAAGTGGGTCCACTTTACCAGTGCCTGGTGATGTGAGCAGAAGGCATGCCAAGGATTTAGGTGTTGGATGCCCCAGCTCAGGTGAATCAAGGTGTGAGGAGAAATCTGAATGGAGATTGTGTGGCCTAAGGATGAGACTCCAGTTACTGGGGAACAGATGGAGGCCTTAGCTGCGGGCATTACAAAGGGATGGGCTCTGAGTACCGGAATCTTGGGGACACCAGAAACAGAAAGAAAAGAAGGGGCTGCAGGGAGCGGGTCGCCAGAACAGGGGCTTAATGACCTAGCACCAAGTAAGTCTACCTTACCAGTCCCCACCGGACGCGCGTTTCCGCAGCAGCATTGGCATGGTTGTGGCAAATGAACAACGAAATGGCCACCAAGGAGAAGCCGATAGTCCTCAGCCTGGCACAACTGACAGCTTGAAACGGGGGAACTGATTTAAGCAACGGTCTACAAGGCCTATCATTATGTGTAATTGATAACACTAACACAAAGACTATAAAAAGACTTCCTTTGGGTGTTGTGGTACATGTAAGTACTTGGGGGGGCTGAGGCAGAAGGCTGACCAGTTAGTTCACTGCCAGCTTTGGCTACAAAATGAATTTGAAGCCAGCCTGAGCCTCAAAAAAATCCTACTTTGGGGGAAAATAATTATAAGTCTGTTTTTTAAAAAAAGACTTATTTACTTATTATGTATACAGTGCTCTGCCTGCATGTACACCTGCAGGACAGAAGAGGGCATCAGATCACATTATAGATGGTTGTGAGCCACCAAGGGGTTGCTAGGAATTGAACTTAGGACCTCTGGAAGAGCAGACAGTGCTCTTAACCTCTAAGCCATCTCTCTAGCCCCCATAAGTCTGTTGTTGTTGTTGTTTGCTTGTTTGATTTTCAAGACAGGGTTTCTCTGTGTAGCCCTTGGCTGTCCTGGAGTCACTTTGTAGACCAGGCTCACCTCGAACTCACAGCGATCCGCCTGCCTCTGCCTCCTGAGTGCTGGCTGGGATTAAAGGCATGCGCCACCACCGCCCTAAAGTTCATTTTTTTTTTCTTTAATGTTCTGCCACTATTCAAAAAGATGTTTACTACTGGGCATGGTTACACATGCCTGTGATTCCAGGACTCAGGATTTCTGAGAGTTTGAGGCCAACTTGTCTCAAACCAGACCACCTCCCCCCCCCCAAAAAAAACCCACACAAAAAAACCCCACTAAACCTGTTTACATTCCAGCACTCTGAAAGCCCCAGCAGGAGATGGTCAGTTTGTGAGCAGTCTGAGCTGCAGAGCAAGTTCCAGGTTGGTACTTGTCCCAAAACAGCGAAAAAAGAAAGGATAAGCAGCTGTTTATAGAGGAAACATTGTAGGAGTAGTGCAGGTTTGAAAAATCAAGATAATATATTGTAAACGGAGCAGTTGGGATTCAATTAAAGCACCGGTGAATAATGAATAGCAAGGTTAGAGAGGTGCTCTAGTAATTACAAGACGCTAATTCTGGTCGGTGGAACCGCAGGCGGGTCATGTATTTCCTCCTCTACTCACACAGTTCTGAACTGTGAGAAGACAGAGCTTTACGTGAGGATGAACGGAGGAGCAGGTGAGGTCTGTACCTTTCAAAGAACAGCACTACAGACTCACCCAGCCTGGCGTTAAAGGGCCGAGAAGCAGGTGAGGTCTGTACCTTTCAAAGAACAGCACTGCAGACTCACCCAGCCTGGCGTTAAAGGACCGAGATTCCATCCAGACCGAGCCTTGGCTCAATGAGTGCAGGAGCATTTACGGAACCCCTGCCAGGTGTCAGGGCCGAGAAGGGACAGGGGAAGAGAATAACCGTGTTGAATCTTCAGTAAGCTTGTCCTGCTAACCCTGCAGCCAGGAGGAAATCGCAGGTGCACTCAGGGTCCACACTGACACCACCAGCAAAGGCTCAGGTCCTGCTTTCACACGACAGAAGCCTTCCCAAGGCTCAGCCCCCATCCCACCCCCCACCCCACCTCCACCCCCAATAGTTAAGCGGGGTACAGCCCCAAAGGCAACAGGAGTCCCAGTTCTACCATTTTGTTGGCCTGGAGCATTGAAATGGAACTAGAAATGGCAACCTTTACAGGGCTGACACATACCGGTTAGATACACGCATAGAGACAGTGACAGCACTGGGGATAATGTGAGTTCAGTAAGCAAGATGCAGCCAGTCTCCTGGCCCTTCCTTCCCCTCAGGATTACTGTGAATTCACAGTACTGTGTTCTGAGATCTAGGCCTGTTTGGTTTATACTGTGAGAGTTAGAAAAAGAGAGTAGCAAGATATATACATTACAAACACAATAATAAACGATGAAAAGTCAATATGGCTACAAACATGACAGGCCATGTAGAGAAGAGAGACCTGGAGTATAGAAAACCACCAGTAAGCAGAAGCATCCGTGATTACAACTTCTGAAATTCCTACTGTGTGGTGGTGTCCCAGACCTTTGATTGCCTGTTGACCAAGGGTTCCACGGAAGAGACACGTGGCCTGTCATATTAAAGTCACAGAAGAGGCTTGTATTGGCTCAGTCTCCGATGGACCTGCCTAGCTGGCCTTGGCCTCTCTTCCTCTAACCCCCGATATTCACACTTTGCTGATCTGAGAAGCGCCCCAGCTGTAGAGAGCTGCTATGAGCAATGTCCACATCTACTTGACCCTTCAGTGTTTACTGACTACGTGTGGCACGTGGGGCCACAGCAGAGGCAGCTCAGCAGTCAGCCTCCCAACCCAGCGGTTTTTCCTTACATTTATCCTAAAGAGAAATGAGATCACATGGGAATCCAGAGAGAACCCGAACTCACGAAACCCATCAGCACTTTAAAAAAGGAAACATGGTCCAAACGTTGAGTACTACAGCTCAGGTCACTATGTTAGAGAGAGGCTGCACCTTTTGCCACGCGCAGCGAGGAGCGCGCACTCTGGCATTACCGACCCTGAGCTATAATGTTCACACTCCCCACGGTGCACTTCTGCCCGGGCTCCTTACACGTCCTGACATGCAGAGCCCAAGGAAACACAAACTGAAAATGAAACCAATGTTCCACCTGAGTCACCGTCTGTTTCTCTTTTATCACCAAAGCAATGAACGCCCACACATTTGAGGCATGCTCTATTTAGGTGTACAGACGTCATCCCCGTAATTAAAGCAGGCTATTATTGTACAGTAAACAATCAGGAAACATGTTCTTAGAAACATCTCTGATTCATAAACGTCTGTGCGGTGAAGTAAAAGAGGTGGAACTCTTTGCTGACAGCTGGCGATACAGATCAGGGAACCCTAACATCACACAGGGCTAACAAGCCGCCTCTGAGTGGAGAAACGGTGGGCACTGGGACATTCAGCTTATAATGGTTGCTTAGAATAAGCCAGTTTAAAATATACTCTTTTCCTAGCAATTATTCACCTGGCGTTTATTTATTCATTCTTCCACAAGGTATTTATTGACTGTACTCTGTCCTTCCTGGCAGGTGGGGACCACACTCCACTGCACTGTAAAGCGCCAACCACTTGGGGCGCTTCTGTGTTTCTACGGTCCTCCTCCTCCTGCCTGGAATTTCCTCCTTCCAGTCACCCCAACCTCTCCAGCTGGAAAAATGTTATTTTTATTTATTGTTCAGCATCCAATTCTAAGCTGGTCATGGTGATGAACACCTGTAATGCCAGCACACAGAAGACGGACACAAGATACTCAGGGGTTAGGATCAGCCTTGTCTACATGGTGAATGATGCAGCGGCTAGCCTGAGCAACCTCCCCCCCAAAAAAAAATCAAAGCCACTGCTTTGTGAATATAATATAAGTCACATTTAGGATTAGCTATGCCATTTCAGGGACCCGAGAGAAAATATAAATGTGGAGTTCCCTTTTCAGTGTGGTAGGAGATCGCTAAGCACGCTGTGGCTTTAGAAAGTTCTCTGGTTGCTTGGCTGCTGAGCATCCATCACTCCGCTGGAGGAAATGCCTCCCATTTTGCCTCTGGGAAAGCAGCACTCCTCACATTTTTGGTTATGGAGTAGTCAGTGACCAGTCAGAGCAAGCCCATTCCAGGGTCACCACAGGTGTCTTTGGACCCAATCAGATGGTCCAAGCTATTGGGAGCACAGGGCTAGGGCTGGCTCGGCTTTCCTGCTGGACGTCAGCCCAAGGCTAAGAGCCTCAGGCTGGAGGAGAAGTGCAGGCATTGGGCAGGGCTGGCTACCATACCTACCATGGGTTTGTCAATGGTGAGGTCCAATAAGTCTCTCCTCTCTAGTCTCTGTTTAAGTCGGTTGAACTAGTTTTTCCCCATACTTGCTTCTAATAGTCAGAGGGAAGAACACTAAACATAATATATATAAATAAAACCTCTGTAAACATGTGGCTTGTATTTTATTGCTTCTGCATGCTGATTTAGAGCCCAGGATCCTGGCTCCTGCTCGGTTTCCATCTGTAGGCTCCTCTCTCTCCTGCCACATTCATCTGTGGTTTTTCTGTCTCATTCTCTCTTGCCGCTCCCTCCCTTCCTACCCCTGTACCCTTCCTTCTAAAGAGACGAAATGTGAGAAGTCAGGCATGGTGGCTTGTGTTTGTAATCTCAGTGTGGGGGAGGGGGGTGCAGTGACAAGAGGGGCTCTGCGGCCTGTTGGCCAGCCAGTCTAGCCTGCTCTTTGGCCCCCAGGTAGCACTGGGAAACCCTGTATCTAAAGGGAAGATAGATGGATCTATAAGCATGACACGCAGGTTTGTTCCCTGCACTCTACACGTACATACACACATGCACTCCCACCAATAGTTAGTCTTTTTGTCTTTCTCATTTTGTCTGGTTTTGATGACACCTCCAAGATGCTGTGCAGTGCAACTTGGCTCTGCACTGTTGATCCTTGGGCCTCTGTCTCCCAAGTGCAAAGAACGAATTCACAAGAGATCCACCTGCCTCTGCCTCCTGAGTGCAAGGATTAAAGGTACGCGCCACCACTGCCTGGCTGAAATTTCTTTCAAGCTTACTTTTAATTATGCGTGTGTGTGTGTGTGTGTGTGTGTGTGTGTGTGTGTGTGTGTGTGTGTGTGTGCGCGCATAAGTACAGGTGCCCTGGAGCTGGAGTTACAGGTAGTGTAAGCCTCCCAACATGTGTGCTAGGAGCGGACCCCATTACCCAGAAAGAGCAGAGAGTGCTCTTAACCACAAAGCCATTTCTCCAGCCCCTGTGTTTGAAATGTCTTGTAACAAAAATATTTTTAGAATAACTAGATAACTATATAACTATAACTTTGATAGTCCCACTATCAAAGACAAATGAATACACTGAAGACCTGCCAGCAAACAAGGTGAAGGCCGTGGCTGGGACGGCCGTGCTGAGGCCTGTGACTGACCCGCGGGCCTCTGCTGGCTGAGGACCTCTCTCTTCCTCTGAGACCCTCCTCGCCTCCATGGAGCTCTCTATGGTCTCCTCACCCAGTGTGACAGCCTTTGGGGTGCATGCTCTCACAGGCATGCGCCAAGGTTCCGTGTAGATCATAAACTGGGTTAGGGTCTTAATAACAATGTTTAATGCTGTCAAGGGACCTGTATTAAGGATTCATTCTGCCGAGGGAGCCCGGGGAGCCTGCAGGGCAGAATACTTCCTTAAAGATGGGGTTTGAAGGGGTGAGGGACCTGGGGGTGTAGCTCAGTCCATGGAGAGCTTAAATGGTGCATATAAAGCTCTATTAGGTCTCCAGCACCACATAAACCACGTGAGGCGGTGCACGTTGGTTATCCCAGCACTTGGAAGGCAGAGAAAAGATGACAGGAAGACCAAGGCCACTCTTAGCACATAGTGAGTTTGTGACCAGCCTGGGGTACACGAGACCTTGTCTGAAAAAAATGAAAGTGAAAATGATGGGTGGGAATGGGGTCGGGAACTTTCCAGGCACAGGAAGTGGACTCTACAAAGGTGTGGAACAGGGAGGAGGGGGCGCTGGCTTCAGAAAGGGAGAGGAGACCTGTGTCTCTGAGGAAGCAAAATGAATCCAGGATGGTCCCTTGAGGTCAGATTGTAAGTGGTCTTGAGTGTCTTGCTACGAATTTAATCTTTTGGCAAACTGGGAGTCTATCAAAGGTCCCATTCTTTGTAAAGATGGACACTCGGATGTGAGTGCAATCTGGCTTCAACATCCATCAACCCCGTTGACTGCTGGGGACTTTTCTGCTGCTCTGGCTGGCAAGCCACGTATGCTTCTCCCTCCCCCACTGCTCCATGTGTGTCCATCCTGGAGCTGTGTGTCTCCATCCAAGAGGGTGACCTTTGCTGACAGAGGAGGACCCTTCTGGTCAGTCCCCTGGCAGACGTTCCAAACAGGCTCCCAGTGCCTTTTCCTCTTATTTTAAGTTTGACTGGGAGATGGGGTGATGGAGGGACGGTACAACTCTCCGGACAACTTGGGGTGCCTGGCTATGGAGTTCGAAGCTATATGTTACACCCCCAAACTTGGAATCCACCGCTTAACACAACTGCTCACCCGTGGATAAGGACAAGGTACTCAGTAACCTGCAACCAGACCCACCACAAGGAGGGCCCCTGATCCCCTGTAGACTTCTCTTCTTTGCCTAAGAGGCTGGCACACATGCCTTAGAGCCAAGTGTAAGAGGCGTGAGAGTGCATTATCTGGCTCTGCTCACGTTGCCCATACCCAGTGCTAACTTCAGAAGGCTTTCAGGGAAAGGCCCATTAAGTTTACATAGGCACTCAAAGGAGTGCCTTGGAAATCCACAAAATCCACAAATTGTGAGACATTGTGAGACAAATGCAAACAACTACGGCTCCCAAATTTAAACTGCATTCAAGTTTTAAACATATTTTGTAAGTTGGGTACAGGTGGATCAGTCCTGTAATCCCGAAGCTTGGGAGGTAGAGGCAGGAGGATCAGAAATTCAAGGTCAACCTGGGCCGCATAAGGCCCCGCCCCACCTAACCTTTTTTTTTTTTTTAAATCCTTGAAGAGAAATACAAGTTATATCATTTGCAGGAAATGGAGGTAGCAGAGAGAATCATTGGGCGAATTACACTAGTCTCAGAAAGACAAGTGGCGAATGTCTTCTCTCACTGCGGTTTCCAGATTTTGTACAGTTATGTGAAATCATACTTGTGTATAAGACAGGAAAGCAGAAGTGAAACCACCGAGGGGAACAAACGGGACAGATGGGAGAGGACAGGAGAGGAAAGGAAGCGGACGCAGAAGGTGGCGGGGCGCAACTACCATACATATATGGATGAAAAAATTTAAATATATAATTAGGAAAATGCAAATAAAAAGGCTTCTCTGGTGTACCACTCCTCCCTGTGAGGCTCTCCTGCTGCCCTGACGACCAGAAGGCACCTTTGACTATGCAGGGGAAACATGTGACCAAGGGGATGCATGAAGTGTGGAAGGAAGCTCTCCTTGTAGGCCCAGCTGGCCTCGAACTCACAGAGATCCGCCTGCCTCTGCCTCCCAAGTGCTGGGATTAGTGGTGTGCGCCACTATTGCCCTGCAAAGGACAGTGAGTGTTCCTAACTGCTGAGCCATCTCCTGGCCCCATGAAATAACCTGTCCATTTTGCCGAGTTAATAAAATGGCCTTCAATGCCCATCTTCCACTTCCTACAGTTCTGTTGGCACTTGCTGTCATCCACCTTTCTGTCCTTTCTGCACTCAGGAGTTGTTTTCGATTTTGCTTTGTTCGTTTTGAGACAGTCTCATTCTGTGGCCAAGCTTCTCTCAACTCCCTGTATAGCTGAGGAGAGCCTCAAACTCACAGCGGGCCTCTTGCCTCAGCGCCCTCAGTACCGGCACTATAAGTATGTGTTCAACATGCCCAGCTCAGACTATAATTTAAAACTTTTTACATTAAAAAAAAATCTGTTTAGTGTTACTTTTGTTGTTGTTTTCCAGACAGGGTCCTACTATGTGGGCCTGGTTTGCCTGGAACAGCTGGTTCTGAACTCCGTGGCAATCCTCCTGTCACTGCCTCCTTAGATCTGGGACTACATCTGTACATTGCCAAGCCAGGTGTGAAATTAATCTCAGTTGTCCCCTTGGCTATCCTAGCAAACCTGGCAAGGGAGTTCCAGGGAGGACCACCTTAAGTGTGGGTGGTGCCATCCCATAAGCTGGGGCAGTGAACTGAGTACCAGCATCCGTCTCTCTGCCTCCTGACTGAGAATTCAGTGTGACCAGCCACATCATGATCCTGCTGCCTGCCTCTCTTCCGTAATGGATTAGATCCTTCAAACTGTGAGCCAAAACAAGCCCTTCTTCCCGCCAAGTTGCTTTTGTCGGAGCAGCGGAAAAGTAACTAATGCACGTTGGTTTTAATTGAAGGTGCGAGGGACTTTCAAAGAGAAAGGCTGGGTTTTACTCACCGTTGCCTGTCCTCTGGTGTGGTAATCTACGTGTGTGTCAGCCATGTGTGCAATCTCACCTGTGAGCTTCTAAGCGCGTGGTTTGGTCCACGAAGCCACTTGGATTGCATCACGGGAGCCACCTCACCTTCTGCGTAAGTCCGCCCTCCAGTCAGTTGTTTGGAGGCAAAACACTAATGTTCGAGTTCATGTCAGGATTTCCTAAGTGTGTTTGATGCAGGCAAAGCTTATGGATACAAATATTTCTTATTTATTTTTGTGCTCATCCACAAGCGTTATTCAACAGCAATTAACATGTGCTTTGACTGACTTTACCACCTTATAAAGGCATCACTTTTCTTAGTGTTTAACCTCCACTGTTTTCTGATCTCAAAATCTCAGTTCTTTGTGCATTTTTTTTTTCCTCACAGAGATAGGCCTCATATAGCCCAGGACAGAATCCCTGTGTGGCTGAGGGTTGCTTCCGTCACCCTCCTGCCTCCTCTTCTGGTACTGAGATCACAGTCATGTGCCACCATACCCAGCCCCCCCCCAAACACATAATATTCTTTCTCCTAATTCATTCATTCTACCTTAAGAGAGAGAGAATAAAAAATAAAAAAATAAAAGTTTGTGTCAGAATCAGTGAGAGTATTCATTTGTCATAGACAGAAAGCCCAGCATGTTTGCTGTATCCAGAAGGCTCCTGCCCTGTGGCCTAGCCCCAGGGTCACCACAAGAAGACGTTTTTTTTGTTTTTGTTTTTTTCCTAAGGGTGCTTCGGTTATGGTAGCAAAACTGGGACTCAGATCTTCCTCACACCATTCTCATGAACAAAAAAGCCATTTTTGAAGGCTCAGCAGCACCAACACTGCCTGTTTTTTAAATATATTTTATTAATTTATTCATATTACATCTAAATTATTATCCCATCCCTTGTATCCTCCCATTCCTCCCTCCTTCCCATTTTCCCCTTACTCCCCTCCCCTATGACTGTGACTGAGGGGGACTTCCTCCCCCTGTATATGCTCATAGGGTATCAAGTCTCTTCTCGGTAGCCTGCTATCCTTCCTCTGAGTGCCACCAGGCCTCCCCATCCAGGAGACATGGTCAAATATGGGGCACCAGAGTTCCTGTGAAAATCAGTCCCCACTCTCCACTCAATTGTGGAGAATGTCCTGTCCATTGGCTAGATCCGTGTAGGGGTTCGAAGTTTACTACATGTATTGTCCTTGGTTGGTGCCATAGTTTGAGCTGGACCCCTGGGCCCAGATCTGCCTATCATAATGTTCTTCTTGTAGGTTTCTAGGACCCTCTTGATCCTTCTATTTCCCCATTCTCCCATGCTTCTCTCACCTAGACTCCCAATAGGATGTCCTCCCCTCTGTCCCACTTTCCTGGTAAGTGAAGACTTTAATGGGACATATCCCTTGGGCTAGTGTCCAGATATAAGTGAGTATATACCATTTGACTCTTTCTGCTTCTGGGTTAACTCATTCATTATGATCATTTCTAGTTCAATCCATTTGTCCACAAATTTCATAAATTCCTTGTTTTTAATAGCTGACTAGTATTCCATAGTGTGAATGTACCACAGTTTCTTTATCCATTCTTCGACTGAGGGACACTTAGGCTGTTTCCAGGTTCTGGCTATTATGAATAAGGCTGCAACAGCCCAGGCCTTAAGGTTAACAATTAATAAATGGGACCTCATGAGGCTGAGAAGCTTCTGTAAGTCAGGAGACACTGTCAACAGAACAAAGTGACAACCTACAGACTGGGAAAAGATCTTCACCAACCCTACATCTGACAAAGGTCTAATATCCAAAATATATAAAGAACTCAAGAAATTAAACACCACCAAACCAAATAACCCATAAGGACCCTGGCTGTCGGGAGTGGTGGTGCACATCTGTAAGGGCCCTGGCTGTCAGGAGTGGTGGTGCACATCTGTAAGGCCCCTGGCTGTCAGGAGTGGTGGTGCACATCTGTAAGGCCCCTGGCTGTCAGGAGTGGTGGTGCACATCTGTAAGGCCCCTGGCTGTCAGGAGTGGTGGTGCATATCTGTAAGGACCCTGGCTGTCAGGAGTGGTGGTGCACATCTGTGATGCCCCTGGCTGTCGGGGGTGGTAGTGCACATCTGTAAGGACCCTGGCTGTCAGGAGTGGTGGTGCATATCTGTAAGGCCCCTGGCTGTCAGGAGTGGTGGTGCACATCTGTAAGGACCCTGGCTGTCGGGAGTGGTAGTGCACATCTCTAAGGACCCTGGCTGTCGGGAGTGGTGGTGCACATCTGTAAGGGCCCTGGCTGTCGGGAGTGGTAGTGCACATCTGTAAGGCCCCTGGCTGTCAGGAGTGATGGTGCACATCTGTAAGGCCCCTGGCTGTCAGGAGTGGTGGTGCACA
>OU015747.1:141653753-141672145 GCA_907169655.1 Acomys percivali
CCTACTCTTGTCTGGTCTGGTCCAACCCAATTTATCCTCAAGGCATGATTGGTTGTCTGTGGTTGACCCCTCCCCTGCCCCCCAAAGCAACAACAGCTGTTACTCTATTGAGTGGCAATGTGATGTCATATCATAGGTGACTAACCCACCGAGGCTTTCCTTGCGAGCCATCATCTAAATATGGTGAACTTTGTCATCCTGACCTTTTCATGGAAGAAAGCTGAGTGAGGGGCTTGACACTGACTCTGGGGCTCAAGTGGCCGTGCCCCTGAGAGTCTGACGATGATGAGCCACCCCACACGCAGATTGCCTTCCCAGAAGCACCTTCGCTCCACACAGCCATCTTCCACTGGGTTGAGTGTGAAGCCATTAGATCAGAGTCTGTGATACTCCAAGCCAGCAAGAGGGTTGTACACATGTCCCGGGTGCTGTGGTAGACTCTCTACAATGTCGGGCACTTAATTTTAAATGTCCTGAGGAAGCCAGGGCGATGCCAGCAGAGCTGGAGAAACTGAGACTGGAGGGCTAAGTGATTTTCCCAAGGTTGTACAGAGCTGACAGTGCTGGGCTCAGGTTTCGGCCATGTCTGTGCCACCCAGAGAGCACTGCCGAGGTGCTTGGATCTTTTTTTGTTCGGTTTGTTATAGCCTCACTTTATAGAGCAGTTTACAGTTTTATTTCTCTGTGAAAATAAATCAGAGAGTATAGAGATTTCTCAAATGACTTCCTCCACCTCCCAACCCCCTATTCCCCCCTACCCCCCACCCCCACCCCGTCTCCACACAGGGCACAAGCACTCCTGTTACTGCACTTCTGATGGAAAGGTCAGTTGATAGCCCTATTTGACACACCGTTATCTCCCAAAGTCCATATTTACCTGGAGGTTCACTCCTGAGGGTGTGTACATTCTGTCAGTTTGGGTTAAAACAACTTTTGTGTATGTTGTGTATGTCTTGCTATGTAGCCCAAGCTGTTCCTTAAATCACTAAGTAGTCGAGGCTAGTCTAGAACTCAAAGCAGATCTATCCTCCCACCTCAACCTTTTGAGCACTGGGATTACAGGGTGTACCGCCAATGCCTGGTGTAGGTATCCCTGTGACAGTGCCACTAGGAGTCATTTCACTGTGCTCTGGACACACAGGCACACGTTATCCCAGTGCTCAGGAAGTGGAGACAGGGGATCAGAAGTTCAAGGCCATCCTTAGCTACATATAGAGAGCTTGAGGCCAACCTGGGCTACATGAAACTCTCTTAAAAAAAAAAAAAAAAAAAAAAAGGAAAAGAGAAAGAAGAGAGAGAAAAGAAAAGCCTCTGCGCTTTGACTACTCTCCCCTCAGTCCCTGGCAGCCCCACCTTTCCACTGTCTTTGCCTTTCTCTGGAAAGTCTTTTTTTTTTTTTTAATATTTATTTATTTATTATGTATACAGATTTCGTTATAGATGGTTGTGAGCCAACATGTGGTTGCTGGGAATTGAACTCATGACCTTTGGAAGAGCAGTCAGTGCTCTTACCCTCTGAGCCACTCTCCAGCCCATGGAAAGTCTTATGGTAGCAACTAGAGCTGCACACTTTCTAAGATTGCCTCCACCTGCTATGCAGACATTTGAGTCCCACCTTTGTTTCTGCAGGGTTAGCTAGCTTGTCTCTTTTAAAAAGTGCCGAATGATGCTCTATTGTCTGGCTTACCACGCTTTCTTCACTTATCTACAGGGCGATGGGCTTCTGAGTTGAACGTAGTGACCCATACCTTTAATCTCAGCATGCAGGGAGCTGAGACAGGATGATTGGTCTCCGATAGAGACCTTGTCACAAAGAAACCAAACAAAGCAAATAAGCAACATCCCAACCCAGCCCCTCACGGTTCTAGTGTGAATGTTACTGAAAACGGAGACGGCCACAGGGCCTCACATCCCTCTTCTGGACCCTGTCCTACCTGCTCACTCCTGCCTGCCCCACCGCACCTGGCAAGGGGTGTGCCCTTCCTGGCATCTCTCTTCTCTGCTCCATTTAGGCAGCTGGGGAACCAGCTAGTCCACCAGGAGGGAGTATCAGGTTGGTGCAAGGACAGCTCACGCACATGCACACGCGCAAATTTGCATCTGTCCCTTCTTCCTCTGGGGGCACTGTGTTCTCTGTTCCTCTGGCCTACCTCAGGGCAGCTCTCCTTAACAAATCCCTGTGACTTGGACCCAGTTATCACACGGGGTTCTCTTTCCCATCTGCCATCCATCCATCACTCAGTGTCCACTGAGCCTGCCAGAGCTCAATGAACGTTGCTGCTGGGTATGGTGGAACATGCTGCCCATCCCAGCATGTGGGAGGCTGAGGCAGGAGGACTGTGAGTTCCAGGCCACCCTCAGCTATATAGTGAGACTGCCTTAGATCTTGTCACCCCAATAAAGAAAACTAAAGCTGTAGCTCCAGTGTGACAATGTCGGAAGCATGGGTACGTAGGTATTACTCAGACTGGCCCAGGACCTACTGCCGCAGCCTCCTCAGTACTGGAACTACAAATGAGAGGCACCAGATCCAGCTGACGACGCAAACCCTTTGGGAGGTGATATATGGGTTAGGGCAGGAGGACGAGGCCCTGCTGATGGAGTTAGTGCCCCTATAAGAAGGGAAGACACAGACAGCCCAACTTCCGTGGACACGCACCAACAAACGGTCACTGAAGAGGCAACAGGAAGGCAGCCATGCCTCAGGGAGCTGGACCTCACCAGGGGCTGGACCTCCTGCACCTTGGACATAGAAGCACCTGCTGTCTGTGTCACTTGGTCCATGACCAAAAGCAACTCAGGGAGGAAAGGGTTCACTGAAGGTTTCAGGTTACACACAGTCCCTCACTGAGGGATGCCAAGGCAGGAGCTGGAAGCAGAAACCAGGAGGAAGATTGCTTGCTGGTTTGCTCTCTGGCTTACTTTATGCTAATTTTCTTACGCCAAGGCCCAGCTGCTGCCCACTGTGACCTAGGCCCTCCCACACCAACTATGGATCAGGACAATTCCTCACAGATATGGCCATAGCCAATCCAACTGAGGTAACTCTTCACTCAAGGTTCCCTTAAATAAATGTAATAAAATTATCATCAAATGACAATTATTATCTCATACTGATGTTATTATTATAGCAAACCCTTTTTCCTTCATTTTAAGACCTAAACTTTTACATAAACGGTAAAGCTACTTAGTGCCGGAATGGGTGGACAGGCTACACTATAAATAAATAAAATTTCAGGTAAACTCCTGGGGGGTGCAGATGTATAAGTCACATGGGTGGGGGAGGGGGCAGGAATAAAGCAGGGTGCGTTTCTGGCCCGTGAGAAGAAGTCACAAAGGACAGTGTCCTAATCCCACCCAGCCATTTTAGGGGCTGTCTCTGAAACAGGAATACTCTAGGACACAGAGCTCACTGCTCGCCAGCACACCACTTGCTGGAGAATCGCCATGGTGACAGGTTCAGCCAGGACCCTCTGATTCTCACCATGCGGGGACCCAGGGAGTGCTGGTGACCCCTGGCCCCTGGCCTACTTCCCACTCCCATGAGAGAGAGAGAGAGTGTGTGTCACGCCAAGTGAGTCACCAGCGTGGTTGGGAGTGGTCCAAGGGTTCCTGCTCTTTGCTTGCTGGGGCTATTTGCTGGAGATCACAGTCCTTCCACATTAGTGGTGGCTCACATTTATGACTTAGTGACATTTAGCGGGGCTTCTGTGGTGGGGGGAGGAAACCGGAGCTCAGGAAAATCAAAACCTGCAATGACACACAAGGTCTTGGTTACTGCAGATTTAAAAACAGCAGTGGACCTCACAGTGTTATTCCATGAAAACCACCCCGTGGGTCACCTCTCTGGGAGCTGGGTGGAAGGCAGAAGGGAAAATGGGAGAGCTGGCAGTCCTCAGAACCATGTCTCCAGTTCTTTCTACTATCTGAAGTCCATGTTTATGTCACATGCCTGGCCTACTACAGTTTGCAGGCACATTTGTGCCACTCCTGGACGCCCCCCCCCCCCGTCCCCTCCCCCATCTATTAAGTATTTTTCTGGGTTACCGTACAAAGAAATGGGTTTTACTGTGACGTTTTCATACTTAGGTGCTCATACTTTTTTATTCTCCTCTTTCACCACTTCCTGGTCCGCCTTCCCTCAGACAGCCCTTCCTTCTGCCTTCTTGCACCCAATCAAGGCAGCTCTCCTCTGCAGCTGCTTCTACCTCCCTTCAGCCCGAGCCCCGTCCCTTTTTGTTTTAAAGATTTATTTTAAGTTATGTGTTTGTGTGTCTGTGTGGGTTTGCGCACAGTGTCTGCAGAGGCCAATGGTGCTGATCCCCAGGAGGAGGTGGTGTTACCGACATCTGTAAGGAGCGAAGCTTGAACCGGGTCCTCTGCAGGAGCATCCTCTCTGCTGACTGCTCGGCCGTGTCTCCGGCCCCCAGACTTTGCTTTCTGCCTTCATGTCACACATGCACATGTATACACAGGTCTAAATCTAGGTCCCACATATGACAGAGAACATGCTACACTTTGCCGAAGCCTGGCTTAAGTCACTTAACAGGATGATTTCCAGTTCCATCCTTTTTCCTACAACAATTTTCATTCTTTGCCGTTTTGTAGCAAAGTTCCACTGTAGGGGCCAGGAAGGTGGCTCAGCAGGTGAAGGTGCTCAGCAAACCCGAGGAGCTGAGTTCCGTCCCTGCAACCTACACGGGAGGAAAGAGCCAAGCTGTCATCCGCCCTCCACAGGTACACCACAGTGCTTGCTCCCACGCCCACTCACCTACATGTAAATAAATAAAAAAACAAATAAACAAACAATCCATTGTATAGCTGGGTGTGGTGGCTCACGCCTTTAATCCCAGCACTCGGGAGGCAGAGGCAGGAGGATCTCTGTGAGTTCAAGGCCAACCTGGTCTACAAAGTGAGTACAGGACAGCCGTCTGCGTTGGTTCCCTAATCTGGCTATTGCGAATAAATACTGCAGAAATAAGCGTGGTGCCTCTGTGCTGTGCTGACTTAGAATCTCTCCCAGATTTATCAGAGTGGTGTCCGTGTGCGTGTGTGCGTGATCTGTGTTAGCTGCTTGGGACCCTCTACCCCTCCTAGGCCACAGGACCCTTGGACCCCATGAAGGAAACTCGCTGCAGGTGCCCGCACCAAAGCCTGGCTGCCCTGCAGACTGTCCCCGGGCACCCGAGGCTGCCTCCATCTCCTGGGGGCTGGGTGGGCACAAAGTTGTTTGGCCACAGACTTCAGGCTTTAGAGAAAAACAGAAACCGGAGAAGCATGAGGGGCGGGGGGGATGGAGTGGGGGGGATGGGAGGGAGGATGGGGAGGGGGGGGGGTGGGGGGGTGGGCCGGGGCAGGGGGCGGGGGGGGGGGGGGGGGAGGGGGGATGGAGGGGTAGGGCACACAGGCACGGAGCCCCAGGGCAGCAATGGCAGGCTTCTAAATGGCAACGCACTTTGCTCGGCTCCTCAGCACCTTTACCAGCTGAGCCATCTTTCTGGCCCCTACAGTGGAATTTTGCTAGGCAAAGAGGAGTTCCCCTATGCCTTGTACGTAGAGCCAGAAGACAGGTCTGTGGCATTTAGGGAAGGCCAACAGCCAGAGAGAACTCCTGTCGTGGCTCTGCCTCGGTCAGCTCTGGGCCTCGTGCCAGCCTCTCCAGTTCAGAAAATGCAAGGGCAGACTCCATAGGGCCAGGCCCAGCCACGCTTTAACTCCAAAAAAAGTGGTTTCTGGAGCCAGCTCGGTGCTAACGGTCCGCTGAGTGACCTGGGAACGTACTCGCTGTTCCAGGCGGCCTTCTTCAACAGCGTGGACCGACATCACCTGAGAGGTGGTATAGGGAGTAAATGATGGGCCTGAGAAGATTCTGGAAATACTCAGCAGACAGTGGATCTCGGGAAATCCAGTCCCTGTGAGCTACTCAGTGCTTAACTGTCAAGTATAAGCAGGGGTCTTTTAAAAATTGTTTTAGCAGCGGTCTTTTTTACTAATTAAAAAATAAGATGCCAGGCAACAGATATTATATGAGGTTTATTATATGAACATGGGGACAGAAGGAAAGGGGGGAGGGGTACTCCAGAGAGCCAGAGAAATAAGAAAGAGAGAAGTAAGAGTTGAGAGGGAGAGGGAGGGGCCAGGTGGGTCTGTCCTTTTATATGCTGGGTAGGGCCACGCCCAGTGGCAGGTAGGCAGTGACATCTCAGGTAGGCAGACTGGGACAGAATCCCAACATTCCTCCCTCTAGAAGCTTCCTTAGGCAACCTCTGCACCAGACAAGAGTTTGGATAAGTGCTCGAATTTAATACCCAGAGAAGGTAAGTAGTTTCGGGTCACAGGCTAATGGGAGCTTGACCAGTGTAGACCACGAGGCGCAGCCCGCCCCCCAGCAGCCGCCTGCGTCGGTGGGTGTGTGTGTGTATGAGGGGGGAGCCTGGGCCACAGCTGCGCCCTGGGCACAAGGCTGTGGGCCAGCGCCTCACGGGTACAACGTGAGCTGCGGCCCCTTTAAGAGAGCGAAACTCGAACTTTCTACCGCGGCTTCTCGGCAGCGCGCTTACGTCACCCTTCGGGGACGCGCCCGACGTCATCGCGTTCTCCGAGAGGGGGCGTGGCCGGTGACTCAGTCGGGCCTCCGCCCCGCCCCGCCCGGCCGCGCGCACGTGAGCGCGCAGCTCATCGTTTCTAATTTTAGCTCTGAGGTGTCAGGGTCGTGTGAGGTGAGGCGGCGGGGTCGCTACAGGCTCGGGTGGGGACCCCACGGGGCAGGGTCACGTGAGGTGAGGGGGGGCATGCTCATGTGGGGGTCCCTCGGGACTGGGTGGCGGGAGTCACGTGAGAGGAGGCCGGGGTCGTGATGGGTTTGGGTAGGAGTCCCCTCGCGACGAGGATGGGGTCGCGTGAGGAGAGGCGGCAAGCCCGGGCGTGGGTCCTCTTGGAGAGCGGGTCTCCAGGGTCCCGTCAAGTGACTGCACGGGGTCTCCACAGCTCGGGCGCGGGTCCCCTTCGGATCAGGGTCGCCAGGTTCACGTGAGGCGAGGCGGTGGACCGGCGGGGTCCGGAGCCCCGGGTACTTGAGGCGCGAGCTCGTGGGCAGCCAGCCCTGCACGGCAGGTCTCGAGTCGTGCCAGTCAGAGCTGTGGCACCCGAGTCTGTGGGCCACGCCTTTTTCAACGGAGGCAAGTTCTAGAAAGCTCTCTGGTTGATGAAACTGACCAGAATCCAAGTTTAGGTAGTGTTGTGTCGTAAGGAAAAATTTATGAAGACCTCAGTGAGAGGAAACGTGGTTTTGAGGCTGACCCTGAGAACAGCGGAGGAGACCCTAGCCCAGCTACCATCTTGCCAAGGGCTGCGGGTCTCAGCATCTTCCCTGCAGGCTTTCCTGCAAGCCTGTGAGGAGCGGGAGGACACGCCTGGGCCTCTGTCATCCAGAGTGTTCAGGTCGGGGATGTGTGGTGAGACTGAGGGAAGACGTAACTGGTACACCTACCTTACGTTAGCTCCATTTTGAAGACAGCGTGCACGGACCCCCACCCCCTCTCCTGTCTTACTTGAGGATGACCAGAGTGGGCTGGTGTTGGAGATTTGCCATAGTGCGTGGGGCCAAGGCCTGAGGTACCACAGTGACCTTCCAGGAACCGGAAAAACGTTTAGTGTTGAAGAAGGGAATGCCAGGCACCTTGTTACATTGACACACGGCCCTGCGTTGGAGAGAAGGTCCAGGGGGGAAAACTGCCCTGTCGGCGGAAAGTGACTGCACTGTTGACGTGCACAGTTGTTTGCCATGTCACAGTGACCTGCTTTCCGTTAGTGAGGGATCCTCGGATTTCACATGATTGGCTCTGAGTAAGCTTAAATGGTAGCCTTTGGCCTTTTTGGTATTGGGGAACTTAAGTGTTAAAGAGGGGATGCTAGACGGCAATAGAGTATTTTCTAATGGTTGAGTGTTTCTTTTTTCTAAGCACCTCTCCCCCTTTAAAAAACGGAAGGTTTGTCTTGGAGATTATGACAAGAATGAGAGAATCTGGTGTAATTTTTTTTCATTTGCTTTCCAAAAATAAACACAACCCTTGTGAGTTGGAACATGTTCAGATGCAAGCATGGATATGCAAGCATTTTAGAGCATTATTCCCTGTAATTACCCACCTTTAACCAGTTGAAAAGACCTGAAGATTAAAATCCAATATTGGTATTTTTTTGGTATATCTGTATAGCAACAGTTGTCTCTTGACCAGTGGTTTTCAACCTTCCTAATGCTGTGACCCTTTAATATATTTCATATTGTAACCTCCAACCATTAAGTTTTTGTTGCTACTTCATAACCTAACTTTTCTGCTGTTGTGATTCATTATGTAAATATCTGATATGAAGATGTGACATGCAACCCCTGTGAAACTTCATTCAACTCCCAAAGGGGTCCCGGCCCTCCAGTTGAGAACCACTGCTCTTGATCTATTTTCTGGTGTATGCTATTGAGATTAAACCAAGGTCCTCAGTGTATTCTACACCAAATTGTGCCTTGAATTTCCTTTTTATTGCTTAATTTATTTCAGTTTTATTTTTGAGATAATCTTTAAGTTGTACAGGCTGGCCTTGAAATTGTGATCTTCCTGCTTTAACCTTCACAATGATTATAAGGTTGTGCCTCCTGGCCCAGCTTTCGAGTTGCCTGCACACACGAACAGGTGCTTTGGTTGTATGTGGGGGTCAGAGGTCAACTTGGTGTAAAAAGTCTTTCCCTGCTGTACCATCTTGCCTTCCTTTATCCTCCTACATCATCTTCCTGATTTCATGCCTGCCTGGTCTCGCGTTCTTGGGCCTCTTTTTTTTTTTTTTTTTTTTTTTTTTTTGAGACAAGGTTTCTCTGTGTAGCCTTGGCTGTCCTGGACTCGCTTTGTAGACCAGGCTGGCCTCGAACTCACAGTGATCCGCCTGTCTCTGCCTCCCGAGTGCTTGGGCCTCATTTTTTATTTCTAATATAAAATGTCTATTTTTGGAAGGTTTTGTAGGAGATTTTAATTATTATTATTTGTTCTTTCTAGACAGAGTTTCTATGTGTAGCCTTGGCTGTCCTGGACTCACTTTGTAGATCAGGCTGGCCTTGCACTCAGAGATCTGCCTGAGCCTCTGCTTCTCGGAGTGCTGAGATTATAGGCGTGAGCCACTGTACCAAGTAATTATTATTTTTTGAGATAGGAACCTACTGTTATGTAGCCCTAGGAGTCCCTGGAACTCACCAAGTAGACCAGGCTGGCCCCAAAACTCAGACCTGCCTGTACCTCACAAGTGCTGGGATTAAATGCATGTGATTGATCATTAAAAGAATGTGTAGTGGTGCACTACTTTACTCCCAGCACGAGGGAGGCAGGCAAGTCTCGTGAGCTCAAGGCCAGCTTGATATGCACCGTGAGTTCTAGGCCAGCCAGAGCTATATAGTAAAGAAATAGCCTTACAATAAATAAAATAAGCAAGTAAATAAATGAATGAATTCATGCTCAGCCCTATTTAGGAAGTTTTAATTTCATGATAAGCTATGAATGATGATGAATCATATTCTCAAACTGAGCTGATTTCCCTTTGTGTCTGTCTGTCTGTGTAATGTATAAGATAATCTTAACATGCCATTCTTTTAAGCAGATGTTTGTTGGGTTTTTGTTGTTGTCAACCAAAGTTTTATATTGTTCTCAGGTTCCAGTAGAGAGCAAAAGCTCCAGGGTTAAAATTAGGTTGACTCTGGTTAGAGTGGTGAAAAAAATTGCCAGCGTAAGCATCCATGTTTGCTCATTGCTGGGCCTGGTGGTGCAGGCCTACAATCCTAGGTACTCAGGAGGTTAAGGCAGGAGATTGGTAAAAAAACCATCAAGGCCAGGTTGGGCAAATCTATGAGACCTTGTCTCAAAATAAAATTTAAAGGGGGAAATATGGCTTAGTGTGTGTGAGGACCTAGGTGTACTTTAGATGAAAAAAGTAAAACCTTGTTCATCTCTCCAGAGCATAACTGCAATTTATTTATTAGTAGTTGGGTTCTTGTCACTGAAAATTGGCCATTTGCTGTTTTTAGATTATTATTTGTATGGAGGGCGGGGATAGGGTGTGGGTACTGTGGTACTGAAGGGACAACATGGACCTGGTTCTCTCAGGCCTGGCAGGTAATGGTGAACCACCTAGCTGGTATGCCAAACTCTTGCCCACATTTGTCTGTTTCTGTGGTTTAAGCCATAAGCCTTTTCTGACTTCCTTTGCTGTGAAATAATAGTGACCACCACACTATGTCTTTTTCTTCCCTGGGGCCTTTTTTTGTTTTTTGTTTTTGTTTTTGTTTTGTTTTGTTTTTAATGTAGCTCAAGCTGGTCTCCAACTTAGGCCTCACTATACATTCCTGGATAGTCTGTAACTTGCTGTGTAGGCCAGGCTGGCCTTACAGAGACTTGCCTGTCAGCCCCCCAAGTGCTGGGATTAAAGGCATGTGCCACCTCTTGGAAAAATAGATCGACAACAATAATTTTTTGGTTTGTTTTTAGAGACAGGGTTTCTCTGTGAAATAGCGCTGGCTGTCCTGGACTCTCTTTGTAGACCAAGGAGACCTCCAACTCACAGAGATCCGACTGCCTCTGCCTCCCGAAGTGCTGGGATCAAAGGCATGTGCCACTATGCTTGGCTGTTGTTACAAACTTATTTTCACATTTCTCAATACAAATGAAAACTGTACATTTTAAAGCCCCACTTCTTCCCTCCAAAATTATTCCCTCTACTAGGAAGGGGGAAATCTTCCACATTGTGTAGTTAGAAAACACTCAGGCTTAGCATCATGATCTCATGGGGAAACAGAACAGGAAACACACAACTGATACAGAGCCCTTCTGCTCCTGTCTGCCTGGCTGAGTGGTGCATCATAGGGCAAGCAGGAGGTCTCAATGGGAGGCAAGGCATCATGGGAGGACCTCTCATGTGGGGTGCAGGCATCATGCATGGTCCGTGTGTTTCCTACCACTGTAGTGTGTCTTTCTCACAAATGGAGAATCATGGGTAAAATACATATTATAGTAGTCACAATAACATTTAGACATGTTGCTCCACACACCATTGGCTTCCAGGTCAGATTATTATTTTTTAAAAACCATAAAACAGATGAGCATGTATGGTGTGTCACCATTACTTTGGAAACTACAAGGAAGTATTAGTGATAGTTTCATGTTATTTGGGACAAGGAGTTAAAATATTCTCACTTAAAACTAGCCAATCAAACAAAACAGGGTAAAATCCTCTTCAGCAGGACATGAGGAGGCTTTGAAGACTTAAGAAAAATCAGTATCTTTAGTACTACTTATTTTCTTCATATGTGAGAAAAGTATTAAAGTATATAAAAAGACATAGTCCAAATCCAAACAAACAGTGTGTTTTACAGGAACAAGAAGGGACAGTCTGAATTGTTTCAAAGCTCTTGGAGTGAAGCCAAGAATCACACGTGTATGTTTTCATCTGAGAATGCCTCAAACACAGGGAAGCTGAACTTGCATGTAGTACTTGTACTCTATAAACATGTGGCTCCTGATGCTTAGTCACCACCCTAGATACTGTCCCAGTGGCTGACTGATCTAGATGTCAGGATGGCGTTTTACCACATCTCACTAGGAAGTTGTGGGAGTTGTGCTGTGACCAACATTAAAGCTAGACATACTGGGTATTGACAGGGTCTGAGTGGAAGAAGGTACTTAGAAGACAGCCTGTCGCTCTCAGATACTGTGAGTGCAATAGATTCTTGTACAAAGAGTTACAAAAATTTCCTGCTATTCTGTGCCCAGTGTGTCTGTATCAGCATGACATTCTCAGTAGTTGCATGTGAAAGTGGAGGTATGTAATACAATATTAAGTAAGTCATACTACCTTTTATTTTGTATGTATAGGCAAAACCACAAAGTGCTCAGAGTGATTTTGAGTCTATGTGACAAGATGAACATTGAGTGTTAGAACTGGGAAACAGTATTATTTTTGTTAAAATGTAATACTTCAGCTTTTAATAAAAACTTTATTTCAAAACTTTATATTGGTTATACATGTTATTTTTTCAACTTATTTTGACTATGAGAAAGCTACTTAAAATACAGTTACATTCCATTTTTAATTGAGATTGTAGGACATAAATTATGTGAAAACCTTGGTAATGTGGTGACTTCATTTGAAGTCAGTCATGTGGCATTTATTATTATACATGTGTGTATCACCTACATTGTCCCTCCAGCATAATACCCAGACATGGCCAGAGATAAGGAGGTTATGCTATCTTACTGCACATGGGAAAACCATCTTTCACCTGTTTCTCAGCCTGAGTGTTGTATGAGTGCTTGCCAAGGAAGTGGTACAGCACATGCTTTAGGTTTGTTAGCTCGTGTAACTTACATGTATGGACAAAGTATGATCATCCGTTCCCATAACTCCACAAATTATGAAGTAGACCTACTACAAAGAATGGGTTTATGTTACACTTTGCAGCTAAAAGTAGTTTCCATCAAACCCGTGAGGAATTCAAGAGGTTTAGCGGGCACCTATCCTTCCATTCCCTGTATTAGTAAGGAGACAGAAGACTGATAGCTTGGTGGTAGTCTTGTGGCTAGTTACTACTAACACCAGGTCTGTGCCTAGTTGCTCAGTGCAGTATTTCTCTGTGCTATGTTTTGATGGCCAGATCATTGAACCATACAGAATGTGGGTCCTGATAACAGGATTCATATGCACAGTACTTGGTAGGCAGAGGCAGGAGGATCTGTAACAACAAAAATCAAAAGCATATTAAGTAAAATAATGGCCTAATAAAATCTGTTTCTATATTTCTTTTTTAAAAAATCGTGAGTGTTTCTACTTAGAAGCTTCATTCTGTGTTCTCAAGCATTACAGTCTGTGAAAGATAATCAGTGGAGAACAACTCCGCAAGATAACATCTTAATCGTCTATCATTAACCTTTGTCGTTTTTTAAAATTCTTTTTGGTTTTTCAAGACAAGGTTTCTCTGTGCAGCCTTGGCTGTCCTGGACTCACTTTGTAGACCAGGCTGACCTCAAACTCACAGAGATTCCCCTGCCTCTCCCTCTGAGTACTGGGACTGCAGGCATGTGCCCCCATACCTTTCTTTATAACAGTTGTAGGCACATTATAAACCTTTTCAATAAAAAGTACAAAATACATTATAGTTTATATTGGAAAACAACTTTTTTTTGAGCAAGTCTTCCTAGGTAGTCCAGGCTGGCCTCTTTAACTAGTGATCCTTTTGCCTAACAGTCCAGAGTGTTGGAATTATAAGCCAGCTCAGAAAATTCCTTTTGAAATCTAGAAGAAAACACTTTAGCTATTTATGTTTGGAAATACGGGACAACTAGGTAGCATTTAGTGACAGATGGGAACAGAAAACTAGCCAGATACAGTGTCTCTTACATGCATTTTCTGCACTTTGGTGGTAAAGGCAGAAAAATCGGAGTTCAAGGTCATCCTCAGCTACATATCCAGTTTGAGAGTAGACTGGGCTACATGAAGGAAGTTTGTGTGTGTGTGTGTGTGTGTGTGTGTGTGCACGTACGTGTACACGTGTGTTAATAGGGGTGGGGAGAGACTGTGCAATGGCTCTGAGTAAAAGTGCTTGCCATATAAGCATGATGACTGACCAGTTCAATTCTCAGAATCTACTGTGGCAAGAGAACCATTTCCTAAAACTTGCCTTCCAACTTTCATGTGCATTCACACACATGGACTATATATGGAACCAAAATAAGAAAACATGCCAATAGGCTGGAGAGATGGCTGAGCTGTTAAAGGCTAGGCTCACAACCAAAAAATACAAGAAAACATCCGAAAACTGGAACCTAGGTCAGAGCCAGCAAGAGGAAGGAAGCAGAGCAGAACCAAAGAGTGACAACCACAGAAAATCCGAATCAGGAAATGATAGTAAAATGACAGAAGATGGAGACATTAAAGTTTCTTTATATAATGAATCAGAGGAACAGATAGGAAAACATTGCCTTACTAAGTAGGAAAAGGCAGAAAAACACATTTACTAGCCCAGTGAACTTAGACTGAGAGGGAATCACGCTGCTTGGTCTGTGTCCCAGGGACCTCCCAGCTTGGCATTTATTACTATGAGGAATTACCTTACAAAACCCTAATTTTGTGAAATGTAAATTGAAAGTAATTTTGTTGGGTTGGGGGGAGGATGACTCAGTAGATAAAGTGATTGCTATGCAAGCATGAGGACCTGAGTTCAGGACCCCCAAAATCCATGTGATTGCTGGGTGTGGCAGTGGGTACTTGCACAGTGTTGAGACAAAGCTCTCAGGAGCTTGCTGGACACACACACACACACACACACACACACACACACACACACACACACACACACACCCTGTAATTTTGCCTCTGTAAAAGGTTGTTATAAAGGACACTGTTGATAAAGCAGAATGAAAATAACCTAGTGATGTACATCTGTGATCCCACCACTTGGGAGGTGGAAGCAGGAAGATCAGGAGTTCAAGGTCATTCTCAACTACATAGGAAGTTGGAGACCGGCTTAGGCTCCATTAAAAAAGGGAGGGTGAGAAAAAGACATAGTATGGTAGTCATAGTTGTTTACTTATCTTTTTAAGACACAAGTAACTACCCTCCACTTGTTTCTAGTCTTTTTCATTGATACCTCGAGTAAGGGACTGGGTTATATCAGATTCTTATTTGTAATCTGTATCATGAAGCATTACTAAACATTGACTTAATTATAGAAATTAAGAGCTGGAGATGGGCCTCAGTTGGTAGAGTGCTTGTCTAGCAAGTGTGAAGTCCAGGGTGAAATTCCTAGCACCAGGACCACATAAGCTAGGCATGAGGGTGCACAGCTATGATCCCAGCACTTGCAAGGTAGAGGCAGGAGGATCAGTGGTTCAAGCCAATCTTTAGCTCCACAGCAAAAGCAAGGGGATGTCTGGGTTTGAGACCAGCCTGGTCTACATAGTTCCAGGACAGACAGTGCTACACAGAGGAACCCCATTTAAAGAAAAGAACAACAGAAAAGAAAAAACTACATTTGCTCTTTGGTATCTTTTTTTTTTTTTTTTTTAAGGAAACACCATTATGCTTGTAAAACATTTAGTACTTAAAAATGTTCCTACAAGTTATTCACAAGTTGATATTTGAAAAAATTGTATTGCTGAGCGTAGTGGTACAGGCAGATCACTGTGAATTTGAGACCAGCGTGGTCTCTAAAGTGAGTCCAGGATAGTCAAGTCTACACAGAGAGAGAGAAAAAAAAAAAAAAAAGGAAAAATGTATATTATGAAACGCTGTATTCTTTATTGTTGGAGGGTATTCCCCGACTCCAGTTTTGTTTTGAGATCAGGTCTCATTCTGTAGCCTATACTATCATCCAATTCTCTACCCTCATGCCCCCACCTTGCATGTGCAGAGATTACAGGCAGTGATGTCACACCTGGCTTGTGTGGTTTACTTGCTCTAGTCTTCTGATAACGATATTAGGAGTAATCATTAGTTTTTAGGTAGGGGGTGGGTGGTGGTGGTGATGTGTGTGTATTCCAGAGTATGGTTCTCAGCTCAGTAAAACTGTAAAAAGTTACACAGATCAGCCTTGAAATGCCACCCTTGAACTGTGCCCAAGTAAAGACATGTCAAAAAGGAAAAGCGCTGGGCTGGAGAGATGAGCTGATGACTATGAGTGCTATGCCAGGCAAGCATGAGGACCTGAATCCATGCAAAAAGCTGGGTGGGTGTGGCTAGGCTATGTCCGTAACAACCTCACTGTTAGGGGTGCAGATACCGGATTTCTAGAGCTTCTGACCCCAGCCCAGCTCCAGGGTCAGTGAGAGGTCTTGTTTCTTTTCTTTGGTTTTTCGAGACAGGGTTTCTCTGCGTAGCCTTGACTGTCTTGGACTCACTTTGTAGACCAGGCTGGCCTGGAACTCACAGCGCTCCGCCTGCCTCTGCCTCCCGAGTGCTGGGATGGTAGAGGGTGATAGAGCAGGACATCCAATGTGCTTCTGTGGCTCTACATGCGGGCAGCCGTACTGGCACACACATGAGCACTCACTATACACATGCACACACACCCTTATTGATGAAAATTTGATACATGTATATGATACATTTTGCCAGTATTTACCCTCATTACCCTCTCTCATCTCCTCCCCTACCCAACCTCCTCCTTCCTCTTCCCAACTAGTTCCTACTAAAAGCAAGAACATGCTGACGCTAAAACCCTGCTAGGAAGCACTAAAGTATCAGAATAAAGTCATCACAAGAAGTGACAAACATACCTCTAAACAGTCCCACATGTGTGTACTAAATTTTTCATATTGTCAGAGATTAGTGAGCATGGACTGACTGAACCCTGTGAACTGAATCTTTGGGACAGCCCTGAACTCCTGAAGAGTCCCTTGGAAGGTGGAGGTATGTAGGGTACAGAGATGAGCGGGTGGCCTATTGGCCCCAGTTCTCTCTGTGCCAAGAGCTTTGCTTGCCTGAGCAGAGGCAGTGCTGGTGATCTTTGTGGGAAGGAGTCTGCCATGAAAGCCAGCTCAACACCAAAGACTTCACTGGTGATTGTTCCAAAACCACAATCACTGTGAGAATTTGGAACGCCAGTGTGACAGACCAGCCAGGCCTCGGCAGGCCTTTGTAGCAGGGCCTGACCACAGAGGAATTCGATGCCCTTTCACACAGAAAAGCTTCAGAGGTTTTATCACAAGCTTCTGTGCTATGACAAAGCACTGCTTTGACCAATTTGCTGAGTCTGGCTGAGACCACAACCACCAACTAGTTCTGGAAACCAAAAATAGTCCACAGTCTGAAGACACATAGAGAGTGACCATCCTGAGTCACCCAAACTCACTTGATACATACGTTATTTTGGGGTAACTTTAGAGGGACTGAAAGTGCTTTGCTGGCTGGCTCTTCCCTCCAAACAAGAGTACAAAGTCGGGGGCTAAGTCATGTGCCTTTGTTTGGCTTACCACAGATTGCAACTGGCGTGATGATGCAATTCCTTAGCCTTGGAAAGCACCAATTGGTCGGCATGGTAATAGTCATCTGAACTGCCAGAAGACCATGACTTCACAACTTTTCCTAAGAAAACTTAGCTCCCTAAAAAGCAATTTTAACATTTTAACAGGTTCTAGTAAGTGAGAATTTTCTATGGGATGGAATGAAAAAGGAGCATATTTGCCTCATTTAAGCTTTATATCTATTTAAGATAATTGAGTTAATTTTGTAAGTGTTTATAATTTTCTTTTACAATTTTATTTATTTTGACAGTTTAATGCCTGTATACAGTGCTTTTGATAATATCCCCGCATTACTTTCTCTTGTCTCTTTCTTCTTCTCCCCTTCTTTCCAACTAGCATGAGTGGGAAGTGTTTACTAGCACATTGGAAACTCTGAAACCCACCAGTAGCTGTACTGCTGAAGAAAATGCCTCCTTCTCCCTCAGCAACCATTAACTGTCATTAGTTCCTCAGGGTTCAGAGGAGGGTGGGGTGTTGTAAGCCCCTCTCCTATCCATGATGCAGTGTTGATAGACCCAATGCTGGTGCAAGTAACCGTAGCTACTCTTGAGTTAATGACTGAAAGAAAGCTTCCATCTTATTCTTCCCTTCCTCTGGCTTTTACATTCTTTCAGAACCTCTTTTATGTGATGCTCTCTGAGCTTTGGAGATGGTGATATTGATTTGTCCTTTAGGGCAAAGCAGTTATTCTCAGTACTTTAACTGGTTATAAATCTCTGTTGTAACTGCTGCCTAATACAAAAAGATGTTTGACCAACGCTGAGAGCAACACTAATCTATAGGCATAAACATAAGTACGTAGAAGATAGTTTGATGGGCCCAATATATCAAAAAAAAAAAAAAAAAAACAGTATAGGATAGTATCTTCCCAGCTGGGCGGTGGTGGCTCATGCCTTTAATCCCAGCACTTGGGAGGCAGAGGCAGGCAGATCATTGTGAGTCCGAGACTAGCCTGGTCTACAAATTGAGTCCAGGATAGTCAAGGCTACACAGAGAAACACAGAACAAAACAAAAGAATATTATCTTCCCCACTAGGACCTAACTCTCTAGCCACAAACTTTTGACAAGGTTTACAGTGCCAGGCATAAATTCCCTACTGTGGAACAAACTTGAAATCCAATCAGGAAACAGTTGGTTGTCTCTGTTAACAGTCATGCCACTGTAGTATTAGTGAGCAAATCTTGCCTATCATGTTAGTAGTGTGAACAATTAACACCGGGCTTATGTTAAGATAATTTTTATACAACTATGCTTGTTTCTCCGTTTTTCTCTGAGTCGGCTATCACACAAACAACTGAGACTCTATTATATTTGTTTGATAATAAGCTTCACAACACAATAAC
>OU015747.1:141678160-141692894 GCA_907169655.1 Acomys percivali
GAGAGAGAGAGAGAGAGAGAGAGAGAGAGAGAGAGAGAGAGAGAGAGAGAATATCCCAGCTTAGAGTAGGCTTTTGAAAAAAAGACACAGGGAGAAATGACATTTCTAAGGTGAGGAAAGAATGGTTATGAGTGGCTTTCTATTGTTCTACAGTGGGGTGCCATTTCCTCAGGATAAATAGCAGGAAGCAAGAGAGGGTGTCTACTAAATCTGGGGATCATGCCTGTTGACAGCAGAGGCCTGAGGGAGCTACTGTCACCTATGACATCCATGGGTTCCAGTCCTTGAGTTTAAGGCCGTATTTGTACATCTCTGATTATTAGTTAACAGATACATATTTTCAGGAAGACCATGGGCTTGGAAACTATGGAGATGGTGTGGCATTTGGCAAAGAGTTGCAACAGATCCTGTCCTTTTCATGCCTGGGTAAGGGGTGCACCCACAGCTGCCATCTGGAAGTCAAAAGCAATCCAGTGAGAGGCTGATCAGAGTTGTACAGTCTACATCACACTGTTTGCTCTGACTTAGAAGCCAACTCTTGTAAGTTCTCTGGAAATTTTAGCCCATAAATTCAGGAGGAAGTTACAAGAAAAGGCCAAGCATCCAGAAACAAAGCCAAGTTAGTCGGGTACTTCAGCATCTGTACCTGGCTGCCTCTGCTTGTTTCTGTTGTTCGTCAGGCTGTGTGGTGCACTGTGGGTGTAGAGGTGATTTCCTCCACTGCCATTGTTGGGCTCAGGTACCCTGTGTGGACAAGATAGAGGGTGCACTGTTCACATGAGCCACAGTTGCCAGGTCTCCATTCCTTTAGGAGGGATGGAGACTAGGAAGAATTCTTGCCTCATTTATAACATGGAACTTCCCAGTTCTGTGGCTTTTTTGTTCTTCTTTGAGTGAATAACAAAATATTTGGCAATAACTCTCCACAGTTTGTTTGCTCTGTGCTGATGGGCTTCTCCATGTATTATGTATGAAACAGAACCAGAAAGGAGGCCACAAGAGACAAGGCCATGTGCACACAGTCCAGTTCTCCACCCTCCTCCGTTCACCACTAGCTTTACTCCTACCTTTAAACATTTGTTTTCTCCTTAAAATTGCTGCTTGATGGCTGGTTAGATACTTAGTGGGAAAGATATTTGTCCCCAATGTCCCTTGTTGGTCAGTCCCTGACAGCCTCAGTCCCTCTGGTACCCACATGGTGGAAGGAGAGAACCAACTCCTATCCTCTAGTGTCTACATGTGTACCTGCACACACATGCGCGCGCGCGCGCGCACACACACACACACACACACACACGTGCGCGCG
Organism: Acomys percivali; assembly: GCA_907169655.1. Lineage (NCBI taxonomy): Eukaryota > Metazoa > Chordata > Mammalia > Rodentia > Muridae > Acomys > Acomys percivali. Next base: position 141,679,467 of record OU015747.1, read on the forward strand.
CGCACACACACACAGCGTGGGGGGAGATATAATTTTTTTTAATTGAGAAAAATTAGTGCTTGAACTTTATTTCAACACAATTTACTTATAAGGAAGAGAGTCCCATTTCTACACAGGAGAACTTGCATTATTTCATGTTGTCCAAATCTGGAGATTCACCATTGGATGTGCTCTGAGGGAAATTCCCCTGTTTTGTTAAAGGAAAGTGAGTCTTGGGGCTTCTTGCTGCCCCCAAATGAGGATGAGATCCTGGAGGTTCTTGCTGTCCCCACCTGTTTCCTTGAGGTTGACCAACCTACAGTACGAGTGTCCAGGGGACAGTTGGCTATTTCAAGATGACTTACTTTATACCATCATGGAAGAGGTGGTGTTAGGGGAAATGCAAGTTGGTGTTTGGGAGTGCCTCGGCAATGATCTGGCTGCCGGAGCACTCCATTTCCTGGAAGGTCTCGGGACCAGGAGGAGGCTAGTGCAGAGTGACACATTGCCTTAGTCTCATGAGGAGCACACTTACCGGGAAATGATCTAAGTTTACTGTATCTGCTAGTAATCCTGTGATGCCATTCCCAACAAAAAGCACGTGACTACTTGTAAGCAAAGGAAATTGGATTCTGCTCAGAAAAATCAGGCTGTAATCGTTCTGATCCAATAATGTGGCCCTGCAGGGTGGCGTCATCAGCCCTGAGACGCAGAGAGGAGGAGGAGGGAGAGTGATCACTCCGGGAGGCTACTGCCCATCTCTGCAGATACTCGAGCCAATGAAAAATTCATGAGGCAATGTTTTATAGCCAGTGTCTAATACTGCTGCTGGGTCACAAGCTGATCTGAGCCAATCAATAGAATTCATCATTGTGAAGCGAACTAGCAATGGAGTGTTTATGAGAACTCGGGGGTGTTTCAAGCCAAGACCAGTTTCTGGTTACTTAATATGTTTCACCTTTAAAAGTACACATCTTACTTTGAAGATGAACGAAATCTTCCCTGGGTTTCAAAAGTGTTTCCAACACCACGGAGGGGAGGAGAAGAGGCACCTTGTTGTGACCATTCAAAACGCCGCCCCAAGGATTACTTTTTTTTTTTTTAAGATTTATTTATTTATTTATTATGTATACAGTGTTCTGTCCATATGTATACCTGCACACCAGAAGAGGGCATTAGATCACATTATAGATGGTTGTGAACCACCATGTGGTTGCTGGGAATTGAACTCAGGACCTTCGGAAGAACAGGCGGCGCTCTTAACCACTGAGCCATCGCTCCAGCCCAAGGATTACTTTTTAGATAGAAACAGCTTTGTTTCAGTCTTTGGCAGTCTCCTCCTCCTCCTCCTCCTCCTCTTCCTCCTTTTAAGTGTGATTTCTTTTTACCAAGTCTAGAATTTTAAAAAATGACCCATGTTCAATTCCTCCAGACACAACTGGAAATACATGAGGATGAAATTATATGAAAAATTATAATCAGAACCGTAGGTTATGCCATTAAGTCCCAGGTAGGATGGTAAAAAGCTTTTACAACCATAGAGACGCTGACCAGAAGCTCATGGCTTTCTCTATCTCGGCCATGTCTCAAGGTAGAACCGTGATAGAAATCAGAATGAGCTCAGAGTCTGCTGAGGACTCGAGAGTGACCGTGGGCAGGTGGGAGAAGCACCTGAGTGTGTATATGCCAGGCTGAAGTAGGGCCCTCTTGAGGGGTTCAAAGTAGATTCCACTAGGTGCCGTCTCTTCCACTCCCACCAAAGTTGTTTTTGAGTGATGAAGCCAACTCAGGAGCTCCCAAATGGAAAGTGACGGGAGAGGGGTGGGACAGGGTTTATCCTGTCCCTGGTGGTAGTGTCAGAGAAGAGACTGTGCCTTGCATTTTTGTGAGCAAATAAAATTTCTTTCTGAGCCAGGCGTGGCGGTGTATGCCTTTAATTCCAGCACTTGGGAGGCAGAGGCAGGCGGGTCTCTGTAAATTTGAGGCCAACCTGGTCTACAAAGCAAGTCCAGGACAGCCAGGGCTACACAGAGAAACTCTGTCTCGAAAAAACAAAAATAAATTAATTAGTTAATTAAAATAAGGTAAAATTTCTTTCTGTGTCTGTAAAAGATAAGATCATATGTTTGGAAGAAAAGAAGCCACTCATGAGATTTATGTCAAAAAACCCACTCAAGTGGCTCATTCTTCCAGCTCTAACAAATAAACAACATAGATATATATGAACATGCTTATGCATGCTACACACACACACACACACACACACACACACACACACACGTATATGCCAGACTAAACTGGAGTGTGAATGGTTCTTTATCTCAGGCTTTTCTTGTGTCCTGTTTTGACATCATCTTTTGCCCTGGCGGGGGTTCGACTAACGCTCAGGAGGAGAATTTTCCTGTATGGAGACAGAACACTAGACACGAAGAAGGGGGCAAGTCTGCATTCTGATCAAACCCAGTTTATTGAGAATTTTTACAGAGTTTATATAGGCACAGAGGCATGGGTATTTGCGTAAGCAAGAGTTGCTATGGATACCTAACTCTGGGATGCTCCAGCAGGTAGGTATCTACCTTTACAGCTGCTAATTGCAGGAGAGAAATTCTAGGAAAGTCATAAAGGATCTGGTTAGTCAGGAAAAAGCTCCCGGAACTGCTGCTCGCAGGCTGCTGGCCCTTAATCTGATCTTATCAGTAGTCCCACCGGAAAAGGAGTAGCTCGGGGGTCTGGAATGACCAGCCCCCACAATAAACCACAACAGGCGTCTAACTGCCGACCTACGACAAGGTCAGCTAGTTTCTGGTGAATGGCAGACTTCTGGAGAAATAGGAACCTAGGTTCTGACATTGGCCATGTAGCCCGTCCCCAGCAATCTTTACATCCTAAAGTTGTCAGAGCTACATCACGGTCTCTTGAGGACTGTTAGACATGCCCTTCTGTGCAGCCCTCTATCACAGGTCATGTGTTCAAGCCCCCAGGCGTATAGCCTGTCCTACCTGGCCACCATCTTGCTCTTGAACACTTGCTTGTTTAGTGCTCTGTGTTGAAGCCTGCCCCTTCTTCCTTGCATTGAACCATTCTTGGGCAGTAGATGGTAGAGTCAGGCAGTTCAGGTTTGGGGGACTACAAGTGTGAGCTCCAAGCCTGCAGCGGCACGCCCTGGGAAGCTTCTGACGTAATCCTAGACTATCGCCCACGACACGGGTACCTCTCCTCACCTGGAGTCCCAAGCACTGGCCTGAAGAATGCATGTGTTAGTTTCCCACTCTACCTTTACTTGGCTTTCAGTTCTCTCTTCCGGAGCAGAATAGTGGTTAGGATCTTCAGTGAGCACTAGCCTAGTAGCTCTGTGCCTCAGTTTCTTTATCTGGGTTTTGGGGCTAACAGTGCTAATCCCATATCACAGGCTTCTAGAGATGATCAAAGCAGGGCTGCACACTAGGTGCCTGCTTTTTCTAGTCTGAGGAGTCCTTTGGGGTGGTTATTACTGAGTATGAGACTTCCCCCATGGCATTACAGGACGTCCTCTGTTCACCGTCTGTTGGAGCTCTCTGCGGACCTTTGGAGCAACCTGGCTGGACCCATCCTCACTGCCTCCCATATCCTGCAGAGGCCTCTGCTCACCTGGACTTTCCCAAAGTCCCTGCTTATTTGGTACCCTGGAATGGAGGAGCCCTCCTGGGCAGTGGCCTGAGGAGGAGGACACCCTCCTTGAGTGTGGTTTAGCACCCTGACCGCAGACCTAACGTGAGAAGAATCACAAAGAATCCTCAGGTCCCAGAAGGTGGCCTGACGAAGGTCCCTCTAGGAGTAGCCTCAGCAGCCTTATCTACACCAGGGCCCTCTCTTCTGGCACATGTGTACAGGATGTCTCTTTCTGACAGGAAGGTGGTAATGTCCTGGCTTTGGTGCACCAGACAGGCTCATAATGGGAGGACAGTCCTCACTTGGTCAGACCTGTCAACCACAGTGTAGTCTAGCAGTTGTTATCAGTGTGTCCCCAGATCTTCAGTCAGTGGTGTTACAACCAGCCCTGCAGGGGTTTCGGGGAGGAGTTGGAATGTCGGAAGTATGCCTGTTTTTCTGAATACTGCCTGTATTCCTGCCTTGCATTTACTTTTGTTTGTTTTGTTTTTCTTTTTTCTTTCTTTCTTTTTTTTTTTTTTTCCTGAGACAGGATTTCTAGGTGTAGTCCTGGCTGTCTGACTGTCCTGGAACTTACTCTGTAGATGTGACTAGCCTCAAACTCAGAAATCCACCTGCCTCTGCCTCCTGAGTTCTAAGACTAAACATATGAACTACCATGCCCAGTTAATTGCCCTGACTTCTTGTATTAATTATTTACTTGAACTGGCTGCAGATATCTGAACCATAGAATAATAAAGTAAAACTTCTTAAAATTTCGTTTTTGTTCTCTTTGAGATAAAGTCTATTGTGTAGCCCACCCAGGACAGCTTCAAAACTTAAGACAACACTCCTGCCTCAGCCTCCTGAGTGCTGGGATTTCAGGTGTGATCCACCGTGCCTGATTGGAAATATGAAACATAGAGCCTGGCACTCACTAGGTGTTTGCTTATTCAGTAAGTCCTGGATTTATTAATAAGTGAGGCTGTGCTACACACTTGGTGCTCAAGACCCTTCACCAGAGAGGCTCGGTGGGACAGGGTCAGGAAAGAGGAGCAAGGGGGAAGTGGGGTACCAGGCTTTAGAATCCAGCCTAAAGGTTTAATCCCACCTCTGTTATCAAGCAGCCAGATCACCTCAGACATTTAATCTTTAATCTTCCCACTGTGACTTTCTTGTGAGACTAAATAAGAAGGGGGAAGAAAAAGGCCAGCTGAGCGTGGGCAGCCTCCTCTGCTTCCTGACAGCAACCTTACCCTCACCTCCATGGTGCACTGTCACATTCCCAGCCATGAGCTGAAACAAGCCTCCCCCTTCCTTAGGTTGCTTTTGTCAGGTATTTTTGTCATAGCAAAGAGAAGAGTAACTCAGAGCACCTGAGAGGATCCTGAGAGCTTATACCTTCAGCTTGCTTTTTCTCAAGGGTGGTTTGGAATCTGAGTCATATAAGATCTCTTATCTCTACAAGAAGTTGTAGGCTTTGAACTTTTTCAATCCTACTTTATTTGGGGTTCCTTAATGTTTATACTTCCCTTCAACCCACCTACCCTAGATAGGAGAGAAATAAGATTAATGGGAACAGAAGGAGACCTTTTTAGACTCAGTCCCTGGGAGCGATTCCACTGGCGCAGTAGGCAGGAAGGATTCCAGCAGACTTGTTAAACAGCAAACCAGCAATTCAGCAGCGGTGACTGCACTGCAGCTGCATCCACTGGAACCCAGAGCAGCAGCTGGAACCTAGAAGTGTTTGCTAGAATAGTTCTCTCCAGGAGCATCTCAAAGCGGAACGATGAACCGCCAAGACCAAAACCCCAAAAAAGCCAGGCCTCTTGTTTTGGACTCAGATATATATCTCCTCTCGAATCCATACTAGGATGTTTATCAGTTGGCAAAGATCTCGCCCACACAAAAGGCAGTTCCTCTTCTAGTGGGCAAACATCACCTGTTTTCTCACAAGTCTGTTTTCAGCAAAAAAACACCATACACCCAAGTCTGTTTCACATCCCACACTTGGGATTAAAACAAAAACATGTTTTCATCCGCTACAAGAACTCTTTTTATTTATTTGTTTGTTTGTTTCCTTCTTGCTTTCTTGGTTTTTTTTTTTTTTTTTTTTTTTGAGACAGAGTTTCCTGGTGTGTAGTCCTGGCTGTCCTGGATCTCACTTTGTAGACCAGGCTAGCTGCATACTCACCGAGATCTGCTTTCCTCTGCCAGCTTTCTACAAGCCCACAACCACTGAGCCCTCTGGTCACATGCTTCTTCTGTACGTGGCTTCTCAGTGCTGTAGCAACAGGTCTCCAGAGCCTGACTTCTTTTAAGGATGACAATCACTTACACACACCTGCATGCATGCACACACTCACACACATATCTTACACACACGTGCGCATATTTACTCATGCACACATGAGAATTTCTTCCTCTCATACAGGGAGCTTTCCTCTGTAATCTGACATCGAAGTTGGTCTTCACTTGGAAAGTGTATCACATTGACAGTTACCCAGCTCATCCATCTGTCCTGTCACCATACTTGGGTCCCAGGCAAGTTCGGTTAGCACAGTGCTTCCCACTGTTGCATGGCTCTTTGGGAAATGCTCCCCCCTCCCTGCCCCCCCCACTCCCGTACTTGTGAATAAAGTCACAGTGAGAGCCATTGCTGCCTTCCTTCCTATGGTTCTCTCTGGGCAGACTGAAACCAGAAATCAGACTCACTTTCCTGTCACTAACACTAGTGAGTGAGTGCATGAGAGAATGTGGATTTATAAATGTCTAAACATCATTATTTTACTTGTTTGTTTTGTTTTTATTTATGAGACAGGGTCTCACTTTGTAGCCCTGGCTGGTTTGGAACTCACTCTAGATCAAGCTGACCTTGAACTCACAGAGATCCTCCTGCATCTATCTCTCATGTGCTGGGAGTAAAGAGTATGCTACCATGCCTGGTTTAGATTTACAGAGCATTACCAAATAGTTCAACTGGTGCCAGAGACTGCAGTGGAAAGCCACCTTTGCACTCCTTTAAAGACCAGGGCAACTCAGCGGGCTTTGAGTTTGCCTGTGGGTGACAATTGCCCCTGGAAATTAGTATTCAGCTTTTGAGATTACAACATACTTTCAAAGATACAATCTCATCTTTTTTTCTTCCCAGCCAGTTAGGAAAGTTTCCTTCAGGTTGCCTTTGTAGCTCAGGCCTTTCTCTCTACCCAACTTGTCTCTCACCCCTAGTGACAGGGGTCCCTCTGGATCTTTTGTAAGCTTTCTTCCATGGCTGCTCCCTGGCTAGAGCTGTCCTTCTCCTGGGCCTTCAGCGGAATCTGCAGCCTCTGCCCTCCATAGGCACATACCCGTGCACAAGTGCACACACATGCACCCGTGCACATGTGTACACACAGTAAAAATAAATCTTGAGAATTTACAAAAGAGCAATGACTAGGGATGGAAAGATGGCTGGGCAGGGAAAGCACCAGCTGCCAAGAAGTAGGACCAGAGTTCACAGCCCCAGAACACATGTACCACTGGGCAGACACCATCATCATGTTTATGAAGTGTTCATAATTAACACTCTTATGTTAATTGGGAAGGTTTTTTTTTTTTTGTTTTTTTGTTTTTTGTTTTTTTTTACCTAGATCTGTGACTAGCTTGGTCTGTGTCTATTTCTGCAGAGCCTATGTCTAAAATAACCCTGGGAATAAGTCAGAGTTCCTTCTCTCTCTGCCCAGATGCCTCACCTCAGTGAGGGTCCACCTAGTTTCTCATTTTTTTCAATTATTATTTTTGTTGTTATTGTTAGTGTAGTAGTTTGTTTTGAGCCTATGTCTTGCTTTGTGGGTCTGGTTGGCCTGAAATTCACTATGTAGCCCAGGGTGGCCTCAAACTTGTGTCAATCTTCCTGTCTCAGGATCCTGAGTGCTCGGATTACAGAGGCCCCCATGCCAAGCTCCATGTCCAGTCTCAGCATCTCTTTGCTGGCTCTGCTTTTCCTCACCCGCAGCCCCATCGACGTTTACCAGCATCAATCTCAGACCCAAGTCTCTGCCATAGCCTTGAAGCCGGTCTCCCAGCTCTTCCGTTCTCCACATTTCAGCCTGGGCCTCTTTCTTTACTGAGCAAAACTCTTACCATGTACCCGGCTAATGAAAGGGTTTAGTAAGTGTCACTGTCCTCAGCAAACAGTTTCTTCTTCCTGAGATCCGGCCCCCTCCCCTTCACTTCTTCTTTTTTTTTTTTTTAATTTTTAAAATTAATTTATTCATATTACATCTCAATTGTTAGCCCATCCCTTGTATCCTCCCTTTCTTTCCTCCCTCCCGCTTCCCCCTCTACTCCCCTCCCCTATAACTGTGACTGAGGGGGACCTCCTCCCCCTGTATATGCTCCTAGGGTATCGAGTCTCTTCTTGGTGACTTATTATCTTTCCTCTGAGTGCCACCAGGCCTCCCCATCCAAGGGACATGGTCCGATATGGGGCACCAGAGTTTGTGTGAAAGTCAGATCCCCTTCCCAGAGGGTCCTGGAAAACTACAGGCGGGTCTGGGCCCTGGGGTCCTCCTCAAACTATGGCACCAGCCAAGGAAAATATAGGCAGTAAACTTCGAATCCCCTTCACTTCTTAAGCCTCCTCTCTTGCCTTTGTAGTTTCTGCCAGGGTCCTGTTGTTATTGCTAACTGGTCTGCCCCAGGCTTCCCTGTAGCTCCAGGCCCTGCCAGAGCTGTTCTGCAGGGACTGCTACCTGCTTTGTACCATTTCCTACTGACCCTTCAGGCCTCAGCCGCACAGGCTTGAAGGACATAAAGCTAAGACAAAAACATAAGATGTCACTGCTAGCTGGGCATGGTGGCTCACACCTTTAGTCTCAGCACTCAGGAGTCAGAGGCAGGCGGATTGCTGTGAGTTCGAGGCCAGCCTGGTCTACAAAGCGAGTCTAGGACAGCCAAGGCTACACAGAGAAACTATCTCGGGGAAAAAAAGATGTCACTGCTAAATTTTAACATATATTATGTATATAATAAATATGTATTTATTATAGTATGGGGTGCAAACAATCATTAATCAAAGAGGAATTATGATCTGGTCAGAGTTCTTGGAAATGACAGAGCTGACCCCAGGTGAGCCTGCAGCTTTTAACAGAGCCAATCAGTTGGTATTTCCATCTTTTGACAAACTACCGTAGGTCACTGACTGTGATGGCTAAACTTGGTTGTCAGTTTGATGGGGGCTGGGATCAACTAACAGGCAAGCGGATAGGCACACCTGTGAATTCTGATCAGATTAATTAAAATTGCAAGACTTGTCCTAAATGTGGACTGCACCTTCCTGTGGCATCCCAGCTCAGAGAACAGGAGGTTAAGAGAAAGCCTGTAGTTAGTTTTTACCTCGGCTCCTTTGCATATTGCTGGGGAGTTCACCCACCGTGTGTGGGGGCTTGGCTGTGCTGCTTTCCTTCACTGCTTTCCAGCTTCTTTGGGCTTACAGTATGATCTGAAGACTAGTGCTCTCCAGGAATCCTCCAGGCCTTCAGCGCCAGGTTGCGACGGCTGTGGTACAAGCCTCATGGACGGAGCAGCTACGAAGTCTCAGTCTCTTCAGAGTGACACATCACTGGTGTGCCCACAGCACACACAGTGAGCCATCTAGCCCCCTTTAATAGGTGCTCATTTTATCACTTTTGTTCTTCTAGACAACCCTAGTACCCAGGCCTGTCATGCCACTTGCCCAGTGCCAGGAAGAGGACAAAGCCCTGCAAGGACTGTAGGTGGGTGGGAGCCAGACATCTCCAACACCTGCTTGGTCTTGGGCCGTCATCCTTCACCAAGTTGGAAACACTCGGTCTGTCCTTCAGATGCTACAGCTCCCAAACCTGCTTCCTCTGTGACGCCTGTGCACCAGATAAATGAGTATTTGGTTTTTTTTGTTTTTTGTTTTTTGTTTTTTTTTGGAGCGTTTTTGTTTGTGAGACAATCTCATATAGCCCAGGCTAGCCTGAAACTTGCTGTGTAGCCAGGAATGACCGTGAGCTCACTACATTCCTCCTCGTCCTGACTCTGGAATGCTGGGATTAGGTGCTCTCCTGTCTGGTTTCATGTGGTTCTACAGGGCGTTGAGCAGGCTAGAGAAGCCCGCCTTCTCACCAAACCACAAGCCCCTTGAAGACAGGGGCTGCGATTCACATTCAACGTTAAGCTCCTCCGGGTGTCAGGTCCCAAAACCCAGTGTTGCCATGTGGTCCTCATCGAAGCAGTGCTGTCGTAGAGATCTTGGAGCCCCGAGTACCCATGGACCTAATGGCAAACAGCACTTCCTTCCATCTTCAGGCCGCGATGTTTACTCATAGGCTCATGATGCTGCTTAAATGCTGTTAGCCTGCATTTCTGATTTTTGGAGGAGAGATGAGTAATAATTTTACAGGAATTTAGAGACATTCCCATTCAAAGGCTCTCGACCTAATCAGCCTTTGAATGTTAATTAACTTCTGTCCATGGAAAATTGTTGCCATCTGGGAAGACTTGGACTTAACAGATGATAAAGCAAGTCTTGGCTCTGCTTTGCCAAGTGTCAGCTGTGACCTCAGACGAGCTATCTGCATACTTGTAATTTACCCATTAAAAATTATTTTGTTTTTAAGTGTGTGTGTTTGTGTGTATAGTACCAGAGGAGTCCAGAAGAAGGCATTAGAACACCCAGCACTGCACTTCCGGGTGGTTGTGAACTGCCTGGGTGCTGGGAGCTGAACTCGGCTCCTCTGAAGGAGTAGTGTGTGCTCTTAACCACTGAGCCATCCTTCCAGTCCCTGGCTTTCCCATTTCTAACACTGGAATAACAGGGGCTGGGGGACGGATCAGCAGGTGAGAGCGCTAGCTGTTCAAATCCTCAGCAGCCATATAAGAAGTCAGGTGTGGCCACACAGACTTGTAACTCTGCTTGGTTGGAGACAGAGACAGGTGGACCCTGAGCCTCAGTGGCTGCCAGCTTAGCTCCATGTACGTGAGAAACTCTGTCTTGAGGGAAAGCCACAGAGCGTGAACAGGTCAACCCCTGTTGTCCACCCATCCCACTAACACGGAGTCACTGGGTGAGCCTGGCCTGGCCTGGCCTGGATTGCTTCTACTGTGTGTGTTCCCTTGCATTTCTTTTCAGGGGGACCCTTCGGCCTTTGCTCTCTGGTCCTCACTCACTGTGTAATCAATTCCTGGTGGCCAGTGCTATGATGAATGGGCTTCCGCAGGCAAACAGGCAGTGACTGAGGCCCTGCCAGTTGTGTGGCCTCAGCTCGCACCAACTCCCACAGGGTGAGCCCATGTGTCACAGTGCTGGGCAGCAGTCCTTGGAGCCCTTTGCTCCTGCTGGGTCTTATCAAGTGGCTACAATTTCATTTGGCTGCTAATTGGTTGGCCTGTTGCATCAGGATGCCCTGACCCCTCCCTCACACTAGCGTTTTGTTTTGTTTTTTTCAGGAGTGATTGTGTGTGAGGATGAAATTCTACAAATCTTCCTAAAGCAATTTCAGGTTGACTGTTATGAATAATGAAAACAGTGCTGCACATTTTAGTAGGAAATATCTGTCCTCCAGGAGGCTTAGAGGAGGGGCTGTCGCAGTGGCCTGTTGGCTAGAAAGCAGGCTCAACTTTAGTTTTAAACTTACATTCATTTAATTCTGTGTGTGTGTATATGTGTGTGTGTGTGCGTGTGTGTGTGTGTGTGTGTGTGTGTGTGTGTGTGAGAGAGAGAGAGAGAGAGAGAGGGAGGGAAGGAGGGAGGGAGAGGTATGTGTGTTGAGGGGAACAACCTGTAAAACCCAGGGTCTCTTCTCCCATCATGTGAGTTCCAGAGACTGAACTCAAGCCTGTGAGCCATCTCAGTGGCCCTCATTTAACACATTACAAATATTCATTTATTTTTATTTTATGTGCATGAATGTTTGCCTGCATGTATGTAATTGTATGTACCACAGATGCCTGGTGCCCACAGAGGGCAGAGGAGGGAATCAGATCCTCTTGAACAGGAGACAATTTTGAGTTGGGGATGGAGCCCAGAACCTGTGAGCCACCTCTCCAGCCCCCACTTTTTAATACTATATGCTATGTGCCAGGTACTGGGCACATGGCAGTAACAATATAAACAAAATGCTTGGCCCTCATAAGGCAGACCTCCTGAGGTGGTGAGAGTGGGTATGTCACAAACCACTGTTAAAATGAAGAAGAAGAAGAAGAAGAAGAAGAAGAAGAAGAAGAAGAAGAAGAGGAGGAGGAGGAGGAGGAGGAGGAGGAGGAGGAGTGGCATTTCACAGCAGCCAGCTGAGTAGATCCCTGGCTCCTCAGGACCAGGTTTGTCTCCCACTGACACCCACGGTCAGGACTACTGTATGGAAAGACCCCCTAGATTCACTTGCAAATCCTGACAGCAGGCGTGTCCCAGGGAGCTAGCGTCAGCTTGTTACCCATCTTGCTGCACCCTCCCTCCCATGGATTTTTCTCCTCTGTCTCTCCAGTCCTGTGTGAACCCAGCCATTCCAGTCTGCACTGCACAGTGGGATGGTCAACCAGGAGACAGACCAGGACAGAACTGACTGGCTGTGCCTGTGTCAGAGAAGCAAGGAGCACAGCCCACCCCAAGTTAGACCAAGGAAAGACCTATTACTTGTGCCCAATGTCCCCTGGGGTGAAATCACCTTCAATCAAGAATCTGTTTCTTCTCTTCCGGGGACAGTGCTTAGATGCACTCAAAATGGTCCAGCGTTTGACATACCATCGTAGGCTATCCTACAATACAGCCTCTAACAAAACTCAGCTGTCTCCTGGCAACAGAATTGTTTACCTGTACACCAAGAAGATTGGGAAAGCACCTAAATCTGCATGTGGTGTGTGCCGAGGCCGACTGCGAGGGGTTCGTGCTGTGAGGCCTAAAGTCCTGATGAGACTGTCCAAGACAAAGAAGCACGTCAGCAGGGCCTACGGTGACTCCATGTGTGCCAAGTGTGTCCGAAACAGGATCAAGTGGGCTTTCTTTATTGAGGAGCAGAAAATCGTAGTGAAAGTGTTGAAGGCACAAGCACAGAGTCAAAAAGCAAAATAAATATGTAGCTTTTTTTAAGTAATAAAAGTCAAGGCTTGGTCTATGAAATGAAAAAAAAAAGAATCTGTTTCTTTCAGTCACTCAGATTTTTTTGTTTTGTTTTGTTTTGGTTTTTTTGTTTTTCGAGACAGGGTTTCTCTGTGTAGCCTTGGCTGTCCTGGACAGTCACTCGGATTTTTTGACCAAGCATCACCCTGGATTTGTTTGTTGTGGATGATGATGATGGTAATTTTGTTTGAGCCAGGTTTTCCTGTAGCCCAAGCTGGCCTTGAACTCCTCATCCTCTTGCCTCAATCTCTCAAGTAGGGATTATAGGCATGTACTGTCGTGTCTGGTTCTATTGTTGCAGCGCTGGGGACTGAGAACCTAGGGATTGGTGCACGCCAGGCAAGCACTCTGTGGCTGATTGATACACATCACTTGTCACCTGTGCAACCCTGAACACAGGAAAGCTAGGTTCCAGAAACACCTCTGTTCTCTACCCTGGGATCTGGGTGCCCCTTGGCCCTGCCACACTGCATTGCACAGCTCTCTGCCTTTTGTTTCAGCAAAGCCTTCCTCTCTGTCACTGCCTAACCACTGCGTTTTACATCCTGGGCCTCTCAGGGTTTGCGTTCTTCTCTGGACACGTGTTCTCTTGACTTTCTGATTCACTCTCATTGACCAGGTTGGCTGACTCCAGATGCCTCAGCCTTTCTGCCTCCATGATGTCCCCCAGGACCCACTGCTCCGTGGTTCTGGAGTACAGG
>OU015747.1:141692904-141706962 GCA_907169655.1 Acomys percivali
CCATGATGTCCCCCAGGACCCACTGCTCCGTGGTTCTGGAGTACAGGCAGCTGCCTCCGTGATGTCCCCCAGGACCCACTGCTCCGTGGTTCTGGAGTACAGGCAGCTGGGTACAGCCCTGTTCTCCCACTTGACCCCACTGTCTTTAGAGCCTGGCAGAGTGCGTGGCCTGCAGTAGGTGCCAAATCATGATAAAATGAAGTGGAAAGTGAGTCAAACACAAAGCATGAGGAAATAACAATGAAGGGAGAAGGAGAGAACTGGGCTCAGAGGAAGAAGGGGACGTGTTTTCCTGTTGTGATGCAGGAAGAGCCAGTTTACTCGCCTGCTCTCGGTCCTTCCTCCTCTGGCTATGTGCTTTAGTCGCCTCGGCCCTTGTTCCCGTGTCATCTTGTTTCCATCCTTTTAATCATCTTCTTACATCCTTCCTGGTGAGGCCAGGCTTTTTCTGCTGCGCGGGAGGCGGGGAGGAACAGGGGCATTGCCTGGGGAGGGTCCCTCTAAGTAGTCTGTGTAGGCATCTGAGAGACGCTTCATCTTGCCAGAGTCGGTGCCTTCAGATACGGCGAGAGTTGGGGGAACCATGCGAACATCCCATGAGGTTCTACTGTTGGCCTTCCTGGTTGACAGCAGCCCTCCACAGGATTCAACCTGTGCTGCCTGTTTGTTCTCATCAGCCAACTGCGGCCTGCCCCAGCTCTCCACAGAAGGCTTCCTGGCCAAGCGTCTGGTCCTGCACACCCCTGCTATGATCACTGGGGCCTTTGTCTTCTGACCTGGCTGTTTGTGGGTCAGTCAGCCATGTTATTGAGGGGCAGGCACTGTTGTAGCTGAAGCCGACTCCGGAAAGTAAGGCCACTGTGCTTAGAGAGAGTGCATGAGGGGTTTGAGGGGGGTGCAGGTTAGTGCAGAGGTTCACACATTGGACATTTTATAGCTTCAGGACTGTATGGAGCCTGCTATATAGCAAGGGCAGTCAGCAACAGCTCAAGGTTTCACTGCTCTTCATGAATCCTCTGAAAGATATATTCCATTTGGCAACTGCCCAGAGGCCACGGACTAAACTGCTTGGGAAGAATTTGGTGACAGGAATACTTGGCCACATCCAGGTCTCTCTTGATGGCAGCTGGTCCAGAACCATGGACTTAGCATGAGAGCTGTTAGAGACTGAATTTAGAATCTGACCCAAGCTCAAAGCCTGGGGAGATCACCCAGTTTGCCTCAGCTTCTGTGCTGTCGAGTGGGGATAGGAGTACCTGGATCATGCGCTAGCTGGTGTCCACCTTTCAGAACAAACAATAAGAGGGTTGATCACAAAGGGGAGGGCAGGAGCCAGGGAAAGCAGGCGGTGAGGAGAAGGCCAGCGGCCCTGGCTGGGACTGAGAAGGCCAACAGCTGTGTTCAGGAGCTCTTGCTGTGTGCTGGCTCTCTGCTCAAAGCCACATACCTCCCAAAATACAGGCATTATCTTCATCCCACAGATGCGGGAGACAGAGCCTAAAGAGATTAAGAAATCTGCCTAAGGTTGCCCAAAGCCAGGATTTGAACCCTAAATACCTTCCACCAAGCCCCCTACCCCTCATCCTCAGTGCTGCCAGTGAGGGCTGAGAAGCCAGGATCAGTTCACTGGGGCCTAAGGTAGAACTCCTCTTCCTGTGAGCTATGAGCTCTCTGCTTCTCTTAGCCTCTCTGTAAAGTGCTAAAGAGTTGCCAGCTCCAAACAGCTATGATCACATGACCTGCACACACCCCGCCCCCCCACCCCCCCCCCAACCCCCGCTGCCCGGTTCTCCAGAACTCTCTGCAGGAGACACTCTACAAACTGGGAATACCTCTGCATTTCAGCTGAACTGTTGGGGCGGTTCAATGGTAAATGGGCTATGAGGAAGAAATCCGTGCTCCCTCACTTGAGTGAGTCATCAGATCACGGTGGGAGAAGCGTGAGAAGGGCTGATGGGCAGTCCAGCTGTCCTGGATCTGACCCCTCACTCCCCACCTGAGGCCAGGCAAGCATAGGTGGGGACAGAAGGAGGGAAAACTGTGGCCAGCTGGCAACAAAGTGAATTTGCTGAAATTTCATATTAGACATGTGGGGTCCAGAATTATCTTTTTAATTGCTAGCTTGTATCCCAGGAGGCCTGAGGTTGTTCTCCACACAATGGGCCAGTCAACAGATATTTCAGAGCCTGAGGAAATTTCTTGTTTTGCCTTTGAGTCAAAAGATGATTTTTTAAAAAATTAAACTAGAGAGAGAAAGATCTAGTTCAGTGCTAGAGTTCTTCTGGAGTTGTCCTTTTCTCTTGAAAATCATACAACACTGTTTTCATGGGAAAAGCTGTATCCTTAGGAATTAGTCATTGATGCTGCTACTGAGAAGAGCCAGTGTGGGAAGCACCTTCAAGGAGCATCCAGCCATCTCTTCAGGCATCGCTGTAACTCTCCAAGCTGGCCTGAGCCCTCCCGGTGAGGCCTGGGGGCAGCGTGAGGAGTGCTAGGAAGCAGAAAGTTTAAATGGACATAAGATAGACGAGGTGAAAGCTGGCTCACTCTACTGGATGTCGAAAGAACCACTGGGAAGCTGGGCAGTGGTAGTGCACGCCTTTAATCCCAGCACTCAGGAGGAAGAGGCAGTTGGGTTGGTGTGAGTTCGAGGCCAGTCTGGTCTACAAAGTGAGTCCAGGACAGCCAAGGCTACACAGAGAAACCCTGTCTTGAAAAATCAAACAAAAACCAAACCAAAAAGAAAAAAAAAAAAAAAGCACTGAGCAAATGCCATGGAGTGTAGTGCCGTCCTATGTGAGGTTCACTCCTCTACTAGACAGAGGAAATCTCTGGATTTTCCTAACATACTCCCTGCTCTAATCATAAGTCTATCATAATGCTAAGGCTACAATCGAAGTGTGTGCATTGGAAAGGGAGGGCCTTGGAGTTGTGCTACTTAACCAGAAGTTCGGGAGGGAAGACCTCTGAAAGTTTGATGAACTTTGTGAACTGGAGAAGTGCATGCTGGGGCTGGCAAGGGGCCTTCCTGGGGAAGAGCAAGCTCTGCTCACTGTTCTGTTGCTGTGATAAAACAGCTTGACAAAAGAACTCAAGGAAGCTGGATCAGGAAGCTGGCTGACCACATACTCATCCACACAGAAAGCTGAGAGGACAGAAGGTGGGGCCAGGCTTCTCAAACGTACACCATCAAAGCTCACCCTCCAGCGAGGCTCAACCTCTTAAAGCTTCCAGCAGCTCCCAAATAGCACCAGCGTCCGGGGACCAAGTGTTCAAGCATGTGAGGCTATAGAGGCTGTGTCTCATCCCCATGCTGCTATTCCGGGGAACCCAAGTTGGATTCCCAGCATCCATTTCAGGCTGCTCACAGCCACCTGTAATTCTAGATCTAGGGGGATCTGATGCCTCTGGCCTCCATGCACTTACATGTACAACCCCACCCCACCCCCCATATCAAATATATTTTAAGTGCATGCACACCCGCCTATGTTCCACGCTCTATCATGGAGTGATAGCCCGGTGAGGGTCATTAGAGACTCAGGTTTAGCATCTGATGTTTGCACTTAAGAGCTGTCCACCAGAGTGAGGGAGAGGGCCAAAGAGATGTTAAAAGCAAGTGCTTTCTCACTCAGTGGCTGGTCTCACTGCTGCCAGAGTCCCTCATGTGAAGCAGACTCCCTCATAGCCGGCAGCCTAGACACAGTACTGGGGGCTCTTGCCTTGGCTCTGGCCAAGCCTCACTCAAGCATGGTGCTGGGATCTGCTGCAGGCATAGCCAGATGCCCTTCTGGTATCTCCTCTAGTTCACTTTCACAGATGTCCCAAAGGGACCAATCAGAATTTTTTTCCCTCAGGTTTTTTTCTTCAGGAATTAAACAAACCCCACCTGTGGTAGTACTATTTGCTGGTCATTTACCTGCTTCAAGACATGGTGATGAGTTTGATATTAAATTAATTTTTCTATGGTCACAAATCATATTTTATAAATAAGGAAACCGAGGCTGAGAGAGAATGTTTACCCATGGTAGAGAGTTACTAACTGAAGTTTCTCCAGTTCCAAACCCTTTGATGAGAACTGTGTGCTCCACATTGTCCCCTATACAGTCTTGGGGCTTACATAGTTACCATTGCCTAGGACTAGAGGATCTGGTTAGCAGAGCTCTAGAGAGTTATTTTTCTGTTGTGAGTATTTGCCTGCATGTGTGTATGTGCACCATGTTACATGCCTGGCACTTGAAGAGGTCAGAAGAGGACATCGGATGCCCTGGACCTGGAGTTATGGACAGTCTGTGTGGTAGGAGTTGAGTCTGGGTCCCTCTGCAAGAGTAACCCGTGCCCTTAATCATTGAGCCATATCTCCAGCCCTAGTTAGCAAGAGTCTAAAAATATGTTAACATTCAGGACGCAGACTCTTGTGGAGTAGGATAAGAGGACAGGAAACGCCAAACTTAACTGATTTTCCTGAGGTTGGTCTTTCATGTCTCTACCACAGGCTTCTTGTGAAAAAAAGCTGCTGCAGCCCTCCAAGCTGCACTTGTCCCTTTACAAGATGGCGTTGCCACACCTCCCACCAAAAATCTTCAGTGTGAAATGCCTTGCTTTAAACAGTAGGGTTTATGGAAGTGATGTTGCATTTAACTCTTGTCTGGAAGCACCCCTTAAATAAGCTGTCAGAGCTGATGGAAGATGAGGAGCAGTGAGGAGAACTGAGACATCCCAGGCAACGTTAGCATCAAGCGCCAGATGCCAACAAGGCCCCTTTGTGTCCCCAGCCGAGCTGCCAGCCTTGCAAGGCATGCAGTGAGGCAAGGTGATGCCAAGAGGAGCCCTATCAACCACACGATCAAGGGAAATGACAAAACACTCTTCAGCCCTTGATTCTATTATGCAAAAGCCATCGGTCTCCCCAAATCCCACCGTGCCCACTAATAATGAAAGTACAAAGCCAGCTGGAAAGATGAAGAAAGTAAAAGATAACAGCGTCTGAGCAGGAAAGCCTTTGATAGACAGGCAGGTAACGGGGCAGCTGCTGGCTACGCTAAGGAGGTTATGATGCATTGCTTCTGAGAGGGGAGATGATGAGAAGCCCTGGGTCTCATTGACCCCTAGCACCACATAGACCTGGTGTGGTGGTGTGCACCTGCAAACCCAGCACTCAGGAGGGGAGGGCAGGAGGATCAGGAGTATGTCATGCTGGACTACATAGTGAGCTAAGGCTAGCCTGAGATACACGAGACCTGTGTGGAAATCAAAAGAACACACACACACACACACCACCAACAACAACAACAATTTTATGCTAAAACGATGCAGGGTCTCTGGAGCTAGATTGCTGCTGGTTCAACCCATGTACCTCAGTGACAGCAGAGCCTGGGTAAGTCACCAAACTGGCTGAGCGGCAGTTGTATCTGTCCCACCCAAGCAAGACAAGAAATACTATTTCTGAACAGGGGCTGGCACAGAATATGTCTGGAACTGGGCACTTGGCTGCGGTGGTCATGGCTGGGTGTATGTGCACATATGCACCCACTCTATGTGTCTGGGAATGCAGGAGTGGATGGTCACATGTCACAACAGTCTGGGCTGCATGTAGGGATTTTTCTCGGGGCTATTTACAGACTTATGCACACACGTACACACACGTATATACACATATACATGCACACGCATACACATGTACGCACATACAACACACACATATGACTACAAACCAATAGCTTCTCTAACTTCTCCCTCCAAAAGTCTTACTTCAGTTAGCCCTCATGACAACACCATGAGATATTGTTCCAGACTTTGCCGCATAAAGTTCGCCCCCAAACATGACGGTGTACAGCAGTCACGAGTCCTCACAGTTTAGCCTGCTGTTGGCGGGCTGCTTTCCTGTTGCTGCCGTCTGACTTCACTCACGGTGCCGCCACTGTGGTGAGAGGACCACTGGGGGCTTTCTCTAAGGCAGCCTCTCTTTACTGCAGTCCTGCTGACCTTTGGGATGAGGCAAGTCCCTGTGGGCACTGGCCACTGCAAGATGCTGAACCTAAGTCCCTAACCTCTCAACCACAAGCTCTCAACAGCATCTCTGCTGTGGCCAAGCGTTCCCTTGAAGACAGCTGGGATATAGGAACACTGCAAGGGGTGGCCTGTCTTTGCTATCAGTGGTCTGGTCTTTTAGTAGATGAGCCTAGGCTCCGCGTGAGAACAGACAGGGTCTTAGCAGCAAGAGAGAGTAAGACTCAGGTTACATGGTCAGGAACCATGGGTAGGAAGATGGACTGCTGGAACGCATCACCGTATCACCTGCCAATGGTCAGCATGCCCAGTGTGCACAGGGACCAGGAGGAGGACAGAGGCACCTTAAACCTATACCCCTCACAGTGAGGAAAGGGTTGCTCTCAGTGGTTCAAGGTTTGGCTTGGCTCTGTGAGCCCCAAACACAAGGTGTGGGGGTCTGGTTGTACAATCACCGATAGGAAAAGTGGGAGGGGAGCTCTTCTTGATCCTAGAACACTCCTCAGTATCAGCTGTCTTTGCTGGCCCTTCCAAACGGTCTTTCAGGACTGAAAAATCTCAGATTTTAAACATTCAAACAGGATAAAATACATTACAGTCCTTGGCTGTATTCATTCTCAAAAAATTTCTCTCTATGAGAAAGGCCAGTGGCTTAATCTAATTCATCTCATTTGCTGTCCAGAACAGTCACAGACAGAAACCCTGCCACCCAGGCCCTGGTGGACTGCTCTTACAGGGTGTTCAGGTCACCTGCCCTGGGAAATGTGGGACTGGCTGACTAAGAAGACACAAGAGCCTCACAGAAGCTGGGGGAGGGGCAGCTCTGGGAGTGGCCACTCCCTCCCCCCATTTCCCACAGTCAGTCTGGTGGGGGGGGGCAGAAATAAAGACACGGAAGAAAGGGAAACAGGCTGAGTGAACAATGACACACTTCTGCATGATGTCCCCAGAACATCCCTCCCACTGTTGAACTGCACTTCCTAGAGAAGCCGCATCCGTGAAGACTCTGCAGACTCATTTACCGGTTAGAATATCATGGGTTTGAAGAGCTGTGGAACATTGTGGCTCCAAAGCCACAATCATTAGGGGCTGTAGTTCCCTTAACAGCCTCCTGAACCTGACTATTGTAACATGAATGTATTAGCAGAACACTAGCTTCCACCAACCCTGGCTAAGAACGTCATCCGATGACACTGAACAGAGTTAAAACCCTCGCCCACCTCTGCTGGAATCTGCCTACCTGTTGTCCCCACCCGTGCATTTGTTAGATGTATTGACTGTGTGACTGTGTGCTGTGACTGTGAAAGTTCTTGTAGGGCTGGGGATGTGGCTTAGCTGTACAGTCACCAGCTAACATGTCCCCTGATTAACATGCATGAAGTCCTATGTTCAATTTTCAGCACCCCTACAGCCTCCCATGTGCATGCCCAGCACACGAGAGGTGGGGACAGGAGGAGTTTAAAGTTATCCTCAACTACGTATTGAGTTCAAAGACAGCCTGGGCTACACGAGATCCCGCCCCCCACCAAATAAATAAAACGTGTTCAGGTAACCATGTCCACGGTAGAACAGGCCATCTGAGACAAGCTGAATCCATGTTCCCGGCTGGGGTCACTCATATTTGGCTCAGAATATGTTCCCTCTGGAGCGAGGGCCATGCTGTGGATCAACACCACAAACTCCCTTTGGAGCCCTGGGATGTGGAGAGGGTTGGGATACGGGCTCACATCTGGCTGTGCCCAGAGGCAACCTGCTTTTCACTGTCACTTATCTGTCCCCGTGTTTAGACTCTGTGTGTTCCTTTCTGTGACCTGTTTCCGCTACACTCACAACAGTTTCCTAAGTACTTTTCGCTGGGGCCTGAGTTGGCTTTGGGGAGAAAGGTGTAGGTGAGAGAGCTCCAGGAAGAGCACTTCTCTTAGTAGCTCTTCTGCCCGCTACTGAAGCTCCAGATTGCAGCTCTGTCTTTGCGCCCTCCTTCTGGTCCTACTTAATGGTGCCCTATGACCCTTTTGATCTCAGTGTAGCCCATTGAAACCTGCTCCTCCATTTCCAAGTCACAGAGCTGCTACTAATTCCAGGCCACTTCCTCCAAGCATCCAGTCAAGAACTTGCAGCCTGCTCTTAAAGCTGCAGATGTGAGCCCGGAGCCGGGGGGCATGCCTGAAATCCCAGTGCTCAGGGGGGCAGAGGCAGGCGGATCTCTGTGGGGTCGAGACCAGCCTGGTCTACAAAGTGAGTCCAGGACAGCCAAGGCTACACAGAGAAACTTGGTCTCAAAAAACAAAAAGTTGTGGATGTGAATAAGTGGCTTTAAGTCCATCTCTCCATTCCTAAAATGAAGGTGATGGGATGCTCTCAGGATACTCCAAGCCTAGGTAAGATGCCCCTGTCCTACTGCTCCCCAAATGTGAGACCACCTGTGTGAGATCCACCAAGTTGTGGGTTTATTCTGATAAAGCGTCTTCCACAGTCTGCATCCAAGCTTTGCATCTACTTTCCCTCTCTAGGAACCAGCCAGAAGGAATGGCTTGCTCTCTCCCACACTCCTCTCTTCAGTTTCCTTCTCCTTGGAATTTCATCTCCAGGCCCTTGTGCAAGCTCCTTCTTCTGTGTGAATGTCCTCTGCTGTTTTCTTGGTGCGAGCTTTCCCTCTCTGCTCAAACCGTTGCAGGATTCTGGCTCTTTTCCATAACCTTTGCCCTTCTGCATTCTTGTAATTCTCCTTAGCCACATTGCCCTGTGTCATAATTCCTAGGCTGCACATTAGAGTGCTGCATATCATCATGGCAGCTGCAAATCTGTGCATAGAACTCTGCAGCATGCCCTGAGGGCAGCTTCCTGGCCAGCCTCTGCCTCTGCTCTGTAAATGCAGCTGAGTCCCAGGCTTGGCACCAGGCCTTCCCTCTGCCCTCACCATCTTAGTGAGTTCTCCAAGTCTAGCTCTACGTCAGCAAAAGCTACATGGGCTGCTGCAGCCCAGGCCCCTCCTGAGCTCACGCACCCTCCATTACCCACAGGCTCTTCGTAGGGATGGCTGAGAGTGTCACCAACCTCTTAAGTTGAAAGCCAAGTCTTCAGTCTTTTCTTCTCCTCCAATCAACAATGGCAGTGCCATCACTGCATGGGCCGTACACTTGGAGACACAGTTGACTTCTGTTTCTCTCATATCTGCATCTCTTCAATCTGCAAACGGATTCTGGTTGCTTGTCCCCCTTGCTGCTCTGCTGTGAGCCCCAGCCAGCCCAGCCTGCTTTGTTGTGGTGACCTCATGTCTCCCTGCTTCTTCTGTAATCCTGAGAGCTCACTCAGCAGCTGGAGGCCCCCTCCTCAGCTCACAGCCTCCTGATGGTATCATGTCTAATTCAAAGTAAGAGCCGGAGTCCTCACAGGGGCCAGTGTGTCTCCTAGCCCAGTGGTGTCTGCTCGTTGCAACCAGCTGCCATGGCCTAAAGAACTCCACATGTACCCCCACTTCCAGGCCTAAAGAACTCCATATGTACCCCCACTTCCAGGCCTAAAGAACTCCACCTGTACCCCCACTTCCAGGCCTGGTCAGTGGCCTCCTCTCTGCTTGGAACATGTCTTCTGAGTATCTGCACGGCACCTCCTCACCTGTGGGTATATTCCGTAGGGTCTTCCTTCTGGTCCTACCCTTTCTTTTTTGTCCCTGACACTTACCCCAGTCGAACACACTATATACTTTTTATTTTATTATCTCTCTGAGGGAGTGCAAGCTCCTGGGAGGACAGTTTTTGTCTAACAGTGTGGGTGCTCAGTAGCCATTTTGAAGCGAAGGAATGAATGAGAGCGAGTGGTCCAGATGTGCCTGTGTTGACTTTCCTGGCAGCACGGTTATGCTCATCAGGCACCGCACTGGATGCCAGGGAATCGCTGGGATTATCAAGCTCAGCTGCTGTTCTGTTGAGTGATGGCCAGGCGCAGCCACAGGAGAGGCCTCTCAACAGCATGGCGCCCGGACATGGGGCTCCTCGTGTCTCAGACATCTGCCCTGAAGTCCTCTCATTGCCCTACAGCCAGAGCTTTCTTTTCTGATGGAATTTCTAGTCTCCTGAGTTGTAATTTTAGAAAAAGTAATGAGGAATGGGGAGGGGATATTTTTAGCCTAGCTGGTTTCTCAGTGTGTGTGTCTGTAGAAAGCTTTGTCTGTTCTTAGCACTAAATCAGGAAGTAAGAGGAAACGAGTGGGTCAGCTTATCTGGGGGCGGCAGCCTGAGCCTGTTGCCACACAGAGTTAGGCCAGAGCAAGTTCCCAGGAAATGTCCCTGCAGAGTCATCGGAGGCTCGGCAGCAAGGGCCTTAGGCCTCCGGCTCCCATTCCTCCATCAGCCAGAGATGCCAATGAAAGTGGAATGGCCACCTGGGCAGGTCGTGGACAGTCAGACTTGCAGTGAGGCCAGGTGGGATTAAAAGGCCCTTACACTAGTGATGCTGAGGACCCGTGACAGTGATACGAGACTGACTTTTGCCTTTGGAGGTTCCCTCTGGCTGCTCCATGGAAAGGGGGCTTGAAGGCTGAAAGGAAGAAACCATTAGGAGGGCAAAGGTCATATTTGTTTAGAAATGATGGCTTGATAAGTGTACTGGCAGAGGAGTGGTTGGTGATAAGTTCTAGAAGATCTCTACTCTGGTTTAAATGTTCCTACTAAAACCTCAGGTCACAATCTCCACTGTCAAGTGTTTTAAGGGCCCATGTAGAGCTGGGTCATGAGAACTTGGCCCTCACTAATAGATTGTGTTTGTCAGCTTTCTTCTACCTACAAGGAGGGTTTGTTGGGCTCACAGTTTCAGGGGCCAGTGATGAGGCAGAACATTGCGGGTGGTGGAGCAAAGCTGCTCGCCGCATGGCGGTCAAGAAGCGGAGCGAACAACAGAAGATCTGGGATGCTAATAGCCCTTTGAGAGCATGACCATAATAGTTGGATGACCTCATTAGGTCCCACTTCTTACAGCCGATAGCACCATGGCTGGAGACCAAGCCTTTCAGACACCGCCTTTGTGGGAACACTTATCTGAACCATAGCAATGGGTTTCCCCTCACAATCAGTCTGTTTAAAAGCCAGTTTAGCCCTCTCTTGGTTGCCCTATGCCACATAAAATGCTATAGAACAGCGATTCTCAGCCTGTGGGCTTGTGACTTCTTTGGAGCTTGAATGACCCTTTCACAGGGGCCACCCAAGACCATCAGAAAACACAGGTATTTACATTACAAGTGATAACAGTAGCAAAACTAGAGTTATGAAGTAGCAGCAAAAAATGATTTTTATGGTTGGGGGTCACCACAACATGGGGAACTGTATAAAGGGTTGCAGAGTTATTAAGGTTGCGGACTGCTGTTATGTATAGAGAGAGTGCTTTGCCAGCAGTAAGAATTTCAGAAGATGGGGCAGGCCAACCTCGAGCTGCCCAGCCTTCAGAACTGCAAGCTTAACAAACCTCTCTTCTTAAAAAACAAAACAAAACACCCAGACTCTGGTGTTCTGCTGTAGCACCAGAGAACAGATGAAGACAAAGCCCCTAAGGCGTCATAGGAGTCTTGGCGGTGACTTCTGGGTTTGGGAGGCCGACTCAGTAAACAGCAACTATCATTATGGTGAGAAGTGAAATGGCTGAGAGTGCTTCAGCGACCAAGAGCCTGGGCCAGATTCCCTGCAAAGAGGTTTATAAGTCGAGGCAAACCAGGGAAGGCAGACCTGCAGGTCGGCAGCAGGATGCAGTCTGTAAGGCAGCTGACTCTACAGACAGCTGCTGGGAAGCTTGAGAAGTTGAACATAACAGGGCCGGTTTTGTCTTGTTTTTCAAAGTGATTTCAGACTGACTGTGCTGGCTAGTTTCATGTGGACAATACAAGCTCAAGTCCCCTGAGAGGAGGGAGCCTAAATTGAGAGAATGCCTCCATAAAATCGGGTTGTAGGCAAACCCATAGGGCATTTTTAAATTGGTTTTTGGTGGAGGAGGGCCCAGTTCACTGTGGGCGGGGCCATCCCTGGGCAGGTGGTCCTGGGTTCTATAAGAAAGCAGGCTGAGCAAGCCATAGGGAGCAAGCCAGTGAGCAGCACCCCTCCACGGCCTCTGCATCTGCTGCTGCCTCCAGCTTCCTGTCATGACTTCTTTCAGTGATGAATAGTGACGTGGAAATGTACACTGAATAAACCCTTTCTTCTTCCCCAGCTTGCTTCCGTCCTGGTGTCTCATCTCAGCAATGACCTAAGTACTCGTTGCATGACGGTATAAGCAATTCCTGGATGTTTGTCATGATCTTTCCTCCACATCGTACGTGAGAACAGGCATCGATGCCACCAACTTACATCGTGCTTTGTGCACTTGCTTTCCAGTTCTGTCCGGTTGCCCCACTGGTGTCTGTCTGGCCTGGGAGCCCAACGAGCATCAACGGGGCACCCAGCTGCTCTGTCTCCTTGGTCTCTGGGCTGAGGTTGCCCACAGCTGACTCTTTTGAGACTTTAATGCTTCCGAAAAGTATTCACTGGACTGTCCATTGTGAAATGTCCTGTTTTGTTTTGTTTTTGAGACAGGGTTTCTCTGTGTAGCCCTGGCTGTTCTGGAATTCACTCTGTAGATCAGGCTGGCTTTGAACTCACAGATCTTCCTGCCTCTGTCTGCCGAGTGCTGGGACTCAAGTCCTGTGCCGCCGCCGCCACCTGGTTTGTAGAATGTCCTTAAATTTGGGTTTGCTGATGTCTGCTTACACTGGACATTTTTGCCTGGAACATCACAGTTTATGTTGATCCCATCCCAGAGTCCCAAGGCAGTGGTCCATGAGGTCACGTGTTAGGTTACTGCTGTAGTAACTGGTCACCTGGTTCAGGTGGTGTCTGCCAAGCCTTTCCAGTGTGAGGTCACCACCTTCCCAATGCTGTGTTAAGTGTCGCATGACGAGACATTGACATTGTGCAAACATCCTGTTTCTCATCATGTCTCCTCCTACAGATGTTTGTTTCCATTGATGTGTCTTACTTAAAATAATCATTGCTGTGCTTGTCAAGTGGTGGATACCCGCTTCCACCGCGCTTCTATAGTCAGGAAAACCTGTTTCCCCTTATTCATTCATGTGTTCATTCACCCACCCACTCGTTAATTCACACGCAGCTGTCCCTGATGTCCACGAGAGAGGGGTGCCTCCAGGGTCTGTAGGGGACACGAAAGTCCTTGGGGACACCAAGTTCCTTATATGAAATGGTCTGGCATGTGAATATAACTCACGCATCCCACAGTTCAAGGCCTTCCCAGAGTGCCTATAATGCCAAAATACAACGTAAATGCTATGGAAATTGTTGTTGGGTGTATTGTTTAGGGAATGAAAGAAATACCTCTTCAGCACAGATGGGATTTTTGAAGCAGTTTTGGTTTGCAATTGGTAGGACCCACAAATAGAGGGTCTTGGTCCTTTCCTGTAGCAATGCTGTGAATTATTTTATCTGTACTGTTATCATGTGCTGTGGTTTTTATGTTGTCACTCAAACTATCTAGTTCCTGTCCATACTTACAGAGGCTCCAATCCATGGCTGTTTGGCGCATTGCTTTGGGCCCACAGCCAAGGACACAGTGTGGCAGGGCCCTTCAACTCTTGCCTGGAAAGGAAAAGAAAGAAGAGGAGAAAGAAGTGGAGTCCCCAGTATCCCCCACAAAGACATACCTCCAATGACTAGAAGACCTCTCTAGGCCCCCTCACCTCTGAAAGGTTCCACAATGCCTCCAATGGTGCCATTTTTAGGGAGCGAGCCTTTACCACATTTGGGAGACCATTACCAAATGACTGCATTAAATGCCCGGTTTCTCTTATACAACAGAAAGCCTGAAGTACAGGCAGGGCTCGTGTTGCGGCCTTCACCATGCGTTCAGCTGCCCGGGCTCCTTCCACCTTTCTGTCCTCCCTGACTTTAGGATGTGCATGTCTTCTATTTTCACGGTTGCCATATGGTCATGGCCACCAAGGCTCACACATCATATGGTCATGGCATGGCCACCAAGGCTCACACATCATATGGTCATGGCATGGCCGCCAAGGCTCAC